>CM034238.1:46897168-47363362 GCA_019916065.1 Vitellaria paradoxa
GACCAAGTCAACTCACTTTTTGCCGATTCGTTTGACGGACTCCATGGATGTCTTGGCTAAATTATATGTTAAGGAAATCGTAAGGCTTCACGGAGCTCCTGTATCCATCGTCTCGGACAGGGATCCGCGCTTTGCTTCTCAGTTTTGGCAGAGTCTCCAGGTGGCCATGGGGACAGAATTGTTGTTTAGTACTGCCTTTCATCCTCAGACTGATGGACAGTCAGAACGTACAATTCAGATCTTGGAGGATATGTTGGAGGATATGCTTAGGGCATGTGTGCTTGATTTTCGTGGCAGCTGGGAGAACCATCTTCCTTTGATTGAATTTGCGTATAATAATAGCTACCAATCAAGCATTGGGATGGCTCCTTTTGAAGCTTTGTATGGCAGACCATGTAGATCTCCTATCTGTTGGGCTGAGGTTGGAGAAACTGCAATTGTTGGGCCTGAGTTTGTGCAGGAGACGACTGAGAAGGTCAAACTAATTCGACAGAGGCTTGAGACAGCACGGAGCCGCCAAAAGAGCTATGCTGACAAGAGGCGAAGGCCTTTGGAGTTTGAAGTAGGAGATCATGTGTTTCTAAAGGTTTCACCACGGAAGGGTCAGTTTCGTTTTGGGCGCAGAGGGAAGTTGTCCCCGAGATATATTGGGCCATTTGAAGTTTTGGCTAGGGTTGGAGAGGTGGCTTATCGTCTTGCTTTACCACCGCAGCTTTCAGGAGTACATGAGGTGTTTCACGTGTCTATGCTCAGGAAGTATAATCCGGATTGTTCACATGTATTAGATTGGACTGAGCTTGATGTTGACTCAGATGTGACATATGAGGTGAAACCAATTGAAATTTTGGATTCTCGGGAGCAAGTGCTACGAGGGAAGACTATCCCCTTAGTTAGAGTGTTATGGAAGCACTATGGTGTTGAAGAGTCAACTTGGGAGCGAGAGACAGATATGCGGGTTAGATACCCTGAGTTGTTTTCTTAAATGTTCTTTTGTTACCTCCTAAATTTCGAGGACGAAATTTTTGTAAGGGGGGTAAGATGTAATGACCCGAATTTTTAATTTAATTTAGTTATTATATATATTTATTCAGTGAATTTATTTCGTTATTTAAATTTAATAATTTGAAATTTTCGTATTTAATTTTAGGTTGTATTTAAAAAGATTAATTTTTTTTTAGGTGATTGGTGTAATTTTCCTAAACCTATGGGGAGTAGGAAATTAATTAATTATTTAGGATTAAAACTCTTCTTTTATAAATATATATTGCTGTATTTTTTTTTTAAAACCCTAGTCAGTGGCGGCCAAAATCCTCTGTCTTGAGTTATTTGTCTCCCTCGCGGATCACTGGATTTCTCGTTCGATTGTAGATTTATCTAGTGCCGAATCAGGTAAGGGGCGAACTTTCTTAAATATTACATATATACATACTGTTAATCGATTTGAAAAGGGTAAAATCATGATTAAAGTCATGTTCTGTATAATATCAAATTGTATATATATATATATATATATATATATATATATATGGACTTACCTGGAATATGCATGAGGTCGTGGACGTTACTGGGCATTAAATTGATAGTGATGTTTTTTTTTTATTATCTAAAAGCTTTTAATTAATTGATTAGCACCTGTAGGATTGAATTGAATGGATGTATACATATATATATAAGTTAATTGTAAATAAAAAAAAAATTTAATATACTTAGATTCAATTATGGGCGTATATACATGCATACATATATATATATATATATGTTTGTCCTATTCTAAACAGTAAACTTTTTTAAATTGATTGAGCGTGTATATATAACATATATATAGGTGTACTTGGCCTCCATTACTTTTTTATATTAAATTAATTAAATATATAACTGATGTTATTTTTGTTTCAAATTGAATTAGTAGAATATATAAATATATATATATGCTATTGAACGTGTATTATCTTGGAACATATATTGATTGTTTAAATGAGATATTAAATTATTTGATTTGTGCATGTAGCGTGATTGACAGTGCACTCATGTGAGTATATTATTTATTAAGTTTTCTCTTGTGACACACTGTAATAAAGGTAGAAATTTATTTAATGTGAAATTATAAAGGGAAATTTAATAATATGTTTGATTTGGATTGAGGGGTATTGAAAATATCGGGTATACGTACCCAAGGGTTGAGAGTCCCGAAACCCGCGCGGGGGTGGTAATCGAGTCCAGTAGGCTAGTAACCTACGAACGATGCAGATGCCTAAGGATGGCATAATATATTCCTAAGGCTTTAGCTTAGGAAGCAGACACCGAAGGATGGTGTACATTGGTTGGGTCCTGTTTCAACGGGACAACCAAGCAGACATCAAGGAATGGTGTATATTGGTTGGGTCTTGTTTCTACGAGACAACCAAGCAGCAGTACCTTGAAATCAAATTAATTTTCTTTGATGTGATAGTTGGTGCTAAAACACCATTAATGGTAACGAAAAGAGATAAAAAAAATAAATTGAAGTTCTTGTTTGAAATTGCTACTTGTGCATACTTGTTTCACTTAGTAGCATGCTAGGACATATTGCATTTATATTATTATTATTATTATTAGGGTTCCGAGCACACGTGGTATTAGTGCTAAACCCCTTACAGCTTACGATGCAGGTAATGAATTTGAGTCCCGTGCTGGACCTTCTGAGCATAGGAATTAAAGTCTTATTTATTTTTTTTTATGTAATTGTTTTAGACTCTAGGAATTTATTTCTGAGTGGACTGTGACAAACCTCTGTTTTGAGGTGAATGTTAATTATTTTTTTGTTTTGTTTTGTTTTTTTTTTTTTTTTTGAGATTGGTTGGGTTTAGTTTTGGAGCTTTGTTTGCCTAGTGAATTAATTGAGGCGTTTATTTAAATTTAAAGTTTAGTTTTAATTATTTTATTTTCTTTACTCCATAGTATGTGTGTATGGTTCTGATGTGGAACAAGAAATGTTATTAGATGATATATTGTGTGTTATTTTATTCACATGCCCGGGTTGTGAAACCTGGGGCGTGACAGGTTTGGAGGTGCTTAGGAGAGGATGGCATAAGTTGGTTGACAAAACTTTTTAATGTAGTGGTAAAGAGCAAGAAGATGCCTGATGCATGGAGGAAAAGTATCCTTATACCCATATACAAGAACAAAGGAGATATTCAAAACTGTGCGAACTATCGCGGGATTAAATTGATGAGCCATACGATGAAATTATGGGAGAGAGTTATTGAGAGAAGACTAAGAAGGACAACAAACGTTTCAGAGAACCAATTTGGTTTTATGCATGGAAGATCAACCATGGAGGCTTTCTTTCTCTTGAGGAGGTTAATGGAACAGTATAGAGAAGGTAAAAAAGATTTACATATGGTGTTCATCGATTTAGAGAAGGCATATGATCGGGTTCCTAGGGAGATTCTATGGAGAGTATTGGAAAAGAAAGGAGCATGTGTCGCATATATTGAGGCGATAAAGGACATGTATGATAGAGCCATGACATCTATACGGACGACTGGTGGAGAGACTAATGAGTTCCCTATCACGATTGGTTTACATCAAGGCTCAGCGTTAAGCCCGTACTTATTTGCTTTAGTTATGGATGAGATTACAAGACATATTCAGGATGAGGTGCCGTGGTGTATACTATTTGCAGATGATATTGTTTTAGTAGATGAGACGAAAGAAGGAGTGAATGCTAAGCTAGAATTGTGGCGGGATACGTTAGAGACAAAAGGGTTTAGGCTAAGCCGATGCAAAACGGAATATATGGAATGTAAGTTTAGTCAAAGTAGGATAACGAGTAATATAGAAGTAAGTTTAGGCACACAAAAGATTGTAGAGAAAGATAAATTTAGGTACCTTGGATCTATGGTGCAACAAGATGGAGGGATTGATACTGATGTAAGTCACAGGATTCAAGCTGGATGGACCAAATGGAGGAGTGCTTCGGGGGTTTTGTGCGACCGAAAAATTCCCCTCAAGGTGAAAGGAAAGTATTATAAGGTAGCGGTTAGACCAGCACTGCTATATGGATCAGAGTGTTAGGCAGTAAAGCATAACCATGGTCAGAAGATGGCAGTTGCGGAGATGAGGATGTTAAGGTGGATGTGCGGGATTACAAGGAAAGATAGGATTAGGAACGAGGAGATTAGGGGCAAAGTAGGAATAGCACCGATTGAAGATAAAATGAGAGAAAACTGATTAAGATGGTTTGACCATGTTAGAAGGCGTCCAGCAGAGGCACCTGTTAGAAGGTGTGAAAGTATGGAGATTGTCAGGAGTAGGAGAGGTAGAGGAAGACCCAAGAGAAGCTGGAAAGAAACCATTAAACATGACCTAACCTACCTAGATTTATCGGAGGACATGCCCCTAAACAGATCAAATTGGCGTCGACAAATCCATATAGCCGACCCTACCTAGTGGGAAAAGGCTTGGTTTGGTTTGGTTTGGTTTGGTCAATGTTAATGAGTTGATAGAGTTGATTATAATGGGGCTTACATACAAATATAAAAAATTTATATTTTACCAAATCTCGATCCTATCCGATCTAATTCTAAAAAATAAAATTTGTCCTAGAATATAATAAATCATAAATTTACCTAATCAATTTGATCTTTTTTGTTTTAGAAACTTTGTTAATTTTAATATATATTTTTTAATTATTGACTCATTTTGCATTTAATTAGAAATACTATTAATTTTAATTATATTAATTCGTTAAATTATTGTGAGAAATTTTCTAAAAATAAATTATTCCCAAGCTTAAATAATATTTTGAATTTTTTTATGTTTTTAAATTTAAGATATAAAAAATTTAAGATATATATTTTGTTTTGTATTTTTAATAAACTAATTTCATGGAGAGTGCCACACAAGATTTAGTAATAATTTTTTTATTAATTTTATAAAAATAACTTAAATTAAAATATTATTATTAATCATGCGTTGCATTTTATAAAAAAATATAGTTAAACTTACCGATTTAAATTTAAAGTTAGGATTTTAGAAATAAAATCACTCCGATTTAAAAATTTGTAAAATAAAAAGTAGAATGATGTATATAGTGTACCATATAAGTTTTGATAATAAAATTTTAATTAGTTTCTAAAAGTAACTCAAATAAAAAATATTATTATTAACCATACGTGCTTTATAAAATAAAACAAATATAGTCACTGTGACTAATTTAATTTTAAAATTAAAATTTAGAAAAATAACTACTCCTATACCTTATTAATATTCAATTTTTTTTTGCATTTTTAAATTTTAAAAATATTAAGAGTTGTTATGGGAAAAATAACTTAATTATTATTTAAGCTTTTTCTATTTGTGTTTTTTTAATTTAATTTTTTTATTTTTAATTTAACTACTAATATATTTGAAATATATAAATTTTACAACTATACTGAATATATAAATAAGTGGATTTTTTTTGGTACCTATCAATTCAATCATATGAAATTTAGAAGTGGATCCTCTTTTCAAAACCCAAGAAAATGGATCCCTTTTCAGAATCTATGAGTTTAATAAAATTTATTAAAGTCATATAGCATAACTCTAATGTTTTTATAGGCAAAAGAAAATGTAAAATTATTATCTTTTGTCGATGTGGGACAAAGAAATAAAGATTATGTGATTAAAAAAAGAGAAGAGAAGAATAGGGAAGAAAAATAAAAAAATTAATTCAAAATTTTATTAAAAAAAAGAAAAGTGGAATAGAGATAAGAGAGATATGGCATCTAGGATTAGAGTGAACGAGAGAGAAAATATACTATTTTTGTATTATGGATATATATATATATATATATATATATATATATATATTCTGCCTCTTCAATGGAGAATATAATGGCAACAATGTACAGCCTAAACATGTTGATTTTGTATTTTGAACTCATCAGTTTGGTTCGTACACAAATAAACATTAGTTTTTATAAATTTTTATTAACCTTTATTAGTTTTTGATTATTTTTATTTTCGGTGCATTTATTTAGAAGCTTTAAATTCTATAAGTTTTTGCCAATTTTTATTAATTTTAGTCAATATTTATCAAATTTTCTGATCAAAATCATACGAATGGACAAGTGAAATAGCATTCCAACATATTTAATTAGTCAAAAATTTTAAATTATGCCAACCAAATACCAAAAAAAAAAGGGTGACATTGTTACTTTTTGGATTTTTTTAAACACCAAACACCCCCTATATAAATATATTTATTTTTTTTGGCTATTTCAATCTACAGGTTCAATGGCCACTATACAATGTGATAGTAGTCCGCTCAACGATGTTGTTTGAAGTTATTGTCTTTATAATATTTGTCAAATTTTAGTTATATTAGATGTGTTTAGAATTGTATAAATTTATAAAAATTATAATATCGTAATTTATGTTATCAGTAAAAAAATTAAATTTTATAGAGATTCATATAAGTTTGTAAAAATTAAAAGTGTTTCAAACGGCCTCATTATGTTTCTAACGTTAACGAACTTTTGCAGGACCCATATGTGAAGTCATTGGATCCGTGTGGATCAAGCACCGGGTCAGCGATATCAGTAGCCGCAAATATGGTTTCAGTATCGCTAGGCACAGAAACCGATGGCTCTATCTTATGTCCCTCCAGTAACAATTCGGTGGTTGGGATTAAACCCACCTTAGGCCTCACCAGCAGAGGAGGGGTTATTCCACTCTCCCTTAGGCAGGACAGTGTTGGGTACAGCTTTACTTCCTTTCTCTTCTCAATTTTATGTTTGGGGGGAGGGGGGGGGGGGAAGGAATCACTTTCGTCTTTTGAGATTTGGATTAGTAGATAATATGCATATATATATATATATATATATACGTATATGTAGTGTTAGAATAAAAAAATAAACATGTAGTGTGTGCCACCGGTCTAACACATACAACGCGACTGAATAATGTCATATTATGTGAAGATTAGGAAAAATATTAACTGAAATTATATGGATGAGTTAGAAGTATATCACTTCAAAATATTTATTTCATTGAAGTATTCTATAATTACATAATTATTATTATCACGTTATTTTGATAAAAATTTTCAGTAAAATATCAAATTTCAATCCGATTTCTTGTTAGTCTTAATGCAATACATGAATGTTTGGGAGATTGCAGGCCAATTTGCAGGACAGTATCAGATGCTGTTTACGTGCTTGATGCCATTGTGGGTTTTGATCGCTATGATAAGGCAACAAGAGAAGCTTCAAAGTACATTCCGCATGGTGGATATGTACAATTCCTCAAGCCTGACGGGCTTCGGGGTAAGAGACTAGGGATACTGAGTGATCCCAATTATGGTTTCCCAAACAGCTCATCGGTCATCACTCGAGCTTTTCAGCAAAGTTTCCATGCCTTGAGGTAAATATTACACCGCTATGCCACATTTGGAACGAAAATTAGTGGTGGAAAGAGAGAACTGGCATTTGGTTTGGTATTCTTATTTTTTTTTTTTGTTTTCTGTTACTGTTTTTTGTTTCAAGATTCATGTTCCAAGAATAATAAAAATTTATTTGATTTGATATTTTCTATTTCTCGTATTTTGAGATTTTCTTTATTTTTGGTTGAAAAGATCCAAAACAACTTTTATGATCATTTTACATTTTGTGTAAATTCATTTTCTGTTTTAAAAAATACGAGTGATCAAATATATTTTTAATTGTTTTTGTTATTTTTAAAATCGAAACAAGGAAAACAAATCTAAAATAAACACACTAAGTAGACTTGAAAGAAAATAATTGAGATATAGAATAAGGTAATTAAAAAGTTAAATTTATTTCAAGTTTTTGGTTGTGCTAGTTAAATGATAAGAAAATGAAACAAATTAGTAATTTTAATTGTCTTTTAGTTTTCATTTTATTCGACAAATTCACGGTCCGAACATAGAAGTCATTTAAGTCTTTCTACAAGATTACTAAGGCGTGTTTGGAAGTGAAAATTTTACAAGTTTATAGCAAAAGTTATTAGATATAATTTTTTATATGTTTGATAAAATAAATAAAAATTTTTAAAAACTTTTAGTTATTTTTGGGTGTTTAGTATAAATTTTGATAATTTTTAAAAACTTGCAATAATTTCTGATTGTCTGATAAAAAGTTAAAAATTTTGGTGATTTGATAAAAAAAAAAGTAATAGAAAATTTCGAAAAGTTTTAGTAACTTTTAAAATATTACAAAGCACTAAAAAAAATAGTAAAAGTTACTATAAATTTCTTATTTTTTCGCTTCCAAACCCACCCCTAATAGCTGCCCAACTATTTAATTTACTTAAGAATTTTGGTTCTAAACATTTATTCTGAAATCTCTTCTCAACAAATATTAGGAAAGCAGGTGCAATTTTGATAGATCCTGTGGAAATACCTGACTTTGAAACCATCGCAATTGTGATTAGTAATTCCGAAACCGTTGCTTTTGCGGCTGAGTTGAAGCTGGGTTTAAATGCTTATTTCAAAGAGTTGGTCACTTCTCCCGTGAGATCATTGGCAGATGTAATAGCCTTCAATGACAAATTCCCAGATTTGGTAAGTGCCATTTCTATACTTGGTAAGCGTCATATCTCTACTAGTATTATTGTCAATTTTTTTTCCTTTCGATTAGTTCCTTAAATTTTCTCTATTCAATTAGTATTTGCACAAATTATACTAGTTCAAACGTAGGTAGAAAATTCTTTCACAAAAAAAAAAAAAAAAAAAAAAAAGCACTAGAATGATAGGCGAGACAAAGCTGCGATCCAATCAATTTAAAATAAAATAACTCATAATTTGTTTTTATTTGGATCCAGTTTGACCCAATTCGGGCATGTAAGGATATTTTGGTAATTTGCCACAGTTGTCCGATTTTAATGTATAATCTATGAATTTCACTTATGTTTTAATGATGATCAACCTCTGCCACTAATGGTGGTGACGAAGGCATTTCCGTGAATTAAATCCCTTTATTTAATGACTGAAATTAATGTTTTTGTTGTTTACAATGTTTTTTGAGTTGGCAATTATTCTTCGCATTGAAGCCAGAATTCATCTTCAATTTGGTTCTGATTTATTTTTCTTTTCTTTTCTGATTCTCCAATCATGACATTTTTGTTAATTTTAATAAATTTTGGGTGTATTGTATTTTCTATTTTTGTCACCAAGTTTTATGAAGTTTTATTTTGTATATCTAAATATATATATATATATACACACACATATATATGCGCCTGTGGTCTATGGACAAATGATCTTTGATTGAATAATATTATCATTTTTGAAAATTATTTTTATGTTCTTTGTAAGATAGTAAAATTTTTTATCTAAGGATCGTGTTCGCTTAACATGACAACTAACTTAAATCATATCAAATAGGGTGAATGAGTCTCGGAGTTCATTAAATTGTAGTTTGGGTGGCTCACTTAAATTTTTTTTATAACATAATTTTTTTTTTTAAATTTAGCTTACTCTAAGTTTTGAAGCCTAATCTAAATTTTTATAATTCGGCCTTACTTACTCTACTTTAAGCCTCTATAATTTTGTCTTCTACTTTCCTCTTTTTATATCGATTTAGACAAATTCAAAATCTTGATTCCGTCTATATTAAGCACGCGCGCTCAATTTATTTCTGCAAAGACTAACCGTTGCTTGGCTTTGCAGGAGGAAACTAGAAAATATGGTCAAGACTTCTTGCTGCAAGCTGAGAAAACAAATGGGATTGGCAAATCAGAGAAGGAGGCCTTGCAATATTTAAGGAAAGCATCCAAATTTGGTTTTGAGAAGTTAATGAAAGAAAAAAGGTTGGACGCACTAGTATCACCCCTCGCTAGTCTCGCACAAGTGCTTGCAGTTGGAGGATACCCAGGAATTAGTGTCCCTGCTGGGTACTTTGGCAACGGAGCGCCTTATGGTATTTGTTTCGGAGGATTGAAAGGTTCGGAACCTAAACTCATCGAAATTGCCTATGCTTTTGAGCAGGCTACCAAGGTTCGTAAGCCGCCTTCGTTTAAACCTTGAACTTAGAGAGTTTCATGTACTCCTTTTAAGTACTGATGCAAGTATGTATCGTGGAAAGAAATACATGTATTTGGGGAACTGTTATTGTACTGTTGGTACTAAATTAAATTAAATAATAAGGGTATGTAAACATGTACGTAGGCAGAATAATTTCACTTTTTTCCAATTCTTGGCCCATATGTATGCTCTAAGGTAATGTTTGGAGAGTAAAAAAAATACAAAAAAAGGACATAAAAAGTTATTATAAAGGTGATATGTGGTGAAATTTATTTGAAAAAATTAAAAAATTTATAAAAATTGATGAGTTTTGATAAATTAAATGGGCCTAAATATGCTCCGAGTTCCATCCGTGCGGACAGAAGTACATAACCGAGAATTGTCATGTGCGCGTTAATTAAAGTAAAGAGTAATGCAGATTTTCTTTCTAGTTTTTGTAGTCAGTAAAAAAAAAATAAAATAAAATAAAATTGGCAGCATGACCTTATATTTTTTAAAATTTTGAAGTTAATCCATATATGAGATTATAACAAAGGAAATGTTACTATATCATAAAAAATACAACAAATGTGAAACTAAAATAATGCGACAATTGCATAGTTGTAATTAAAACACACTTGTATGAATTTACTATTTTCAAATGATAGATTCATAAACATTCTATATCATTCTAATTATACTTTTTACCATATTTGTTTTTCTGATTTATAACGTGTAATTCTCTATGGCAAAAATAAATCAAACATAAAGCACGCAGCTGCGGGACAGATCTTCCATGCATCTAACTTGGCATTAAATTGTTTTTACAGATACAAAGGCACAGTTTAATTAGAGGATAGGATAACAGAGAATAAGTATAAGAGATTTGACAAACGTACTCCTCTACAAACTTTGCACATTTCATTACATTTAATTTTTTTTTTAATTTTCGCCTGTATGTTAATTTTTTTTATTTTTAAACATGTTTTAATAATTATGAATAACATATTTAAACGTTATGATTAAAAATTAATAATTTATTTAGATAAACTAACATTATTTGTTTTATTAAATTATTTTATCAAAATAAAATAATTTTTAACAAATAGTAATTCATTATTACAATTAACTACTATTGAAATATTAATATATGATAAAATTATTTTTTACGGTTAATATTTTTATTTAAAATTATATTTAATAATATATATTTTATTAAAATTAATTATTATTAAAATCACATTTATTATGATAATTTATTTTATTATAATAATTTACTAAGGCTAAATATTAACTTTTACCCGTGATCAATTTACCCTCATTAACATAATTAATTTTTACTGCTACAAAATTTTTAGTATACCAAACATAATATAGTTATTACTAATAATATTTACTCTTTGAATTTAACATAACTATTATAAATTTGTTACGAGCGTGATTTGTAATTCAGTGGTTCAGAATCTCTTCTGTCTGCTTATAACTCGAGTTCGAGTCTTCTCCCTCCCCCTTATAAAAAAAAATAAAAACTTTACCTTTCAAAAAAAAAATTATAAATTTGTTACACCATTAATTATTACTGGAGTAACAATTATTCAATTAATCTTTTATCTCTAAATTTCTCACCTCATACCAAATGTTTCCTAAAAGTGATTTTCAGAGTTTCCAGTGGAAATTATGAATTACCCTAATTAAACAAGCAAAATTAATATTTATTTTTAGATTTCATATCTGGTACTTTTGAGTAGAGGGCAGGGAAATTTGGTACGCAGTGTCGTTTAATTATTTCTCTCTCGTTTAAAGGTCTGTTTAGTAACGTTATTGTTTTTTTTTTTATTTATATTTTTTATTTTTCATTTTTGTTTTCATTTCTTTTCCTAAAATAAAAATAAAAACTAAAACTTTGTTTAGAAATATAATTTTGTTTACATTAGTTAATTTTTATTTTAACAAAATTAAAATATTTTTTATAATTATTAAAAAATTAATTTAGTGTGATAAAATATATTTTAAATTAAATTAATTAATTGAAATTCATTAAATTTAATTATCTTAATTATATTATATGTTAAAAATAATTTAGTTTAGTAAAAGTAAATATATTGAATATAATTTAATTATATTATTTATTAAAAATAATTTAGTAAAATATATTTCATTTTAATTTAATTAAATTTGAATGTTAAAATTCATTAAATTAATTATTTTAGTTATATTATATATTAAAAATATTCTAGTTCAGTAAAAATAAAATATATGAAATATAATTTAATTATATTCTTTATTAAAAATAATTTAATAAAATATATTTCATGTTAATTTAATTAATTAAATAATTTGTTAACTTAATTAATTTATTTTAATTGATTTAATTCTATTATTTAGCAAATAATTTAGAAAAAATTTTTCATATTAATTTAATTAACTTAAATAAATTAAAAAAAATTAATTACTAAATTAATTAATTAAATTGTATTGTTTTCTAAAAATATTTTTTAATAAAATATTTTAATAAAATAATCATTTTAACATGATGCAATCGTGTCTATTTGTGTTAATAATTAAATATTTTAAAATTTAATAAATATAAAATTAGCATTAATCTTTATTGTACATTTATAAGTTTTGTTAAATATTTTTAAATTTAATAAATATATTAAATAATTTACTTATTTGTGTTATCTTATGTTATATTTAAATTTGTTTTTGATAATAATAATTCATACTGTGAATCGTGTGTTGTCTCGTGGTTAGCTGTGCTAGTCATGTGAGCCCTAATTTAAACTTCGTCCACAGCAACAAACGGCCGAAGTGTGAGTCACTCCTCTTCTCTCTCTCTCTCTCTCTCTGTTGCTCTCTCTCTCGACTGAAGTCTGCTCTCTACGGCGAGGATCAAGCCAGTTCGACTCACTGCCTTCCGTTTCTGAGGTGGTGTATATATATATGTATATATAATTTTTTTTGTTTAAGCCAGTCTGTCTATCTCTCTCTCTCTCTCTCTCTCTCTCTCTGTCTGTGTTGCCAGTGTGTGTGTATATATATATCTATGTAGATATATTCATCCTCTTTTTGTTACTCGATGATTTGGTTAATTTGCTGATTTGGGGAAAAATGTGATTTGGTTTTGCTGATTTGGGGGAGTTGCTTATTTCGGAATTTGGTTAGTTGATAATTTTTATCATATTTTTAGTTAATCAGAGTTAATTTAGAGAGGGTAACATGACCTACTAAAAAATAACTTATCATTGTGCCAAGACTCATTCTGCAGTATTAATCACTTTATACATATTGTAAGTGAGCACTAATAAGGAGAATTGGGCCAAATTAGAGAAAATTTGTAATACAATCTAAAAATCAGGAGTAACAAGTGTAATTTAAAGATATTTTGTGTATTTTCATCCAACCTAAAAGACAATTGAACGTAAAGTACCCTTTTGTTTAATAGTTAAACTTTTTCTATAATGTTTTTGAAAAACCAATTTCCAAGATGTTTAGACCAAGGCCCTAAAATCTTAACTCTTCTGCCAATCTATTTAGAAAGATTTTGAAATCATCAATAAGTCAACTCCACGGTCGTTTCTGAGAAATGTGAGAAGGTGAAGCCGGAGAATGTTTTATTTAACAATTTTAATTTTGAAGGTGGTAATTTTTTTTAAGTGGCAAACTACAATACGACTTAATTTGTAATTTAATAAAATATAAAAAATAACAATTGCAAGTATGTGTTATATTTTAAAGTTAATTTGTATAATAGTTACTCCCATACTATATCAAAATTAAGCTCTTCATTAACATAATTTGCTAATAACTTTCTAAGGCTCCTAATGAACCCATGCTTGACCCATTCAAAAATTAAAATATTTTAAAATGTTGCCCATATAATCTGTTTTTTAGCGGCGTTTTATTTTTTCAAACGATAATTTCAATCTGTGTCGTGTTTAGATTTATAATCGTGTCTATTTGTAGCAATTTTTAAATATTTTAAAATTTAATAAATATATTAAATAATTAATTTCTTTTACAATCAAATTGATTTTTTGTTAAATTATGGTAATTCCGTGTTCACGTATTTATGTTGTCTTGTATCATATTCAAATTCTCTCTTAATAATGCATATCGTGAATCGTTTTGTATTCTTGTGATTTGCTGTACTAGGCATGCGAGCCCTTTTTTTGTTTTGGGAGGGGGGCCGGGGCTTTGTGAACAACAAAACCTCAACTCCAACAACTGACGGGTTGAAGTGTCGAGTCTAGGAGCATCTAATCAAATTCAATTATTGATCCATCAATGTAGTGCACAAATAGAGCCTGGGGGGAGCAAAGAGATTCAAAATATTCCAACTTTGAGGGCCATACAAGTTTGTCCTTACTCAGGCAAATTCAGAGGAGTTCTGGTGACTGGCGACAATTGACGAGGAAGATTTGAGCACAAGTAAAATCATTCTGTAGAGATCTCCATTCCTTTTGTTTGGTGGTAAAAAGAATTATGGAAAATTAACATTTCAGTGATTTTTTTTCATGTGGTGGGAAAAGAGATTTCAGCAATGAACAGTTGTTGTAGTAAAGAAAATAGCACAAACAATTGAAGTGGAACCAACAAATATTAATTTTAGGCTCCAAAGTGTTCAAGAACTGAAATCTAGAATTTTATTATCAGTAGGAAATAAAAACTGAACGGTTACCACCATCAAAATGTCTATTTATAAGCTCCTTTTGTAACCTTAGGATCCTAATCCTTAATCTCAAATAAAAGAAATAAATCTTAACCATCCAAACTCATTAGAAAGTCACATGTTAGTCACATGACCTCTATACTTATTTAAAAAAAAAAACTCGTAAGTATGAAAAGAAAGATACTAATTAATTAAATATGCTCTTGCATCATTTTTACTTGTTTTTGACTAAGTTTGTAGACCCTTTGATTGAACCGAACTTGATTTTTCATTGCGTTCAGTTGTTGATTGGTTACTCAATGATGTGGTTTGTTTAATTTTTCTTTAGGTTCTTTTTGTTTTTGGTCTGATTTTTTTTTTGCATTGTTTGTAGCTGTTAAGGTATCTTCCTTCCTTCAGCTTTACTCAAAACAGTTCGATCTCAGGATGAAAGTATCCGAATGATTTGCCCTGATTAAGTTCTTCCTACTGAAACGAGAATTGATTGCGTACCCATATTAATAGATGTAATTTCACCATGAAATGCATTGCAGATTTTGTGTTCTTTCTCTAACAATTATTTGGATTCTTATTTTCATCTTTTTTTGTTGTTAAAGACTAGATATATTGATTTGCAACTCTGGTGTCTATACTGATATATATAGTTTTGTATGCTGCAGTTGTAAATTCTCTTGTTCAAAATAGGCATATTATTTATAACTACAAAGCACGGTTTGGTAACATGATTACTTTGCGCTGACTAGTTTTTGTGTGCTGCTTTCGTAAATTCTCTTGTTCAAAATAGGCATATTATTTATAACTACAAAACACGAGCATGGTTTGGTTACATGATTACTCTGCGCTAACGTGTGAATTTGTTGAGTTGATACCTTCATTTGAAATATTTAAATCGCTTTCCTTTTTACCTAATCGTAGATGTTCATCAAATAATTAATAAATACTTTACCCCGTGTTAGGTGTTAGGATTGTCAAGGATGTGCTTCCACCATTTTTACTTGTGCAAAGCTAAATTCCTGGCAAAAGAATCATATTAAGTTAAATCCTTTTGCGATCAGGCTATCATTTTCAATGGCGAAACGAAAAGTTAAGAGAACTGTTAAACAATCTGCGGCATCACCCTCGAGCAAAATAGATGGTGCTGGTCCAAACAAGTTTCCAATTGAAAAGAAAGAAGGTGCATTCGAGGACCCTGAAGGTATTTATTTCATTACATGTTTATTCTGATCCACTCACAGGTTTTTACTAATATTTGATAGCTATCCCAGATGTTTCTATGTTCATATTTCTGTGGCTGTACGTGTATCAGGAAAATGTGCCTCATAAATACAAAATATATATTCACTCACATTGACAAAAAAGAATAAAAAGTACCGTTTGATTGGGGTGGACTTAGAATTTATAATTAATGATGATAAAATTATAATTTTAAGATAAATAAGGGTAAAAATAAAAATACAGTGTGAACAAAAACTTAATAATAATGGAACAAAAATAAAATTTATAAGAAAATTAGAGCAAAGCTAATAAAATTTTGATATAATTTTCTAAATCCATGGATATAAATGTACCGCTCATACATGTGATGCCCATCGTTGGTGGAACTGGGGATTTCGGGCTGGCACATGGAATTGTTGCTTTGAAGGCCTGTTAATTTTTTCAACATTACTGCTGGTAATCTACAGTTGAGGTTAAATGTCGTAGCAATGCAGCACGAGTTATGGACATATGGCGGTTTGGACTGCGCAGTGTATTTCTAGATCTACCGGGCTTTCCTTCGAAATTCGCGTAGTGTCTTTCTAGATCTATCGGGCTTTGCTTTGAAATTGGCGTAGTTATTTCTAGATCTATTGGGCTCTGCTAAGAAATTGGCCTTTCTTGATATTTGTGTTTATGTGCGATTTGGATAGATTCCCATCTTAAAAATTTTACTTATAATAAACAAATAAATAAATAATTTTTAAATTTTACTATTATTATTATTATTATTATTATTATTATTTGTGTGTGTAACCGTGTATGGTACATGATATTGAAACGGAAAAATATGTGTGAAAAGAAACTGAATAGCTCATGTTGTGGTGAACCTGACTGGTCGGTCGACAAGAATAATAATTAACTAGCATAATAGTTGCGCTTTATTGCGAATTTTCACCATATATTCAATTTGATAATTGATTAAAAATAAGTAAAAAAAATTGTAATATGACATTTAATGCAAAAATACGTAATATTTAGGGTAAAAAAAATCTAATATAACATTTAATGCAAAATTACATAATATTTAAAGCCTAAAAAAGAAAATAAAATTCAAATATCCTAATAATAGTAAAATGATAATTTTTTTAAAAATAAAAAGTAAACAAGTTTGACACACGTGTTGATTTTTCAAATAAAAACCAAAAAACAAAACATAAAAAAAAAAGTTAATTGCCAATAAATTTTCAAAATTTTAACGTAAAAATACCATTTAACGTACAAATACTAATTTTTTTTTTAAATATCTCCAACAACAGTAAAATAATCTATTTTAGACTTAAAAATGAAAAAAACTACACACACTTGTCGAACCACTAAAAAACAATAAATAAATAACACACAAAAAAATAAAAAGTAACACACGTCACCTTCTCTTCACTCCCTCGCCCTTTAATATAGATACTAGCAAAGATCTTGCGTTTTATTGCGAGTATTTGTAATATAACTAAAATTTCTACTGTTAAAAGATTGAGCATATATTATATGTATAAATAATTATCATGAATTTAAAATTTAATAAATAAGTAAATTTGAATAACATCAAATTACCAAAATACTTTTATTCTTATGTTTTTTTTTTGGTTTTAGATACCGATGTTATTTTTATATTAAAAATTTCAATGATTATTAGCAAGTTGACATGTATTTCAATTTTTTTTTTTTTTTTCGCATTTTATTTTTTGTTTAGAGGATCAACAAGTATTGCAATTTTTATTTTTTTTATAAGTCTATAATGAATCATTTTACTGTTATTAAGGGTATTTGAAGAATTGTTAGTGGTCTGACATGTGTGATTTTTTTTTATTTTTATAATTTATTTTTTGTTTGGAATATCGACATCTATCAAACTTTTTTTTTGTAAGTCTATAGTGGATTATTCTTTGTTATAAATTAGGTATTAAGATTTTTTTTTAATGTTTGGACATTATATATTTGTTACATTAAATATTATTTTGTAATTTGTGTATATTTATTATACATATAACTAAATATAGGAGAAATTGCTTTTACCCCTCGTATTTACACCCGCTGTCACTTACACTCCCTATATTTCAATAATGTATACTAATAACTACTGTATTGTTCATAAAAGTGATAAAATCGACAGAATCGTTGAAGTTAGTAGCGAGTATGCTTCATGATTAGGATTTAACAGTGCATGTGCTTCACGTTTAGGATAAATGTAGGTGTGTTATATATTCCATAAAAATATGTGGTGAATAGACGAAAATACTCTTCTTCCTTGTCGTTTTGCTGCTGCGATTTTTAGTCCTTCATGTTGTTCTGCTGTTGTGACACTGAATGCTGAACAAAAATTCAACCAGATTCAAAAACTATAGGGATGTCAAATATACCCGTACTCGGTGGGTATCCGTTTCACCCGCCCTATTCGGGGAGGGTATGAGAATGTTAATAGCGGGGACGGGGATGGGTATGGAGATTTAAAATGTTACCCACACGGGTATGGGGACGGGGATGGGGACGGTAGTCCCCACCCCGCCCCGCCCCGTACCTGTTTAAATATTTTTTTTGTTAATTTTGTTGGCGTGGTGACTCCTTTAGAAGTCCCACATCGGTTTCTCACAAAGAAGTGAAGGTCTTGTGAGGTTATAAATAAAGGCCACTTCATCTTTGGTTAAGTGCATCTGTGAAAGTCAAATATTATAAATATATTTTTAATTTTTATTTAATATATATATGTAATATATATTTTTTATTTAATATATATAATATTTATAATAATTTTAAATATTTATTTTATACATATAATATATAATTTGTAATAATTAATATACTTGGCGGGTAAACAGGGACGGGAATGGGGAATTCATTATTTTGTGGGGATGGGTATGGGGAAATTTTTTTTTTCCGAAACGGGGATGGGGACAGGCACGGGTAAGGGTATT
Source organism: Vitellaria paradoxa (assembly GCA_019916065.1). Lineage (NCBI taxonomy): Eukaryota > Viridiplantae > Streptophyta > Magnoliopsida > Ericales > Sapotaceae > Vitellaria > Vitellaria paradoxa. The sequence continues at coordinate 46,915,992 of CM034238.1, forward strand.
GCTAAACGGGAATGAGGAAGGTCATACCCGCCCCATACCCGCCCCGTTGACATCTCTAAAAAACTACACAACCAAAAAAGCTCTCTCTCGTTCTTTACCCCTCTTACTAGGTCTACCCATCAAGAGTAGAGAGCTTTGAGGGTTTGGGGGTTAACCCAGACAGGTTTGAGAAGATGATGGTGAAGAAGGAAAGAGAGGAAGAGGAGGAGGAGAGAGAATAGGTTGGATGATGGAAACATGCCTATTTCTTTGATTTGAAAATTGTCTCACACCCTATTTTTGAAAGATTTGGATTTAAAGGTAGGTTACGATCGATCTTCTAATTGGATATATATATGAAATTTGATACATATGAAATTTTATACGTATGTAAATATCTAATATATACGTATGTACATACAAATGAATTATATATATGAAATTTGGATTTGGCACAAATTTTCAGTAAATCACAAATAAATTCTATATATACATATGTATCGAATCTGATTTGGTGGGATTCTTACAAGTCTACACCAAATCACAAACAAATTTTATATATACATATATATCAAATCTGTTTGGATAAATTTGTTATAAAATTCTACGAAATCACAAACTGAGAAGAGATTTGCCACTAGCAAAATCCCACCTTTCTTTCTTCGGCTACGGCAATTGACGACTCATCGCCTAATTTTGGGAAAAAAACCCTAGAGTTTGGGAGTTAGAAGCTTTTCGGCGGATTTGAGGGTGTATCGACTTGAAGCTCGTTGCAATAGAACGACGTGATATTTTAGCACTTAACGTAACAGTGCCAGTGATGAATAGTATATGGGGTATTAGTGCACAGTATTAAAGTATAAGGGGTGTAAGTGATTGTCGGACCAACTACAGGGGGAGTAAAGGTAATTTCGCTCTAGATATATTACAAAAAATTGCAACAATGCTTGCACCAATATTAGGTGGTCCAGTGCTCAAAGGGCAATTAATTTATTTATTATTTTAAAATAATAAACTCTATGCTTTTTTTTTTTTACATAATTACCAAATTAACACATTTGTGACTCATTCCAATTAGATCCTTTTTTTTTTTTTTTTTGGAGACTTAGAAATCTACATGAAGGGTTATTTTTATTTTAAGTTTAAATTTTAGAACTGATATTAATTCTGAGTCAATAGATTTAAAAGAGAAGAATATAAATTAAAATTAATTTCTAAGAACTCGTTTGATATAAAAGTTACTTTTAGAAACAAATTTTTTTTTTCAAAAGACCTTTTTAACCATCAAATTTCACTTAAATAAACCAAAAATTGACTCAAAAGACGTAAAATCCTGTAAGTTTTTCATGATACTAACAGCATTTGTCTTCGGTAATTTCATAAATTAACGGGGGTAATATGGTCTACGGAGAGTTTCAAGTAAATAATAGAAAAGAGTAAATGCCCTTTGGAGCCCCGAAAGGGCGTTTGGAATCGAGTCATTGAAGTGGTCGCTTTTCTTTGTCTGCTTTGCTAGCTTTGGTTTGCTGGCTTTGCTTGTCGTCGTTATCGAAGCAAAGCTTTGGCCAGCCTCGCTATTGGTGGCGCCCACCTCCCTTGCAGAGAGAAAATGGGGAGGCAATATCGAGACATTGGTGTCGGAGATTATTGAGTTAAAATTTAGCAATTAAATGTATTTATATTTTTTTAGAATTGTGGAAATTAAAATTTAACATTTAAAATATATTTAAAAAAACATAAATAGATATACACCGTTGACTCTAACCTCAAATTTCTGAACTAACGTTAAAAATAATCTTAACCCTAAAGATTGGCACCTACGTGTGAATTTTTAAGAACTCACGTGTTAATCCCTTATAAAATTTCACATTTCTCAACATAATATATTAGTGTATTTAAAAAAATATGAATATATCTGAATCATTAAATCTGATCGTAAATCATCAAACTAACATTAAAAATAATGTTGGATCTAGTGATCGATACATCTAAGCTTTCTAAAAACTCGTATTAATCTCTTATAAACTTTCACATTTCTTAGTATAAGTGGTGTTTAGAGCTTCTAAAAAACTTTTAAATATTTTAAATATTTTTAAAAAAACTCTAAAATTTCACAATTTTCTTCAAATAAATTTAACCACATGTTATTTTTACACTAATTTTTATTTTTTTTAACCTTTTCGATCCAAATACCCTCAAAACATGGTAACGTATAGATATGTATAGATGTCTAATTTTTGTAGGGAGTGGCATAAGTCGCATGATCCAAGGGACTTGGATCACTTGGTTAGAGTTTGAAATTTTTTAAGAGAGGTTTCAATTTTAACTTTTAAGGGAGTTATTTCTTAGGAGTTGTCCTCATGTGCTAACCAATTGGTGGATGTGATATGCGAAAGTGCTCTTAATATTAGAACTAACTAAAATTGATTAATCGAATGGTTAACTAACTAGCGGAAGGGATAGGAGAAAAAGTTTGTTGTTGAACTATTCTGGCTTGATCAAAGAAAACACTTAATGTCACAGTTAACTGAAACTGATTAGTTGGATGGGTGCTCGTGATTGACCCTCGGACTCAATGTGTGGGGCCACGTGTCAACAATTCAAGAAATTTGTTATTCTCGTAAAACCCGAAGGATGAACTGCAAAATTTCTTTTTGTTAAAAAAAAAGAATAAAAATAAATAAATAAATAGAATAAAATTAGCCGCAGGAAGTTTCCAAGCTGTGGATTTCAAGCTTTTGTTGATCCCTTACGATGTTCACGTGCTTTGGATGTCTTTCCCTCTAGTGCAAAGCATATGGATTATGATGTAGATTTTGTTTGATTATGATGTACGACATGCGATATAGTGAAGTGATCAAGTATAGGAATTATTTTATAAAATATTATAATTGAGTTTAAGTAATTTTTATTTTAGTAACAGTCTTCAGAATAAAGTTTAAAATTGATTCTTAACAGTTTTGTAATTATTAGAAGTCATTAAGTTAAGGACCATGAAAATAGCTTAATTTGCTAATTTTGATAATTTTTGAAATTCTAGTAGTTAATATCTTATTTTTAATTTAAGGATTTTGCTTTATGAAGTTAATTTTGCATTTTGTTTATTTATTTTTTTGACGTGATGAAGAGTACCAAAAGGGGAGTCAAGTTTGGTAAGTAACTTACAGGGCTAGTCTTAGGAAATTTAGGGCGTTTAAGAAAAATTGTAAAAAACTACTTATAATTTTATATTCAATATGTTCTAACATTTTATTTTTAATGAATAATATTGTTAATCCGATTAATCTATCATATTAATATATTTGATTTTAAATAGAATTTAAAAAATTATTTTAGTAGGAATAACTATAATTGGTAAAGTCAATGTTACATGACAATTAAGTAATACAAGCGTAGAATCCAATCATTTTATATAACTTATAACTTCAATTGGCTTTCTAATTTCATTTTTAAGAGCCGTTGTGAAAGATGTAAAGAGTGAGAAGAATGGGCACAAATATTTTATTAATGTAAAAAAAAAAATCATCATCATAAATAAAACTATTTGTAATTAAAAAACTTACCTAATAAGCATAAAAAAAAATTGAGAGAAAGAATCTTAGGTGACTTTTTTTTTTTTTAAAGAAGATAAGCCTATGACTTCTACACTTTTCTTTAATGGCTTTAAAACTCTCTATTTTTTTTCTTTTTTTTTTGGGGAGTGTAGTGCCTTTATCTATATAACAATATAACTCATGATTTAACGTTTATATATTTCAATTGATGGATTTATTGAATGGTTAAAATTACTTTTTTCTCTTTCCACCTTGGTTATCTCTTTGATCACTTTACATGAACACACAATCTCCCAGTGTTCATATATTTTTTAGTACTTTTTATATGTAAAAATTTTTAATTTAATATTTTAAAAAATATGATAATATTTGTAATAAATAATAAATTTTACACATTCATTAAATAATGTACGGATACTTATTAAATAAAGTTAATTAAAATTTTTATTTAAAAAAATGATATTTAAATTTTAATTTTTTAAAATTTATTAAAAATAAACATTTAAATTAAGATTTCAATTTTAATGTACTTAATACTTAAAATTTGAATACATACATTTTCACACTATTTAGATTTGCTCAAAATTTGAAATTTGAGATATTTTCAACCGTTAGATTTTCTCAATGACTAGGATTTTTTTAATTTTTTTCCACTTTAATTGTTTTCTCTGTAATTTGATATGAAAATAATCTTTTTCACTTTTCTCATATCTTTTTTAATACTTTTTATATAAAAATTTTAAATTAATATTTTAAAAAATGTGATAATATTTGTAATAAATAATAAAATTTTACATATTTATTAAACAATGTATGAATACCTTGATCTCTTTTAATTAGTGATTTTTATTTTTACATGTTAGTTTTACAGATTTTCATATAGGTTTATCTTATAAATTTAGTTTTGAATTATTTATACGTTAAATTATATATAAGTTTATCTTATAAATTTAATTTTAAATTATTTATACGTTAAATTATATTTCTATATTTTTAAGTTCGGATAATTTCTAGTGTCCATTTATATCATACAATTTGGATGGTAGAAACTCAACCGTGTCTAGGTTGGAAGCGGGAGGGCTTACATCCGATGTTAGCCTGCTGGCCGGCTGTAACCGGCCGCATGATTTCATCTCCCCCCCCCCCCCCCCTCCCTTTTTTTTTTTTTTTCACTTTTCTGTGTTTGAAAGTCCCCCCACCCCCCCCCCCCCGGGGGGCCTCTTTTTATTTTTCTGTGTTTGAAAGTGATTTTAACTGAAAACTTGGGCTGAATTTGGGAAGAAAGAAAATTAATTTTTTTTGGGTAGTTGAGTATTAATTAGTTATTAAAAAGTTAATTTGTTTTTTTTTGGGCATTTGGAAAGAAAAAAAATTAACTTTTTAATATTTTTTTATCTTTTTTTTTAGTTTGACATTTTTCCTTTTGGTATTTAAAAGAAAATTTCAAATGTAAGAGAGTAAATCTTTTCATTAAAAAAAAAGATTAAAAAATTATTAGCTGGTAGCCGAGCTATCAGCTTTTTTCCCACCCCCAACATCAATCAACCCAAAAATTTATTTTTTATTTTGTAAGAATGTTGGTCGAAAATAAAAATATTTTTGAGTTATTAGAGAATATATTAATTATATTGAACATTAAAATATTTAAAAAAGAAGTTTATTTTAAAATACTATAATAAAAATTCAGTTAGCAATATAATTTTAAAATATTTTTAAATGAACGTTTCTAAAATATTTACAAATAAAAATTATCAATATAATTTAAAATATTGTACTAAAAATTTAATTATTGTAAAAATTAAAGTATCTACATATGTCTTATTAAACTCATATAGAAAATATTTTCTATTATAAAAAATAAATTATGTTGATAAATTATTTTTCTAAATTTTTTAACAATTGTTACTTGAATTATTATAAAAAAATTTAATATTTTTGAGTTATTGGGTTTTATATTAATTATATTGAATATAAAACACATAAAAATAAAATTTATTGATATAATTTAAATTATTATAATAAAAACTCAGTTATTAATATAATTTTTAAATATTTTTAAAATATTTAAAAATTCAATTTGAAATAGTTTACGTTTTGAAAAAAAATTTAATTCAATCAACTTATTAAAATATTTTTATTTTTATCATAAAAAATAATCTACATAATATTTTTTATTTAAGTATTAATTTAAGTATTCATGTAGGTTAACAATTATTTTTATAATATTTATTTTATATTAATTATTTATTTTTTGATAGTAATTCAAGTAACAATTGTTAAAATTTTTAAAAAAATAATTTATTAGTATACTTTATTTTATAAAAAATAATTTTTATATGAGTTCAATAAGACATATATAGATATTTTGATTTTTACAATAGTTGAATTTTTAGTATAATATTTTAAATTATATAGATAAATTTTATTTTTGAATATTTTAAAAATATTCATTTAAAAATATTTTAAAATTATATACTAATTGAATATTTATTATAGTATTTTAAAATAATTTATTTTTAAATATTTTAATATTAAATATAATTAATATATTATTCAATAACTCAAAAATATTTTTACTATCCGACCCGCATTCTTACAAAATAAAAAATAAAATTATTAGATTGATTAATGTTGGTGGTTGTCTCGGAAAAAAGTTGGTCCCTCGGCTTCTTGTTACTAGTTTTTTGATTTTTTTAAAATGGTTAAATTAACTTTTTACATTTTAAATTTCTTTTAAATATTAAAGGACAAAAATGTTAAATTAACAAAAAAAAAAATTAAAAAGTTAACTACTAAAAATTAAAATTTTTTTCTTTCTCAAATATAAAAAATTAACTTTTTAATAGTTATATAGTAGTTAACTATAAAAAAAAGTTGACTTTTTTTTTTTTTCTCAAATTCAGTCGGAGTTTCCCATTAAAATCACGTTCAAACAGAGAAAGGAAAGAAAGAGGGAGAAAGAGAGGAAGATAAAATCGTGCGGCCAACAAACGCTGGCAGTAGTGTTATCTCGTTCCGCTTCCGCGTGGGTTTACTAGTCAACGTCATTCCAAGTGCGGTCAAGTTTCCCGATTCTTCCAAAATGGGGATCAACAACTGTTAGATTTAGTAATATATATAATTAGTATTCTTTAATTTATACATTCTTTATTTTGTATATTTTATCATAATTAAGATTACTATCTCATTTCTTATTTTATATATCCTATCATAATTAGGATTACTATCTCCTATCAGAATTAGGATTATTGTCCTCTTATATAAGGGAATTTGTAACCTTGTATTGTTGCAAACAGAAATAAATATTAATACATAATTCTTCTTCTTCTTCTTTTATTCTAACATGGTATCAGAGTATAAGATTTTCGACCCTAGATAGTTTAAACATTTTCTCGATATTATGGCAGCGATCATTGACATAACTCCTCTTACTACTAGCCCTCGCTCTTCTTTCCACAATTCACCATCTATCTTACTATTTTACCATACCAACTCTTCAACGCGCTCTTTCGCGCCCCCTTCAACACGCTTCCATGTGCTTTTCTGCACCTCATTCAACGCGCCTCTTCGCGCCTCATTCAACGCGATTTTTCGCGCCATCTTCAACGTGCTTTTCTGCCCCTCATTTAACGCACTTTTTTCATGCCTCCTTCAACGCGCTTTTTTGCGTCACTTTCAACATGCTTCAATGCGCCTTTAACATTTTAACACGTTTCTCTGCGCCTTCTTCAACGCATTTTCCATATGAACTCCGTTACTCAGACTACTGATTTATTTCTCAAATGCTCATCCTCCTGGTCGTTTTTCTGAATTAATGTCCAAACTTAAGTTGATTCCTGCGTTACCACCTTGAGTTTGAGGAGAACTGTTAGATTTAGTAATATATATAATTAGTTTTTACATTCCTTCTTACTAAATCTAACAACAACAACAACATTAATCTTCTCGTGTTCCTAGGTTTGGCCCTGTTTGGTTTCAACGCTAGCATTACGCTGAGCGAATTCCCAATCAGAGAAGCCACGGTTCACGACATCCGGATTGCTTTCAAGCAGAACAAACTCACCTCCAGAGAACTAGTTCAATTCTACCTCGAGGAAATCCAAAGACTCAACCCAGTTCTCCGATCGGTGCTGGAAGTGAACCCAGACGCACTCTACCTCGCAGACAAAGCTGACAAAGAGAGAGAGGCCAATGAATCTGTATCCCAGTCCTTGTTGCACGGTATCCCTATCCTGCTCAAGGATAACATCGCAACCAAGGATAAGCTTAACACCACCGCTGGGTCTCATGCGCTGCTTGGATCGGTGGTGCCCCGGGACGCTGGGGTGGTGGTGAAGCTGAGGAAAGCCGGTGCGATCATACTGGGAAAGGCCAGCCTCAGTGAATGGGCCCATGCCAGGTCATTTTCAATTCCTAGCGGTTGGTGCGGTAGAGGCGGCCAAGTGGTGGTGAGTTTTCAATTTTATTTTATTATTTGGTAAATATATATATAATTTTTAAAGGCATGCATCAGTGTATTTGTTTTAGACTCCGTTTGGAAAACTTAGCTTACTTCTTAAGTTTTGCCTACTTAATTTTTTAAAATATCAAGTTATTTTTTGATATTTTAAAATTTTTTTAAATTGTGAAAGATAAATGTCAAATTAATAAAAAAAACTTAATGGTTAGCGGGTAAAAAAGTTAATTTTTTTTTGAGTGTTTGGAACTAACTTTTCAATAGGTAATTAATAGTTAATTACAAAAAAAAATAATTTTTTTTTCTCAAACTAAATCTTAGTTACTGAGGGGACTAAATGAAATCATTGGTTTATTGGAAAAAAAAAAAATTTCAATTTCACTTCTTGGTAGAATTTTAGGATGGAATAGAAAAATAGTAATTTTACTTAATTAGAGGCAGGGTCGCCGCCAAAGGACATAGTTTGAGAAGTGAAAAAAGTTTAGACTCCGTTTTGAAAAGTTTAACTTTCTTCTTAACTTCTATCTATTTAATTTTTTAATTTTTTTAAATTAATTAAATTTATTTTCTTATATTTTAAAATTTTTAATTGTTTTTCCTTCCCACACTAAACGTTAGTTTTGAAGGGGACCAAATGGAACCAAAATAGTTTGGTTTATTAGAAAAAGAAATATTTTAATTTCACTTCTTTATAGAATTTTAGGATGAAATAGAAATTTCCATCACAGAAACGTAATTTCACTTAATTAAAACCAGGGTGGCCTCACAGAAGACTATTATTATTCTGCTGAGGGTGTTTGGTAACTCAAAAATTAGCAAAAAAATATCAAAAGTTAATTTTTGTGTGTTTGACAAAAAAATAAATTTTTTCACTTTTTTGATTTGCTACAGTAAAAAGTACCACTCCATAATAACAATTTTTTTGATTTGCTACAATAAAAAACATACCAATCACTCAAAAGTTACAACTTTTTTGTTTTGCTACAGTAAAAAATTTACCAAACATCCAAAAATTACTAAAAAATGTTAAAAATTCCACTTGGTTCAAACAAACACACAAAAAAGTGCCAAAAAAAAAAAACAACCAAAAAATTACCAAAACTTAAGTTTTTTTTTTTTACTTCCAAACACCCTCGTTATATATATATATATATATATATATTCTACTTTTTCAATAGATCCGTTGATTTCGGATTTTGAACTCATCTGTTCGGTAAACAAGTCAATATTAGTTTTTAAAATTTTGTACCCCGCATGGGATTGTTATTATTCTGTTATATATATATTCTTACTTTTCAATAAAGAATGGCGACAATGTAGGACCTATATCTGTTGATTTCGAATTTTCAACTCAGGGTGCGCCTGGAGCCCTAAATAAAATAAAATAAAAATCAAAAAGTAAAATTTTTTGAGAGTTTGCACTGTAAAAAGTTATTTTAAAATGATGGGTGAATATTTGTATATGATTTGATATGAAGTTGTTAACAATTATATAAAATGATATATGACAAAATTTTAGTGGAGAATTTTGAAAATTTTTAGAGTTTTGTGAAATTTTTTGGTACAAATGTCAGTTCAATTTAAAAAAAAAATTTAGCAAAATCTGTTGGAATGCACCATCTTGGTTCGTTCCAATGGGTTTTGATAAATTTTTCAAGAAAGTTAGAATTTTTTGAAATTTGAAAAAGTTGAAAATTTTGAAACTTTTTACAATTTTTAAAACTTTTTTGGTGCTCCAAATGGCACCTCAATCTTTTTGAATTCACAAACAAAGATTATTTTTTTACTAATTTTTATTAATTTTTATCAGTTTTGGATCATTCTCTTTTTTTTTGCGCAATTATTTTAAAACTCTGAAATTTACAAAGTTTTTGTTAACCTTTGTTTATGAATTTTTATTATCTTTTTTGGTTAGAATCCTTTGAATGTGTAGGTAGAATCAAGATGGTGTTTAAAAAATAACAAAAAATTAATAAAAAAAATGGCATGTGACGAAATTGATAACTTTTGGTAACTTTTGTTAGTCCAAACAATCCAACATTCAAATGGGTTTAATTATAATTTTTAGAATATGCTAAGTAAATACAAAAAAGTACCTGATATTACTTATTCTATTTTTTGTTTTTTTTACGCATCAAACGCCATCCTTTTTCGTTATTTCAAACGAAACGTATGGGTTCAGTGGCCACTGGACAATGTGCTAGTCCGCTGTTTGAAGCTATTCTCTCTGTAACATTTGTCAAAATTTAGGTTATATATTATGCTTCTAAGGTTAATGAACCTTAATTTGCAGGATCCATATGTGAAGTCTATAGACCCGAGTGGATCAAGCACCGGGTCAGCAGTATCGGTAGCAGCAAATATGGTTTCAGTATCACTAGGCACAGAAACCGATGGCTCCATCTTATCTCCCTCTAATAGCAATTCGGTAGTTGGGATTAAACCCACCGTAGGCCTCACAAGCAGAGGAGGGGTTATTCCAATCTCCGCTAGGCAGGACACCGTTGGGTATACTTTACTTCTTTTCTCTTCTCATATTTATGGGGAAAAAAAAAAATCACTTACATCTATTGATGTTTGAATGTTTTTACAATTAATTAAACCCACTGCACTTTAAAATGGGTTCTTGCACCCCCTGAAGTTTGAATTTTTAGCAGTAAGACTCTCTGTAGTTACGGTTTTAAAAATTTGAATGATTTATAACTAATTTGATTAAATGAAATCCCTTTCAAAAAAGAAAATGATCATATGAAATAAAAAAAAATGCTGCTTTTAGATAAATAAAATTCGATTCTTTTTTATTTTTTAACTTTTAGAGATGTTATTTATATTTAAACTAAAAAAAAGACACTGCACACTAATACCAACGAAGAAGATGACTGCAATTTTTAAATTTTTTGATGACATTTTTGACTTTTCACATGGTTGATTGGTTAAGGCATTCAAGATAAGGGAAAAAGTACTAATAGGAGATGTTGCTGTGAAAAGTTTAAATCTTAATGGTCTAACTCCTTTTTTCTAAATTATAAGGAGTATAGTTATCAGAAGCTTAAATTTCATCAGGTCTAAGTGATTTTTACTTATGTTTTATTAATTTTACATTTCCATTTGTATAAAATGTTGTTTTTAAAATTTTTTTCATAAATTTATACCAAAATAATGTGACAAAGTTATTTTTATTACAAAATTGTATTAGCCTTTTTTTTTTAATTTAAGGTGATTGGCCCATAAGAAAGCCACATCATTTTGACAAAAAATTTTAACAATATATATATACACTAATATTAAAAAGGGCGAACACATTTTAGCGCTCCTTTTTATATATATAGTGACTCACGATTCTTTTTTTTTAATAAAAATACATTTGTAACTTCCGATAACCTTTTATCATTTCCCATTTAATTAGTTTAGTGAAGGGAAAATCAAATACGGAGATAAAAAGAGAAAAATATACACGTAGTGTGTGCCTTCATACGAGAAAATTAGTAAAAAATATAAACTGAAATGATATAGATGAGTTGTGAGTATATATCACTTCAAAATATTTACTCCGTTGAAATGTTTTATAATTATAAAATTATTATTATCACTTCGTTTTGATAAAATTTTTCAGTAAAGTATCAAATTTGAATCCGATTTCTTGTTAGTCTTATGCAATGCATGAATGTTGGGAGATTGCAGGCCAATTTGCAGGACAGTATCAGATTCTGTTTATGTGCTTGATGCTATTGTGGGTTTTGATCGCTATGATAAGGCAACAAGAAAAGCTTCAAAGTACATTCCGCATGGTGGATATGTACAATTCCTCAAGCCTGATGGGCTTCGGGGTAAGAGACTAGGGATATTGAGTGATCCCAGTTTTGGTTTCCCAAATAGCTCTGAGACCACTCGAGCTTTTCAGCAGACTTTCCATGCCTTGAGGTAAGTATTACACCTCTATACACATTGGGAACATAAATTAGCCGTGAAAGAGAAAAAAGTGGCATTTGTTTTGTTTATTGGTTTTGAGATTCATGTTTCAAGGATAATGAAAACTTAGTTTGACATTTTCATTTTCTATATTTTGAAATTCTCTTTGTTTTTGGTCAAAAAGATCCAAAATAATTTTGGACCATTTTATATTTTGTGTAAACCCGCTTTTTGTTTCTAAAATTTATTTTAAAAAACACAACACAAAAATTGGGTAGAAAACAAGTATATCAAAAAGCCATGAACAAAAATGATTGAAAAATAGAATAAGGTAAATTAAAAAATTCAATTTATTTCAAGTTTTTTGGCTGCGCTGGTAAAATGATAAGAAAATGAAACAAATCAGTAATTTTAATTTTGTTTTTTCTCCACAAAAATTCACTTTCCTAACATAGAAGTCATCAAGTCTTTCTACAAGATTATTAAGCATGCATTTGTAAGTGAAAAATTTTAGAAAATTTTGTCAATTTTTTGGCAAAAGTTACTAGGTGAAATTTTTGTATTTGGTAAAATAAATAAAAAATTTTAGAAACTTTTAGCAATTTTTGAGTATTTGATTAAAATTTTAATAATTTTAAAGAGCTTTTAGTATTTTTTGGTTGTTTGGTAAAATTTTGAAAAAATTTTCAAGAATTTTTAAGAACTTGTTGTTGTTTGGTATTAAAAATTTGAGAAGTTTTCAAAAATTTTTATATTTTTGAAATGTTACCAAACACTTAAAAAAAAAAAAAGTAAAATAACTGACTAAAATTTTTTCCTTTTTTTTGCTTCCAAAGGCACCCCTAATAGCCTATTCACTGCGCAACTATTTAATTTACCTAAGAATTTTAGTTCTAAATATTTATTCTGAAATCTTTTCTCAACAAATATTAGGAAAGCAGGTGCAATTTTGATAGATCCTGTGGAAATACCTGACTTTGACCAAATTGGTACTTATGAAACTGTTGCTCTTGAGGCTGAGTTGAAGCTGGGTTTAAATGCTTATTTCAAAGAGTTGGTTACTTCTCCTGTGAGATCATTGGCAGATGTAATTGCCTTTAATAAGAAATTCCCAGATTTGGTAAGCGTCACATCTATACTTGTATTAATTTCAATTTTTTCCTCTTGATAAGTTCCTTAAATTTTCTCTAGTCAATTAGGATTTGCACAAATTATGCTAATTCATACAGAATAATGCTACGCAGCTAGAGGTATTCTTTCATATTATTAAAAAAAAAAAAAGAAAAGAAAAAAAAACCGGAATGACAGGACTAACAAAGTTGTGGTCCAACCAATTTAGAACAAAGTAGCTCATAAATTGTTTTTAATTTAAGATCATTCTGGTACTATTTTTTGATAGAATTTTCTAGTATTATAATATTTTTCTTGCAAATGTAATACAAGTCTATATATATGACCTGATCCGGTTTGGTACTTTGTCATAGGTGTTCAATTTGAATGTATAGGATGTGTTTAGAGTTTTATAAATTAGTGTAAATTTATAAAAATTGTAATTTTTATAATTGGTACTGTGAGTAAAATTTTAAATTTTATAGAAATATGTAAAAATTTGTTTTATTCTGTAGAGAATTAAACTACTTATGAATTTTACTTATTTTTTGACGATGAGTAATCTTCGTCACCTGCCATCGTGACAAAGGCATTCTTACGACTTAATTCCTTTATTTAGGGTCTAAAATTAATGTTTTTGCCATTTACAATAATTTTTGAGTTGACAATTAATGTTAGAATAGAAGCTAACTAGTCAGAATAGATCATCTTCAATTCCGTTTTGATTTATTTTTCTTTTCCTTTGTGGTTCCCAATCATCACATATTTACTAATTAATTTCGATAAATTTTAGATATATTATGTTTTTTTGTTTCTGTCACTTTTATGCTTAATTGGTTTCTGCGTTAATATATATATATATATATATATATAGACTAACCGTTGCGTGGTTTTGCAGGAGGAAACTAGAAAATATAATCAAGACTTTTTCGTGGAAGCTGAGAAAACAAATGGGATAGGCAAAGCAGAGAAGGAGGCCTTGCAATATTTAAGGAAAGCCTCCAAATTAGGTTTTGAGAAGTTAATGAAAGAAAAAAGGTTGGACGCATTAATATCACCCTTCTCTAGTCTCTCACCAGTGCTTGCAATTGGGGGATACCCAGGAATTAGTGTCCCTGCTGGGTACTCCGGCAATGGAGCACCTTATGGTATTTGTTTCGGAGGATTGAAAGGTTCGGAACCTAAACTCATCGAAATTGCCTATGGTTTTGAGCAGGCTACCAAGGTTCGGAAGCCGCCTTCGTTTAAACCTTGAACTCAGAGGTTGATGTATGCTCTTTTAAGTACTGATGCATGTACCATGGAGAGCGAAATAAAACTGTTATTGTACTGGTGGTACCAAATTAAACTGAATAATAGATATATTATAGGTATGTTTGGAGTTGTATAAAATAAAATAAAATAAAATAAAATAAAATTGTAAAAGTAAATATCTCGTAATTCGTGCAGTGAATGAATAATTTAAATTTTTTTATCTCGTAATTCGTGTTTATAGAGATTTGTAAGATTTTATTTTATTTTAGAGTACTCTAAACAGAGCCTATATATACAAGCAGTGTTAAAACGATGACATGTCGCGCGTGCGCACACAATTTAATTAGATTAAAGAGTAATGCAGTTTTTAGTTAGTAAAAGAGGAAAAAAAAAAAAAAGAAATGGGGCACGACCTTACATTTCTGGAACTTTCGAAGTTAATTCAGATGCTCATATAGCAAAAATATATATATATTATTAGACTAAAAAAGTATATAAAAAGTGAAACTAAAATAATAAGATAATAAGTTGTAATTAAAATAGACTTGTATGAATTTATTATTTTCAAGTGATGGTCTCGTTTCGTATCATTTTAATTATATGTTTTGCATTTTTTTTCGGATTTATAACGTTGCTCTATAAGCAAAAATAAATTATACATAAAGCATGCAATTGTGGGACAAATCTACCATGTAACTTGGCATTAATTGTTCTAACAGATAGAAAGGCAAAGTTTAATTAGAGGATAGTGCGACAGGGAATAAGTAATGGATTTGAGAAGTTGATGAAGGAAAATAAGTTGGATGAATTGGCGTCACCGGTTTGAAATCTCAAAAGCATTAATTGAGATGAACCTTACAATCACTAATATATATATACATATATATATACATATATATATATATATATATATGTATGTATTTACATATATAATGATTATAAGAGTGCTTGCACAGTACAACATAGGCTCAAATCAAAACTTGAGCTAGTGGGTTTGGATCACATTTTCCCAAATAAGTTGGTCAGATATATAAGAACATGTAAACAACCTTTGATTAATAAGGCTGTACGTTCTCACCAGTCGGTGGGTTGTAACCCATTATTTTGATAATTTTTTTTTTCAATATATTTGGATAATAGAGAACTTCCAATTAGTAAAACGAAAAAATTGTTGTAAGGTAAACTGCTACATTAATTTTATTTTTATTTTTCACACTTCAATTTAAATTATGCTTATTTCATATAACTAGGGATAATAACGAACATTTTAGGCCTAACTTGCTAACTCGCTCAAGTCTGTCTTATTTTTTTGGGCTTGGGATTGATCTTCTCAAGCCGATCCGGTCCAAAATATTGAAATTTTGAAACGTTTAGCAATTTTTGAGTGTTTGATTAAAATTTTTATAATTTTAAAGAACTTCTAATAATTTTTAGTTATTTGGTAAAAATTTGAAAAAAATTTTAAGAGTTGTTTGGTAAAAAAGTTAGAGAAATTTTAAAAATTTTTAGCAATTTTTGAGATGTTGCTGTTTGATTAAAATTTTCATAATTTTAAAGAACTCTTAGTAATTTTTGGTTATTTGGTAAAAATTTTCAAGAATTTTTGGTCGTTTGGTAAAAAAGTTAAAGAAATTTTTAATAATTTTTAATAATTTTTGAAATGTTGCCAAACACTAAAAAAAAATAATAATAAGTAAACAAAGTTTCCAAAATTTTTTCATTGTTTCTTCCAAACGCACCCTAATAACCTATTCACCGCGCAACTAATTTAATTTACCTAAGAATTTTAGTTCTAAACATTAATTCTGAATTCTTTTCTCAACAAATATCAGGAAAGCAGGTGCAATTTTGATAGATCCTGTGGAAATACCTGACTTTGAAAACCTCACAAAGGTGATTCTTACTTACGAAACTGTTCTTGCGGTTGAGTTGAAGCTGGGTTTAAATGCTTATTTCGAAGAGTTGGTCACTTCTCCTGTGAGATCATTGGCAGATGTTAGCCTTCAATAACAAATTCCCAGATTCGGTAAGTCTCTTATCTATGCTTGTAATAATGTCAATCATTTCCTTATGATAAGTTCCTTTAATTCTCTCTATTCAATTAGGATTTGCACAAATTATACTAAATCAATCTCTTCCTGATGATAAGTTTCTTAAATTTGATGGGGAGGTTAAAAGGTATTTTTGGAAATCAAAAAAATTTTACTAAAATTAAAGTTTTATTAATTTTTAAGTTTCACCACTACCCTTATATTTTCTTGATATAATAGCACTAACGGACATATATATAAGACTGTCCCGAATTGTGACTCGGTAGTTTGATAAATTTTTTTTTAGTTCAAAAAATATATTTTTTTAAAGTTAACTCATCTTAAATTTTTGTAATTCTGTTCATTTTATTTTTAAATCTTTTATTTAATTTAAATTTTTATAACTCGGCTCGTTTTATTTTTAAAACCTTTATCTAATTTCAGTGAAGTTTAAATCTTAAGTCTGCTCCTAAGTAATAATAATAGGATAGATATAAACCAAGTTAACCAACGGTTGCCTTGGTTTGCAGGAGGAAACTAGAAAACATAGTCAAGACTTCTTGGAAGCTGAGGAAAAAAATGAGATGGGCAAATCAGAGAAGGAGGCCTTGCAATATTTAAGGAAAGCATCCGAATTTGGTTCTGAGAAGTTAATGTAAGAAAAAAGGTTGGATGCATTAGTATCACCCTTCTCTAATCTCTCATCAGTGCCTGCAATTGGAGGATACCCAGGAATTACTGTCCTCGCTGGGTACTTCGACAATGGAGCACCTTATGGTATTTGTTTCGGAGGATTGAAAGGTTGGGAACCTAAACTCATCGAAATTGCCTATGGTTTTGAACAAGCCACTAAGGTTCGTAAGCCGCCTTCATTTAAACCTTGAACTTAGAGGTTGATTTACACTCTTTTAAGTACTGATGCATGTGCTCCGGAGAGAAATGCATGTATTTGGAGAGTAAAATTGTTACTCTACTCGTGGTACTAAATTAAAGTGAATAATGGAGACAAACAAGTAGGGTTGGAAATGGGTTGGGTTGGACCGACCCAATTTTACCCAGCCCGCCCCCGACCCGCAAGTTTCGTACGACTCGACTCGGCCTAACCCTCTACCCCTTGGGTTCGGGCTTGGGTTGGTATGCCCCAGCCCCGAGGCCTGCCCCCGCCTCCGCCCCCGCCCCTCCCCCCTCTCGCACGCCTGGCTCTCTCTAGCCTTTGCCCCCAGTTAGTGACCGTTTTTGGGGGGCTACCCGAGACTTTTTTTTTTTTTTTTTAACGGTAGAATGTATGGCAGCCTTTTCTATTTTTTTTAACGGTTGCATGGCAGCCTTTTCTTTTTCTTTTTTTTTTTCTTTTTTACTGTTTGAACTAAACGGTTAGTAGCCTAACACCCAACAGCACATTCAAAAATAATTACAAAATTTCTCCAAAAAAAATTATAAAATCTCCTAACTTTCCACTATAAATACTCCACACTTATATTCATTTAAACTTACAAAAAACTAACAAATTCTCTCTCAAATTTCTACACTACCAAGCTACCAACTCTCAAGTGTGCTCTTCAATTGTACTCAAGTGCATCCAATTTTGTTAAATTTGAAGTTAAGATTTAGAGATCAAGTGTTTCAAGTGTGCTCTTCAATTTCTACACTACCAAGCTACCAAGTCTCAAGTGTGCTCTTTAATTGTACTTAAGTGCATCCAATTTTGTTAAATTTGAAGTCAAGATTTGAGATCAAATGTTCAAAGTTTTAAATTATTCCAAATTAGTATTTAATTTTTGTTTAATTTGCATATATACATTTTTTTATTTTGTATACTTTAATTTTTTCCATCAAATTATTTTTTTTTTCTAAATAGATCCTAGAGACACCCATTTTTTTAACTTGGAGGGTGGAGACTCAATATCATTTCCCCCTCATGAACAAATGGAACAATTTACATCACCACAAATACCAACACCTCCTAGCACAAGTGGTAATGTTGGTGCATCATCTTCTTGCCATGGCCAACAACAGCGTGATTCTTAAAAAACATGGGGATTTTTTATTGGAATTTCACGCGATAATAGAATGCACAAGGTTAAATGTAATATTTGTGTAGATTTATTAGATGGTAGGACTACTTTTGGGACTAGTCATCTAAAAAGACATTTAAATAGAAAGTACTGACACAATCCCCCACATCAATTCTTTAATTGATCAATGTTTTTCACATGCTACACAAACTCAATTAGGTAACGAATGGGGTAATTTAAATATTTTTTCTTATGACCCTATGAGAATACAAAATAATTTAGTTAGATATATTGTTAAAGACGAACAACCTTTCACAATGAGTGAAAATTGATATTTTGAAGAATTTATTCGTGATAATTTTACACTACAATATCACGATTTTTCAAGAAATACTTCAAAAAATAAAGTTTTATGAGATTTTTAAACAAAAAAAGATAAATTGAAAACTTATTTCGACAATTTTGAAGGAAATTTTTGCTTAACCTCTGATATATGGAAATCTTGCCAAGATATATTAAATATCTTTGTATAACTACACATTATATTGATGAAAATTAGAAATTAAATAAACGCATTCTTTCATTTAAATTAGTTGAACAACCCTACATTTGATTGAGTATTAGGAATTAATCTGTAGTGAACTTGCATCATGGAATTTATGTAAAAAAATATTTTTTATTACTTTAGATAATGCTTTATATAATGATGTTTGTTTTAATTACTTATCTATTACTTTGCTTGTGAATGGTCTGTTATTTCGTGGACGTTGTTGTGCTCATATTCTTAATTTAATTGTAAAAGATGGATTAGATATTTATTAATCTTCTATTGTTAAAATAAAAAAAAAATTGTAGTCTGTGTTATAAGTTTTTCAAAAAGAATTAATTTATTTGCTGGTATATGTATTCAAATTGGTTTAAAACCTAAAAAATTACCAATGAAAATTAATATAAGATGGAATTTAACATATATTAAATATCAAAAAGTAATTAATTAATTTATTTTAAGTAATCAAGCTATTGGTTTAGATAGTATTGAGCCCATTGATTGGATAAATGTAATTTTTTATAAGGATTTCTTACATGTTTTTGACATTGCTATTAAAATATTTTGTGGAATTTATTATCTAACTTTTTTTACTGTTGTTTATCAATTGGGGGTTATTGATGAAATTTTTAAAAAATATTTTGCCCAAGAATATTATACTACTATGTTTTTTCAATAAAAGAAAATTTTGATAAATATTTTAATTCACTTTCCATACATTTTGGTATTGCCACTGTTTTAGACCCTAGACATAAAACATAAAGAATATATTTTTCTTCAATTGTTAGACATGATATATAGGCCTAAAAGTGCCCAAGAATAATTAAATAATATTAAAGAGTAAATTCAAGTTTTAATGAATTGGTATGATACTAATCATACAACTGCCCAAACAACTATCGCTACCACGTCATCCTCTCACCGTAAATTTGGTGGCAATACATCCACATGGAGGAGAATAACATCTCGGCGGACAAATTCATTAACAAGTACTAGTTTATCAAGTTTATCCGACTTGCAACATTATCTCAATACATTTCTAATAGAAAATGAAGATGATTTTAGTCTTTTAAACTAGTGAAGGGACAACAATTTAAGTTTTCAGTTTTTTTGCTTTAACTTGTGATATCCTTGCATTTCCAACTTGTATCGTAGCATCTGAGCAAACTTTTAGTGTAAATAGACGCGTTATCAATTAATTTAAGAGTCAACTGGCCCCTCCAACAGTAGAATCCTTGATATGTTTATGAAATTAGTATTTCGCTAAAAATAGACAACAAGAAAATGCCGAAAAAGAGAACTTGCCCTTGAATTTGATGCAATGTATTTAAGTGAAAGAGAAGAACACATTAATGGATCTAGTGATGAATAATAGTGATGTATTGATAAGGTAATATTTGTAAATGATAGTCACTCCTATAGGTGCCAATCTAGTTAGGATGTATAAGACGTGAAGTGATGCACATATTCATTACTCTATCATTTTTTTCGTATAATTCTATATTTGTAAATTGTTATTTTAAATTTAATGTTAATTATGTAATTGCTTGTTATTTAATAAATTTATTTTTGTCAATAATTATTTTAATGTGTTTGGTTGAGTTTTATTTTGTATTTTATTTATTTTAAAAAAATTTAAAATATTTAAAAAATTAAAAAATAGGCTTGGTCAACTTAGACGAATTAGGGGCGGGAATTAGTGACCCTGGCCCGACCCGAAAATTAGGAGGGGTGGCTAAGGAGGGTCGGGTCAGCCTTGGGTCATGGGGTGGGTCAGGCTTGACCCGACCATTTTCTATTACTACATACAGGTAGTGTTAAAACAAGAAATGTCACGCGCGAGCATAGTGGGAGAAACCAAGGAGATGCTTTTGGTAACATTTTTTTTATCAATTTTTTTTAATTTATTTTAATCAAATTTTATCACATATCACTTTTATATCAAATTTTTTGTACTTTTACTATACTTTTTTGTTATTTAAATGCCACCTGAAAGAATTACTTGTTTGTGCCTTTTTAGTTGCATAAAATATAATGTAATATTTATACCTGTATTAGCAAGTAATAAGCTCATCAAAACCTAATAATCCAAATATATATAATCTTATCAAAACGTAACAATAATTTCATTAAAATTCAATAATTCATACATATAAATGCACACACACCTGTTTTAGGCATGCGGCAATGCAACTCGAAAAAAAGGTATGGCATGCACCAAAAATAATACACGCGAAGTGTCTGAGAAGAACAAAGAAGGAAGGGATGTAAAAAAAAAAAAAAATCTGTTTAAGTAGAAATTATCCATTTAACTAAAAAAAGTAATGAAGAAATTAGTATTTTTTTTTAACTTTTATCTAAATATATGTAAATTTTTTAATTTTTTTTTTTACAATTGTGATTAATACATCTAAAAATTATATTTTCTAAAAAGAAAATCAAATTTTAGTAAAAAAAAAAAAAAAAAACCACATAAGACGAATAGAAACTATCCAAAAAAAAAAAAAAACAAAAAAAAGAAAGTTAGAGGCTATTTTGAATCCAAACCAATATATGTCTTACAATCATTATAATGATTGTAAGAGTGATTGTAAACAAATATAATGATTGTAAGAGTGCTCAACCAGTCCAATGGCTCAAATCAAAACTTGAGTTAGTGGGTTTGGATCACATTTTCCCAAATAAGTTGACCAGATATAAGAATATGGAAACAACCTTTGATTAGTAAGGCTGCGCAAAACTTCAGCAAGCGCTCTTGCGAGTGGGTAGGCTGCTGGCCTCTTTGTTTCTGCTTTGGTTAAACTGCCTTTCTTTTTTTTTTTAAATCAATTTCTAGACACGTTTCTCCTGGGAATGGCTACGGTTCAGCGACCACTTTCTTGATCATGACTCCACAAAGAGCTATCTATCCCGTCCGAATTAATTTTTTTATTTATTTATCGCTTCTGTAATTATTAAAATTATTAGCGATTTTTATTATTTATACAAATTATCAATACAACAATACATCTTATATTAAAATTATTAATAAATTTTATTATTGAGGCTTCATTTGAGAATGAAAATATTAATTTGTTTGTCTTAACCCTTTCTTCAACTTAAATGACTTTTTTTAACCAAAATTAGATTTCTTTTTTTTTTTCTTTAGTGATTTTTAAACATGTTACTTGTATTCATAAAAAAAGAACTAAAAAAATGCTTACAAATAGAAAAATTCACATACTTATTTTGATTTTTTTTATAGAAAAACAAACTTTTTTTTTTTAACAACTGCATGAATTTTTTTATTTTTTATAATATTTTTTTATGAACACGAATAAGCATGCTTAAAAATTATCAAAAAAATAAAAAAATTATATATTACAAAAATAAACTTAAAAAAAATGGTTAATTTGTTTGACAGCAAATCAAGATACAAATTATAATACAAAAATGAACTAATAGATTATAATAAAAATTAGTATTCCTTACTTTAGTAATATAGTAATATATATAATTAGTATTCCTTAATTTAAGCATTCCTTATTTTGTATATCATATCATAATTAGGATTACTATCTCTTATCAGGATTAGGATTATTGTCCTCTTATATAAGGGACCTTGTAACCTTACATTCTTACACACAATCATCAATATTAATACATAATTCTTTTCTTCCTCTTTTATTCTAACATGGTATCAGAGTATAAGGTTTTCGACCCTGGATAGTTTAAACCTTTCCCCGATATTATGGCAACGATCACTGCCATAACTCATTCTCTTACTACTAGCCATCGCTCTTCCTTTCACAATTCACCACCTATCTTGTTATCCTGCTATACCAACTTTTCAACGCGCTTCCATGCGCATTCAACGTTCTCCCTCGCACCCTCTTCAACATGCTTCCATGCGTCTTCAACGTGTCTTTTGTGCCTCCTTCAACGCGCCTCTGTGCCCCTGCAACCTCTCAACACGCCTCTCTGTGCCTCCTTCAACGCGTCTCTGTGCGTCTTCAACCTCTCAACGCGTTTCTCCGCGCCTCCTTTAACGCGTTTCTCCGCGCCTCCTTTAACGCGCTTCCGTGCTCCTTCAACCTTTCACAATCCTGCCTCTCTTTACCTCACTGATTCTTCTGTTGAACTGTTTCCTAAGGATGTAGATGTTCCTGCTATGGTTCCATCTCTTATTCTTGAAACTGTTGATGTTCTTGATGATCTCCCTAATGAAGTTGTGCCATCTGCTACAGTCTATCTCGTGGAGTCCCCATCTGATGATCCTATTTTTTTCAACTGATCAAATAACTAATATCTTCACGAAGTCTCTTCTGCTTGACCGGTTTGATGCTCTCGTCACCAAACTCAAGTTGGTCTCTGCTCCACCACCTTGAGTTTGAGGGGGGTGTTAGATTTAGTAATATATATAATTAGTATTCCTTAATTTAAGCATTCCTTATTTTGTATATCATATCATGAGGTTGTTTGGAGTAAGAAAAAGTGAGATAAATTGAGATAAAATGAGATAAATTATGGTTTGGGGAGAGTTCGTAATACGTGCAGTGAGAGAAAAAGTTGATGTAATATAAAGTTAACAGAGATTTATAGAGTTTTTTGGAGATTTTCAGCAAACAACAGCAAACCAAATGACCCCCATAATTAGGATTATTATCTCTTATCAGGATTAGAATTATTGTTCTCTTATATAAGGGACCTTGTAACCTTACATTCTTACACACAATCATCAATATTAATACATAATTCTTGTCTCCTTCTCTTATTCTAACATTAATAATACAAAAATGAACTAATAGATTATAATAAAAATGCTAATCAAGGGTTCTATTATAAATTTTCTACTAGAAATAGTTGGCCTCGTTTACCGCACTAAATTCTATCAAAATTCAACAATATTAATTAATTTTTTTTTTACTTTTCTCCAATCAAATTTTTCCACTCATTACTTTTATGCCACATCTTTTTATTTTTATTGCATGTACTTTTTAATCAATTTTTTATCAACCAAAACCAAACCCACTCACAATCTCTCGTGTATAAATCTCTCTACTTCACATCTTTCGTTGAGAAGAACCCAAACATAGAGAGAGATGGCTAGACTAGCTCTAATTGTAATCCTCCTCTCTCTCGTGGCAACAATGCCACACATCCAAAGCCTCGAAGATGAATCTAACCAAGTGAATTGGGCCAAGAGACTAGAAACTGAAGAAAAGGAAGTTGTTACCATCCTCCAATTCTACTTCCACGACACCGTCAGTGGGAAGAACCCAAGCGCCGTGAGGGTGGCTGAATCTTCCGACACCAACAACTCACTCACTCTTTTCGGCGCCGTGATGATGGCCGACGACCCACTGACCGAGGGACCCGACCCCACGTCCAAGCTCGTGGGTCGAGCGCAGGGACTGTACGGCTCGGCGGCACAAAACAGCGTCGGCCTGATCATGGCCATGAACTATGGGTTCGTAGATGGGATATACGATGGCAGCTCTATAAGCGTACTTGGCCTCAACTCGGCGTTGTATCTTGTCCGTGAGATGGCTGTGGTGGGTGGTACCGGGCTTTTCCGGCTGGCCCGGGGATTCGCCGTCGCACAAACATACTGGCTGAATCCTCTCACCGGTGATGCTATTGTATGGTACAATGTCACAGTTATTACTAGTCACCGTTAAGTTTTTTTTTTTTTCCCTTAAACAGAGTGTCCGAATCAATTTCTGCAAATTTTAATTAACCTCTGAGAGATTTGAATATTACCTTCTTTTTTAATATTTCTCTCTGACCTATATGTCTTTTTTTTTTTTCATTGATTGTTTTCTTTTCATCTTCTCAGAATATTATTGTTTATATTCAAAAAAAAAAATACTTAAAAATAGATTAATATAGGCACAGATTAAAAAAATAAATTATTTGGAAAAGTAAGCTTATCATATGTACGTTAATTTTTTTTAAATAGTTTTTTATGAATGACAATAATGTATCTAAAAATTATGATAAAATATTAAATTTTAATAAAAAAATCATATAAGATGAAGAAAGACAAAACAAAAGTAACCCAATTATCTACCGAACTAAAAAATCATTATTGTACTATTATGTATTTTTACATATATGGTTTTGGATTTTTGCAAGGAAAAATGCTAAATTTATTTTATTTTATTTTTAATTTCAGGAAATTAAATTGGCTTGGGAATTAAATTTGAACGTGACGAAAAAGAAAGGTATTTGGGTGGTGTTTGGATGGCAAAAAAGTATAAAAACATTACAAAAAGTTGATGTAAAAATAATATTTAATGAAATTTGATTGAAAAAAAAAATTAATAAAAATTAAAAGATTTTAATGAATTTTGATAAACTAAACATGCCGAGGTATAGGTTTGCACATATTGTAACGATGAAGCAACTGGTGAACCCCAAATTTGGGCCTTGTCTTTGATTTTAACGACGTTGTAGTGGGCTTATAGCAATTTTGAGCCCAAGTTAGAAAGCCTTATGGCTAGCATGCATGTGAGCTTAAACATGGAAATTAAAATGATATTATGTGTTAGAATTTAGAATTTGAAATGATGTAACTATAGCATTTGTATAATAAAAAATATCTCGAAAACTCTTTTTTTTTCTTTTCCCCAAAATGATGCCATGCATCACAAGTTTGTAACGCGTTATTTTGATATATATATATATATATACATTTTTTTTAACATATTTGGAACATAGAGCACTTCCAAATAGTTAAAGTAAAAAAATTGTTAAAAAATACATTTTATTTTTAATTTTTTACGCTTCAATTTAATTATGCCTATTTAACATAGCTAGAATAGCAATGGACTTTTTAGTCCTGGTTCGTTAGCTCGCTCAAGCCTGTCCAATTTTTTGGGCTTGGGATTGATCTTCTCACCGCTGGCCTAGCCCAAAATATTGGTACATGATACTTTTTATATACTATATGTATTTATATATATCCTGTTTGTATATTCTTATTCAAAATTTTATTTTAAATACTTTTTTTGGAAAATAAATGGGTTTATATGAAAAATAAAACCAGCTCCATTGAGCAAAAAAATATTCATAGTCTGACTAACTCTAAGCTCGACTCTAGTTAGTGATGACAAAAGTACTTATATCTCACAATTACTCACAATATCGATCTCGTTTGAAAAAAGTACATAAAAAAAAGACTCTTAAGTAATTTACGAATGATTAGTTTCTATTTTACCTATACTAATTTATATTCTTATTTATATATTAATTATATTTATAAAATAACATAAGTTGATATAAAATATTATTTTATTTGGTTTAAAATTTTTATAATTTTTATTTTTGATAAATATTTTATAATATTATTTTTAATTTAATAAGTATTTTTTTAATTTCCAAACGGGAGTGTGGAGAGAGGACAAACGGGATATCTACTGTAAGAATTGGGGTTCAAGGGGGCTGCAGTGAAAAATTCACTGCGGGGGCTGCAGTGGAAAGATGAATGGTTGAGATTTTTTTGTATTTAATCCGATGGTTCCAATTTATTTTTAAAATAAAAATAAAAGTTTAAAAAATCTAATTGTAATGCAATTAATACAGAATGTCAAAGATTCCATGTAATTAAAGAGTAAAGAAATCTCAATCGTTTATCTTTCTACTGCACTTTCTGTAGTGAATTTTTCACTGCAGCCCTTGAATCCCAAGAATTGACATGTTCGGCCCCCTTGACTTCCTCATTCCTGAAACAGCCGCCCACGACACGTATAACTATAAGAAAACTGATCACCAAGAGATTGCCTCCACCTTACTTTTGATTGTATTGATCAATTCTACATAAAATTGATTGTGTCAATAACTACTCCGGAAAAAAAAAAAAAAAAAATTGCATTTGGTCAACTGACGCAACAAAGCATTTCTAGAAGTTGTGCATGTGTTAATTTCAGTAATTATGTAGTATATATATGTATGTGTATATAGAAGCCTCTCCACACCACCCTTCATCATCAATT
The DNA here is from genome assembly GCA_019916065.1 of Vitellaria paradoxa. Taxonomy (NCBI): domain Eukaryota; kingdom Viridiplantae; phylum Streptophyta; class Magnoliopsida; order Ericales; family Sapotaceae; genus Vitellaria; species Vitellaria paradoxa. Next base: position 46,942,822 of record CM034238.1, read on the forward strand.
GTCACATATATATACATATATATATATATATATATATAGAGAGAGAGAGAGAGAGACAGAGAAAGGGAGAGATGGCAAGGCTAACTCTAACTTTATTGATCATCTGCTCGATGGTGGTGGCCATGCCGGTGGTTCACGGAGTCGAGAAAGATCCTCAAGCAGTGGAGCAGTGGTTCCAAAACATCACTCAGAAGAAGGAGAAGCTAACAAAGCTTCATTTCTATTTCCACGACATACAGAGCGGCAAGAACCCGAGTGCCATGCAGGTGGCTCGACCCGACCCCAGTTCAAACCCACCCGCAAATTTCGGGCCAGTTTGGGTGCTGGACGACGCGCTGACGGAAGGGCCCGAACCCAACTCCACGGTAGTGGGTCGAGCCCAGGGGATGTACGCTCTGACCGCGATGCAGGAGATGAGTCTGCTGATGACCATGAATTTGTGCTTCACGAGCGGGGATTACAACGGCAGCACTCTCAGCGTTCTTGGTCGGAATCCGATTCTTGATCTCCACCGTGAAATGCCCGTCATCGGAGGATCGGGTGTTTTCCGACTGGCGCGTGGAATTGCTACCGCCAAGTCTTATTCGATGAATATGACGAGTGGGGATGCGATTGTGGAGTATAACGTTGTTGTTTCTCATTATGAATAATTATTGGTCTAATTAGACACAAATAATTTCAGAGCTACGAGAGAATTTCTCTCTCCCTCTATTTTTTTGGGGTTATCTTCGTGTTATTAAACTTATTTATTAATAATATGACACATTGCATTATTAGAGTTATTTTGTTTTTCTTTTTCATTGCAAATATTGTTATCTAATCAGATAAATTTTCTAAAAGAACCAAAAAAAAAAAATCACAAGAATGATGTGAGAAATTTGGAGTACAATAGTTTTAAAATAACTGTTAAAAGTCTCAATTATTATATAATTTTTATTGTCATATTATTTTAAATTTTTTTTTACAATAGCATTTTCTTATTATTTGCATGGGCCTTGTCTGTAAATTAAATTTTTAGTAACTTTTAGTATTTTTTTGACAAAAGATAGTAAGTGAAACTTTTTGTGTGTTTAACAAAACAAATAAAAACTTTTTAGTAATTTTTAATAATTTTTAGGTGTTTAGTAAAGTAAATAATAATTTTTGGTAATTTTTAGATATTTGGTAAAATTTTAGTAACTTTTGAATTGAGTTAAAGAGAAATGACAATTGTATCCATCGCTAACTCAACAAAAGTTAGTATTTTGATAAACTGTCTATTGATCATTGAAATTAATAACTTTTAATATTTTATCAAAACACCTAAAACACTAAAAATTAATATTTTTACACTTTTTTGTCTTCCAAACGGGGCTTATTAAATTACTTCGAAGACTTATCAAAACTACTTAAATTATGGGATGAATTGTAAATCTCAATTGACCATAACCCCGCCCGAAAGAAAAAGAAAAAGAAAAAGAAAAACTTCATTAATTTCCTTAACTACTTCGACAAGGACACGCTCGAGAAGAGTCTAAGTTTTGACCGAGTCAAATTCATTTTAACAAAGACCTTAGTGCTCACAAATAGATTAATAATTGGAAATGACTAGTATTACAACATTAAAATTAATTGTGTTATTTGGTAGTAATTAAGATAAGATTTTAACAGTTTTTTTTTTTAGCAAGACTTGATAAAGATTCAAACTAATGATCATTAAAAAATAAAATTAATTAAATCTTATCAGTTGAATCAACCTTCAAAATTGACTTTTCCAGTTGAATCAACCTTCAAAATTGACTTTTCCAGTTTTAATTAATGTTTTCGATTCAACAAATATATATACGTATTTGATAGGGGTGACAAAATTGATCCAAACCCATCAACCCACCCAATTAAACCGATAATAAATGGGTTTGGGTCCCATTATTTTACTAATTAGGTTGTAATTGGGTAACTTATAAAATACCCACTTATAAACGGGTGCAATTGGGTTATGAAATGGGACCCATTAAAACACCCATTTAAATTAAAAAAATTAGTTTAATTTCCCTCTCTACACTGTTCTCTCTCTCACCTCAATCTCTCTCTCCCTCCAGCTAGTAAATGTATAATATATATAATGTACAAATAAATTTAATCCCCACTCTCTCTCTACAGTAAACGCGCGCGCACATACGCATACACACCTACATACACGTCCTCGCGCACATGCACCAACACGCGCATGCACGCCTACACACACGCGCACACACAAGCATACACACTTACACACACGCGCGTGTGCACAAACACGCATACATGCCTACACACACGTACGCGCGCACACGGACACACACGCATATACACATCTACACACACGTGCGTGTGCATACGCACACACGCATACATGCCTACACACACACGTATACACGCTTACACATACGTACGTGCGTGCGCGCGCATACAAGTTTACACACGTGCGCGCGCGCCTGCACACGCATACACGCCCACACACACGTGTACGCACACACGCACGCGTGCGCGCACAGGCATACACGCCTACACACACGTTACACGCCTACACACACACGCATACACACTTACACATGTGCACGCGCGCGCGTGCACGCCTACACACGCGCGTGTGCACGCGTACACGCGCACACACATGCATACACGCCTACACACGAGCGCGCACGCGCGCTCACACACGCATTCACGCCTACACACAAACGCACGCGCGCGCAAAGAGAGAGAAAAAAATTTGTTGATTTAAAATTAAATAAAAAATAAATCGGTTCGTATAAATTTGAAATTAATTGAAAAAGTATTTATATATATATATATATATATACATTAATTGAAATAAATTTTTATTTTTTTAAAAAAGTAAGTTTTTTTTTTTGTAATTAAAAAGTAAGTAAGTTTTTTTTTTTGTAATTAAAAAGTAAGTTAGGTCATAAATAAATGTGTTAGATATAGGTTCATAGGTTTGAAATAACCCGTATTCAACCCACCCATATCTAACCCGCGTTTTAAATGGGTGGGTTTAGGTTACACCTATATAACCTCCAACCTGTTTAAACCCATCACTAACCCGTCCAACCTACCCATTTTGCCACCCCTAGTATTTGATATATGCGTTTGACTAGAAACTTCGGTTGTTATGAGCAAATTGCTTGTCATCTCAGCTACCTACTCTTAGGGTTCATTTGGAGTTCAAAAATTAGTAAAAAAGTAACAAAAGTTATATTTTGTAATTTTTATTGTGTTTGGTAGAATCATAATTTTTATCACTTTTTTGATTTATTACAGTAAAAAATAAAATAAAAAGTTACCACTTTTTTTATTTATTACAATAAAAAATATCAAACACACAAAAAATTACCACTTTTTTAATTTGCTACAATAAAAAATTTACCAAATATCTAAAAGTTGTAAAAAAAGACTAAAAAATACACTTTGTTCTACCAACACACGCAAAAAGTAACTAAAAAAACACATAAAAAACTACGAAAAATATCACTTTTTTTTCTTGTTTTCAAACCTTCAAACGGCCTCTTAATTTTACTGATTGATACAGGGAATTACTCATATTTAATTAATCAATTATATTTAGTTGCATTTTAAAATTCCAATCATTCTGCAGATGACAAATGGATAAACAGACGTCATCACATCTAAAAAAGTCTGAATACACTTACCGAAAAAAAAAAAAAGGGTCTAAATACCGTACATAACATCTAAATTCATTGCATCTACAATATTCTAAGTACTGCTCGTAACAGAATTATATCCTACTAATTTCTATTTTTTCTTGTTCAATTAAATAAATTACACGTACATATATATACTAATTTAGAGATTATATATGACTAGAATGCTAATACATGCAATTAATTTTCTGAAAACCTAAGATTTTATATTACTTTAATTTTCTTCTACCAAATGCAAAAAAAAAAAAATTGTTTCTCGTGAAGTAAGGTTGTGCTTGAAAGTTAAAAGTTCATGGTTCTGAGAGTATTTTAAAGTATAAGTTCTGAAATGCTCATATGAAATTATGTTTTGCAGTTTTTAACTGATGAGTTTTAGAGTATTCTCGTGAGTTTGTTGAACACCTTAGAATTCATAGGCGGGTGTTTTGTTCTAATTTTTTGAATATGTTGATTTAGAGATGCTGGGGTTTTTTTTATAACTTTATAAAATTTTGGAGAGTAATATTCTTGTAGAAATATTGAAATCTAAATTTGAAACTTTTTAACAAAATCTTAATTATTATACAAATACCACATATTTCGCGTTGCCGCATTCTAGAGATTTTTTTTTCTTTTTTAGCTATTTGAATTTGAAGTATTTCAGAGTTTTATTATTAATTTTTTTTACTTTAATATACATCATAATATATTGTTCTATATGTATGCGGACAAATATCAATATCTATTGGAATGTTTATTACTTAATAAATAAATAAGAGTATATGTATCATTATATATATTAATAAATACCTTAAAAGCCATTAAAAATAAATTTTCAAGTATGAATTTATTATTTTTAAATTCATTTTTTGTGAACACCTTAAAATTCATACCATTTAAATACCTTAAAATGTATATTTTAAAAATATATCAGGACCTGTAATTTAAAACTTTCAAGCAAACCCCGTAAGATTTGCTAGATTGTGATGAGAAGCCCCGCATATGCTACTATTAGAGGTTGTTGGAGTAAGAAAAAATGAGATAAATTGAGATAAATTGTGGTTTGGGGAGAGTTCGTAATGCGTGCAGTGAGAGAAAAAATTGATGTAATATGAAATTAACAGAAATTTATAGAGATTTTTGGAGATTTTCATCAAACTATTGCAAATCAAACGGGGCCTATATTCCTACCGTGAAAGTACTCGCGTTAATTTCCATAAATTCTTTACTCCTACATTAGTATCTTTATATCATTTATAAATTATTTTAAAAAATATTTACATTAATTTTTCATAGGTATAGAGGCGCTGTAACATATTCTGCTATCTAGAATTGTTTAGAAAAATGTGATGGACAGTGCTTTCAGTAGAGAATATAAATCTATTTTTTTATTGTAAAATAAATCTCTAAAGAGGGGCTATGTGAATGAGTTGAAAGCTTAACATCTACAAAAGAAAAATCATAAGCTAATTTGAATTGAGATTAATGTGTTTAAGACACTTGGCCTCGTATTCAATTCTCATAATGAATTATTTAGAGATAGAAACGAGTTAAATTTTTTTGAAATTGTTTGAGTTCAACTCGAGTTTTGTTCGTGATTAAAACAAATTTGAATCAAATTCAATTTATTGCTCATTTAGAATTAAACTGAGCTCAAACATAAAAAAGTTTGTCTTGAAAGCTTACAAGCCGACTTGATGAAATAATATACATATATTTTTAATATTTTATATTTTTAATAATATTTTAGCATAAAATAACGTCATTTTAATTTAATCAAATTATTTGTAAATTAATTTTGAACCTATATAAAAATTTAAATCGATTTCAAAAACCTAATATAAATAAATCGAGTCGAGTTGAGCGCAAACTCCATTTCCACCCATAGTATTATTAATCTTTAAGGGCACACTAAGTCTGAGAATACAATTACTTAGTTTGTGGGTCTTCGTTGAATGGTTCAAAAGCTTTGAGTGGAAAAAAAAAAAGTCATTATCTTATAAAATAATATTAATTTGAAAAAGAAAATATTCAATGCACATATAATATGTGATCCCATATCAGTAACTAATAGAAACAAAATAATGGTCCCATTTTAAGTGTAATTTTCTTCAATTTGATACTTTGATTTGTTATGTGTTATAATTGTTATTTGCTAAACTTACTGATTTAATATAATTGACATGTTTTTAATTATTAAAATTATGATTCTACTTAATTTGATTTTATCACCATTTGATTTGATTTGATTGTCATCAATTGATTTTTTACCATTTTTATCATTTTAAATCTATCATAATATTATTAGAAAATTATTTAATATTTTTGTAAACACAATGTACCAATTAACTACTAGTTTTTTTTTTTTTCTTTTTCTTTTAACTATCGAAACCATCGACCCTATGAAGAAGGGATCTGAAATTACTTTTAAAATTTAAATTATTATATCTTATCCGTTGATATTTAAATTTCGAGATATCTCAAGTTTTATTTATCACAAAACTCCTTATTTTTTTTTAAACTTATTTTTATAACTGATAAAATTTAAATTCAGGAATTTAAATATTTAAACTTATTTTTTTAACAAATAAGATCTAAATTCAGGAATCTGAAATACATAATGTTTGTAGTTATCATTACAATTGTATAATTTAATCAAAGGAAAGTAAAATAATGTGATGGTTAAAATTTTAAATTTATAAAATGACATGATTAAAATTAGTTATTTAAAATTATTTAATTTAAAATTTGAATTTAATGAGAAGTTGAAATCATCAAAATTAAGTTTTTATTAACCTCTACACGTCACCCAGTACTACTAGTATTTTCTTTATATATATATATGTACATACTACATAGTGGCCTCTAAGAGAAAGATGGCAAAGCTAGCAATAATTCTAACGTTGATTGGATCAATGGTCATAGCCATGCCGGGGGTTCACGGCGTGGACAAATCGCCGCGGGCGGTGGAGAAGTGGTTCAAAAACCTGGCTGAGAAAAAGGAGAAGCTGACAAAGCTTCACTTCTATTTCCACGACCGGGTGAGTGGAAAGAGCCCGACAGCCGTGCAAGTGGCTAGACCCAGCACTCCTCCCAAGCCCCACAGTTTCGGACAAGTCTCGGTGATGGATGACCCGTTGACGACGGGCCCCGAACCTAACTCCACGGTGGTGGGTTGGGCCCAGGGCATCTATGCTTTCGCTTCGTTGGAGGAATTTGCGCTTCTCGAGCCCATGAATTTCTACTTCACTAGTGGGAAGTTCAATGGCAGCACTCTTAGCATCATGGGTCGGAACGCAATTCTTGACCGCTACCGGGAAATGCCGGTTGTCGGAGGGTCTGGCGTTTTCCGACTCGCGAGAGGAATCGCCACCGCCCAAACCCATACGTTCAATATGACCAGTGGAGATGCTATCGTTGAGTACCATGTTATTGTCTCTCATTATCAATCCTAGCACAAATAGTTGTATTTTTATCAAGTGTAACGTTACATAATCGGCAATATTTGCCAAAATAATAATAATAATAATAAATAAATAGAATAAATTGAAACACATCTGTATCAATCGCTTGGATACAATAATAGAAACATAAAATTTTAGCCTAATAACATTTGCACTCTTTTGTTAAGTTCTTCTATTCCACTGTAGTTTTTAATAATTTACTAAGCAGTCAATTAAAGTTATAAAAGTTAAGATAAAATGTTTTTTGGATTACTTTTCGCATTGAACGAATTCTACCAGTGAAAATTCGTTATTCGTAGAGATTTATTGTGATTTGTAGATGTTAGAGAGATTTGTAGTGATTTATATATATTTATTGAAATTTGTAGAAAATTTATAAAGATTTACATAATCAAGGTGGTAAAAGATTTGTAGAAATTTATTGAGATTTGAAAATATTAGAGAGACTTGTAGAGATTTATATAGATTTAAAGAGATTTGTAGAAACTTTATATAAATTTACATAATCCGAAAGATTTGTAGAGATTTGTAGTTTTTTTAGTACTCCAAACACGCCCTAAATGAAAAAGAAATAATATGGAGTGGGAGAAGTTTATGAAAAAGTGTAAATATTCCTAACCAAATTTTATTTTAATTATAATTCTATTACCCTATATTATTATTTTTTTTTATAACTTCTAACTCTATCGTAGTCACTTTTTTCTCATTATACTTTCTAGTATATTTCTTGGTGGCCACTATCATTTTTCTTTTATTAATAGAGTTGTTTTTATTATTATAAAGGCAATTTAATGATAGAGTTAAAATGCTATATTACCACGGAGAAGGGATAGGTCCGGTACAGTGCACCGGACTGTTGGGTAGGTGCACAGTCTAATGCATTGCGTCGGACCTACCCTAATTCCCAAAAATGTTGATCCAACGGGGTAAGTGCACAATCCGGTACACTGCACTGGACTTACCCCTAATCCCCAAAAATATCAGTCACAATGATGTAAAAGACAAGACGGAACCAAAGCTTGGGGTGTTACTTTCACTCACCTAAACGAATGATACATTTTCACCACCTAAACAATGTGCGACAACAACGGTATTTTTTCGTGTTTCGATCATAACTCACTCCAAATTCTTGTCGATCCACTCATATACAGCCGGTCCGTTTGCTCTTGAGGCCAATCTTCAACTTTGAAATGTCACCTTATCAGTTTATAATATTATATGTTGCAAATTTGCAATGACTGTTAGGCTGCTTTTGGCTCATGGAATTCTTAGACTCTCAACGGCAGAGCAAGTAAAAAGCCATAATTCAAATCCTCCAGGCCTTTCAATTTAGAAAATCTAATACAAACGAGAATAATTTGTAGTTAATTTCCATCGCCTGCCTCACCCCTCTCAATTCCAAAAGTCAATTAATTAGTTAATGTGGTATTTAGTTTACTTTTTTTATTCTCTATTTTTTATTTTATGTGTTTTATTTTTTAAAAATTCAAAAACAAAGATACAAAAAAAGTTATATTCTCTTTATCTTGAGATTTTTCTTATTTTGGATTGAAAACGCTTACTTTTTATTATTTTTTATTTTATGAGTAAACTCATTTTTTATTTTCTAGAATAAATTTTAAAGATACAAATGAACAAATGCATTTTGAACTATTTTTCTTATTTTCAAAAATGCAAAGTGACAATTGAACTCAAAACAAAAAAATAGAAAATAAAAATAAAAATAAAAAATTAAATGACATCTTAGTGCCTTGACTTTGAACTTCGAACTTCGGAAAATTAGGGAAATCGATCGTCTATATATATATATATATATAGTCAATTATACATGTATATATTTTTATCTAAATTCAAATAATTAACCAAGAGTCGGTCACGTAATGTTTCACCTAACTTCCTCCCAGCATCTTTGTTTATTTATGCAATTAACGTATGTACCTGATGTGCTTGAGCTTGACAGCAAACCTGTCTGTTAGGTGAATCTCTATGGCTTCTAATTTTAATTATTCAACAACCCACCGGAGCAAGCTCATGGGCCTAGTCATGCATAAATTAAATAAATATATCCTCCCTTTATAAAATAATTTTAAAATTGGATTTCCAAATATACCCATTCATTCATTAGTAATTTATACATATATCCTCAGTGATCTCTAGCTTATAGTTTCTTTTTAAGAAATTTATTATTTTCTCAATGCACGCCCTTGAGTAAAAATGTTAGTTTGACATCACAGCAAGTAATAGCCAAATGCAAATGCACACATCGATCGATTGAAAGTTCAATCACGCAATTGTAATTTGTTATATTTTAGAAGGATGAGAATGGGCATGAGTTTTTGTTTAAAGAGAAACAGAAATAATCAAGTGTGCTCATGGTATTTACAACTCAAATTTATTATATCGTAAATTAATTCCCAAAATCTTTTTCTTTTTTTTTTTTATTTCTTGTATTTTCCACTGACAAATTCTTCACCCACACATAGCCTTAATTATGGAGGTTGCTTTTGAAGGAACAGGGTCGTGCCCGTGAAACTCATCATCTCACGTCTGTAAAAGATAGGGTTATAAAAATAATAATAATATATAAACATATAAAATATGCTTATCAAAAGTATATATATGCACACAAAATTTTAATGCTGATCAGTTTCGTGGTGATCACTTATATTTTTTTTGTGACTTGCTACGTTTGGGAAGAGAAAAAGCAATGTCAGGAATTGATGAGATGACCAGGGCTTGAAATTCGTAATATTGGAGCAAATTCTTGGGCTGGGCTGGTCTGGGCTTTTTCCAACAACATTCAGACTGGGTTGTGACAGAAATCTTCTCTCGACGGACTCAGAAACGTCAGAGGAATCAAGTTGGGAGGTGAGTGTCACTGGCATCAACCAATCGGTCCAAAATGTAAAATCTTAAGTATTTGAAAGAAATATTTCCACAACATTATTTTTACTTAGCCACCCAATTCTTTTTGCATTTTTCATTTCTTCTTCTTCTTCTTTTAATCTTATGGATTGCATCAATGATAAGAAAACTAGTTGAGACATCAAATTTGATTTGAAACTTTATCAAACTTAAAAAATGATGTGAACCCTTGGTTGAATGCCTCAAATTCACGATCAATTAAATCAAAATCCAAGAAAACTAATATCAAGATCAAATAATGTAGAATCAAAATCTGTTGATTTCTTGAATTAAAAACTTTGAATTGAAGATAAAAGAACGCCACAAGAACGAATTCTTAATAAAATCAGAAGTTTTTGTAAGAATAAGAGGAAAACACACCTCATGTTAATACAAAATAATACTCTAATATCTTATTAATAGCTCAATCCCGTATTTATGAGTGTTTATAAAAAAAATTAGGCCTAATTAAATAATTAACCCCAATTAAATAACCCAAATTTGTCCTAATAATAAGTCACACCCAGGGACTATTTTAATTAACAAAGTTTGGCTCAAAACATTAAAATAATGACACAAATCCAAATCATATTTAAAACATAATTTTAAAATCCAAACTTAAAGCCCAAAGTAAGTTTTAAAACCCAACATGTCTTAAATATAAAATAAAACCTAAAACATAATTAAAATACTATTTAAAAGCCTAATTCACCTCTTTAATTTAAGCCTAGGCCAAACTCCTTGTCAGTTTAGTGGTTTAGGGCGTCCTTCTTGGCTTAAATCACGTGCACAAATCTTGATTCCTCTCCTTTTAAGCCCATTTTGAATATTGTTATGCTTGTTACGTTTAAAGCTTAATCCAATGTAGCTTAAACAAGTCCAAGCATTGCTTCCTTAATCTTCTTTACTCTAACTTTGGTTATTTGCCCATCCGGAACATACAGTAGATCTTTAACACTTGGTCTTTCTTGGTACTCATAAAAAATAAGTTCAGATTTGACTTATTGAACTTTCAAATCAGATTTTAATCGAATTGGACTTGAGTAGTTTATTATTTTATACGTATTTAAGTTTATCGAGTCAAGCTCAAGTTATAAGTTATGATTAAACTAATCTCCAACAAGTTTTTAACAAGTCAAATACGAAACATATTCTAGTTCTTTCGTTCGTTTAATACCCTTAATTGTAACAAGAGGGGAAAAAAAGTTCTCAAAAAAAAATAGTCACATTAAATATCAGGCCTCTCTAGTCTTATATTGATTTATTTTATTATTATTATTATTTTTTTTTTTTTTTGAGAGAGAGAGATGTGTGTGGAAGGTACCTGTCATTCTACTGCTTTCTTCATTGATAATGGGCATGCCAATGGTTCAAAACATTGCTGAAGAACCCAAAGCAGTGGAAGAGTGGTTCTAAAACCTAAGCCATGCACAGCAAAAAGTGACCAAATTTCACTTCTACTTCCATGACACAAGCAAGTCCCCAACTTTCTTCGGCTCAGTTAACATAATTGATGGTCCCTTCACATTATGGCCCGAACCCACCTCGAAGCTCATTGGTCAAGCTATTACATAGATGGGTTGGAGGAATTGACTCTCGTTATTGAGGATGTCAAATATACCTGTACCCAGTAGATACTCATTTCACTCATCTCGTTCGGAGAAAATGTGGGAATGTTAGTAGCAAGGATGGGAATGGGTATGAAAATTTGAAATGTTACTTAAACGGGTACGAGGATAGGGACATGCACGATCAATGTTGTTAAAATCAAGATTTTACTTAAAATCGGTAGAAGATCAAAAAATCGAATCGTAAAATCATAAAATTTTACCACATGCCAATAAAATGAAAATATAGTTTATTATGCTACAATTTTTCATTTAGAGCTTCCATTTTTTTATGAGTTAATAATTTTATTAATAAGATAAAAGACATGTATCAAAAAAATACTATACACAAAAACTTACTCATATTAATAAAATGAATCTTCAACAAAATTTATAAAAAATTTAATATCTGGTTCTGTACTCCTTTTACCCAACTACCCAATTAGAACCATTAAAATGATTTGTGCGATCTATTCAATTAACATTAACATACTGGCTTTATTTTATTCTAATTTTTTGTTTGAGTTGAAATATATTTGTAATGTTTTATCATAGCTTTTTTTAGTTTCTATCCTAACTACTCTATTTAATTTATGGTAGTCAATTTGATGCATCAATACACATGGTTCTAACTATTATAGTATAGTAAATAATAGTGTTATAGAATAAAAAAATCTTAAAAAAAAAGGCAACAAGTGAAATAAATGTGGCATATTACTTGAAAAAAAATCATAAAAATTTATTTTATTGACAAAATTATACAAAAATCACTTAATTTGTAAAATCAGTAAAATCACCTATAAAACTGAGATTTTACTAATTTTACGTTCTAAAATCGAGATTTTACCTATTTTACTCCTATTAAGATTTTACATAAAATCGAACAAATTTTCCCACTCTAATATCGTAAAATCTTAAGATTTTAAGATTTAAATTGAGATTTTAACATTGGGTACGATAATCTCCACCTTACCCCGTACCTGTTTAATATTTATTTATTAATATATATATTTTTTAATGTTTATTTAATATATATAATATTTATAATAATTTTTAATATTTATTTTATACATATAATATATAATTTATAATAGCTAGTATACTTGACGGATAAACAGAGACGGGAATGAAAAATTCATTATCTAGCGAAGACAAGTATGAGAAAAAAATTTTTTCCCGAAATGGGGACAAGGACAGATAAGGGTATAATGCTAAACGGAGACGAAAAAAGTTATACCCGCCCTATTGACATCCCACTTGTCATCTCCTTGAAGTTTGTTCTCATAGATGATAAGTACAATGGCGGCACTTATCCGAACAACTAAAAACGTTTATACGCATCACATCTTTGGCTAGAAAAAGTCATGAATGTGAAAATTAAAAACAGAACAACTGAGAGCATGAAAATACCGCCAATTTTGAGATAATCCACCACCACAAAACAAGAATGTCAAATAATAAGCACAAAAGTAGACCAGTTGGCCGGGACAGTAACAATTCTTGTTTTAGTTTCGTGAAGAAGCATCAAAGCAAAGCAAGATGCCCTCTCAATGACAGCGCAATTTTACTTCTGCACTGCTATCCACTTGCTGTGTTTACAACCATACAATACCAGAGAAGACTCCACACTGACTCGAGGGAAGAGAGAATTTCAAGAACTCTCCTCATGCGGGTAGTTAAACCCATCTTTACGTGCTTGGAAACCAATAAGCTTATTTACAGGTGTGACAGGATTAAAACCATTAGGATAATGAACTGAATCGCAAGGATAAACTGCAGGGAAAGATTGAGGAAAGAAAAAAAATAATAATTCAATCTAGAATGTTTAAATATAAGTATATATATAGTTCTAAACTGACAGGGGCCCACGCCAAACCCTTCTCCCACTAAAGAGGCTTTTTTTTAATATATATATATATATATATATATATTTATATAGTTCTAATATTTTGGAAAATATCAATAACTTCATACTTGATAAACATGGTACACGTGCAAGCGTTGAACAAGCAACCCCAAAAGAACCTAATTCGAATAAGGTGCAAGACCCTCGAGCCAGCATGGTAACAACCTGCAATCAAACTAGGCAACCAAAACAGCAAATCACATAAAAACAGAACACTCTAAATGCTCCACGCACCCTAAGAAGCCAAACAGAACCAGGACCAGGAACCATCCATTTTATGGGTACAAAGACCAAACCCTTGAAGGAATTAGTAAAAATGTCCTGGGGACTTCAGAGATTGTATACAACCATCAACACAAAGGGCAAATTTTCCAAATAAACAGTAAAGTATATCAACAGAAAAAATATAAAGATGGCAGAATAAATGGACACTTTACAACAGTTCAATCAAAATGCAATCACAATTAGTTGATGAATAATAAAAGTTCCAAAAGACCACTTCTAGAGGCAGCATTGAAAATTTTGCATTCCATGAAATTGTTCAAGCTACAACTAAAAGTAAAAGAACTGCATTAAGAAGATAATAAATGTAAACTATTCATGAAGGCAGTATATGATAGAAGAAGAGATTTTAATGTTTAAGGTTCAAGCATTTAAAGGAAAAGCAAAATACCAAAAACTGGATAACTTTTATACAAAAGGATAACGGCAGAAAAGTGTATACAATAATTCTCAATATTCCATATATTTAATCACAGGATGCTTTAGCTATATTAGAACATTACATCAGTTCTTTGCATGGTCAATGTACCTCTCTCTAGATATATCATTTATCAACTAAAAGGCAAACAAATGAAAGGAGGGACACCAAATAGGCACAGAGATCCAAATAAAATTTGAAGACACATAAGCTTAGGTTATAACAACCAATGCATCAAAAACTTCCACTCAAGAAGACTACACTGACCACCCCCCCCCCCAAAAAAAAAGAAATAGAACAGTTGATTTTTTTTTTTAATGTTTACTGCAGCCTCAGTTAAAAAATGGCAACAAAAAAACGAGGAGCCAAATGCCTTTTAAGGCCAGGGTAGACATATAAAATAAAGAAGACTACATTGTGAATGAAAAAGCAATCATAGAAACAGTAGAACATATCGAGAAGTATGATTGAAGAAGCAGCATCATTTTGTCCACAAGCTTAACCATAACAAGTTTACGAAAAGCAAATATCTAACAAGAAAACTACATTCGCTGGAACTGACGCATTACGAAGCAGTGAAAAGAAATCAGCAGCATACTTACACTCCCTTCTCATGCTGACCGTACAGACATGGCCATTTTTAAATTATTTCCTATTACCGCATGGCTGCTGCTGATAAGCCTAATTTTCATCATTGTCCAAACTGTAATTGTTGAGAATAACCTAATATCTTTCTGAGTAGAGGAACAAGGCCAATTAAAACTATTTGAAGCTGTTCTGAGCTATTCAAGCGAATAGAAACTTGTCCAGAACCCTTGTTATTTAGATTGGCACGAGTAATCAAGTTTGTAAACCGTCCAATGGGAATCTGGGACTGTACGTTTCCTCCAACAGCAAGATCTCCATGCCAGTCCATCACGGAAAGCCCAAAAGTTGATAGCGAACGACCCAGAGGATAATCTTTGTCTCTCAAGGTAGCCTCCAAACTGCCACCATAAGCAACATCACCACGACCAGTCATGGCACCTCCAGACACAACCAGCCTGAATCGTTTGTTAAGAATTAATTTGTCCTCAACTTTCACTCCTGCTGTTAAGGCATCGCCCAAGAGGGTTACTGAAAGACCCGCTGTTGCCTTATTCTGCCTATGATTACTAAACCTTGTATCGCTGCGCAGAGTATAAGCAATGTCCTTTCCGAGTGTTTGCATATCCAAACCTAATGAAGTTGCTTTTCCCTGGCCGTGCTTTACTGAGCTAGCTATTTCCATTTGGAGATTGGCGTCCTTTTTATCCTTTGTAATCTGACCAGAGAAAGACACAGGTATCTCTTGTTTAACCACAAACAATCGTTCCACATTTACACCTTCATAACCAACATCATGATCCCAACCATGAGTATCTAGAACAGGTCTCACAACCCACTGATTGGGAGAATCAAGACAACGATACCGATGAGTTGGAGTATCAGGATCAAAAGAAGCAGGCAATGCCAAATCTGGCATGAGAACTGGAACAGATGCCGGACCACCACTCTCTTCTTCCATATTATCACTATAGTCACTTGGCAAATCCTTTGCCGAAGTTGCCATTTTCTTCATCATCTTCCGCCGCTTTTTCTCTTCCTTCAACTGTTTCTTCATAAAAAGCTTTTCCCTATACTCCAGTTCATCATAATATGCTTTCTTCTGGGCTTTAGTAAGCTTTGCCAGCTGGGCCTTAGTCAATCTTTTAAATGGAGGCAACTCATCATATTCTGACTCATCATCTGAGTCTGATGATTCAGACAGATCATCATCTAAGGTGTCATCATCCCCAAACTGCTCCTCTGGCAGTTTCAGCTCTGGTCTTGATTGGAGAAGCGATGATAGAAGAAAAGGTAAAGGAGGTGCCCTTATCCGAGTAGCAAAAGGCTTTCCTGGTGGACTATCTTGCAACTTTAGAAGTGTGTTTGCTTCAGCCAAAATTTTTGAGGCAAAAGAAAGTAAAAGCAAGTGGGGCTTCCAAACCTGGCCATTTGGTAATACTCTTTGGCCAGCCCTGTTTGTTCTGCAAGCTGAATGGTTCTCCACCAACGAGACAGGGTTCATGAGCCGCATATCTCCAGCTGCCTGGCGAATGGCTTGCTGGACAACATGAGACCTTTGAGTTACAAACATGTCATAACTCGTCGCAGTGCCATTTGGACCCTCAGGTGGAGCTGAGGCTGCATGAGTTAAAACCACAATTGCATTAAACCAAATTGATGGCCCAAATATATCAGTGATTGTACGCAACAGTGGCATGTCACCAAAATCTCTGCTCTGCATATCCAACCTATCAAGATACAAAACAATATCCGGGGGTGTCTTCCTAATGAACCGCTTAACGGAGTGAAGGATCTTTTCATTCTGCCGCTGGTCTGACCAGGAAGGTAGAAGGCCTGGCGTGTCAATTACCCGTACCCTGATACCCTGGACGGTTCCCACAACATCCTGCACTTTCTTTGTACCAAGCTGAAAAGCATCTGTGCCAAACTTAGCCTCATCAAATATTGAGTTGATGGTTGCACTTTTACCAACTCCACTTTTTCCAAGAACCATGATTGTACAAGAGAAATCAAGGAGTTCCTGCCCAGCTGCCTCTAGCTGCTCAGCCATTGCACTTGCACGGTCAAAGCTGAATGCAGCAACACGTCCCCCGTTTCTCCCTCTCAATTGTTCAGCTAGCCCTAGTCTGTACAAGACTTGAGCAACAACAACATTGTGGGGAGTCTGACCAAGTCTATGAGCAAGCCGCAAGAATTTCACCCGTATCATTTGGAGTTTTTCCCGCGTCTCATCATTTTCCTCAGCTTCCCCATTCGATGGGTCTTCAATGAGTTGGTTTTGCACTTGAGGTAATGTTCCATTCACCCGAGGATGCTGCGCAGCCCGAGGAGCTGGTTCCAAAAGTGGTGCATCACGGCCAAGGCCAGCTGGACGAGCCGGTGTTGGGGTAGGATTTGAAGATTTTCCAGAGGATGCAGAAGCATCTGCCGCAGGCTTGATTTCCCCTTGCCGATTCACTTGTGCACTTTGCTTGATCTCGTGATCCTTTGCTCCTTTGTTTTCAGGTTCCTTGGCAACAGCATATGAAGCTTCAACATCCTTATCTTCAGCTTTCGAACTCATTCCATGGTGGCCTGAATCTACGGCAGCCGATGTATAACTCAGTTCTGGATTTGTCTCATCCTGATTTTCCAAACCCAAACTAGTTGTGTCCTTCAGTTCTTCACTCTTATCATTGTGATAATATGGGACTGGTCTTGCTGAAGCTGCTTCTTTGAGTTCACTGCTCTTGTCATCTTTAAGTTCTGTGTCCAAGTTAACAAAGTTATCCTTCACTTCTTCAACCCTACCAGCATGGAGATCAGAATCTACTTGACCTTCATTCTTACAGCTCTTGTCATCTTGATGGCCTGTATCCAATAACCCCTTTGTTTCCTCCTCCTCGTTACTCTTTTCAGCTGGATCCAGAGTATTTCCAATGGATTCAACGTCCTGCTGAGAATTAGTGTCACCTTCCTGCACAATGCCAGAGTCAACAGTTTCTGATTTTTCATCAACCTGCATTCCAGCCTCATTAGCATGTTCTTTATCTGAGTTTTCAAGAACCAGTGTCCCCTCCAAGTTCACAACATCTGAAACTCCATCTTTCAGAGTTCCCTTTTCACCAGCAGAAGTAATATCCAATACCTCCCTCACCTCTTCATCTCCAGTAGTCACAGGCACATCAATATGTACCTCCCTCAACTCTTCATCTCCAGTAGTCACAGGCACATCAGTCTCCGTCGCATTCATTTCATCCCTCAAAGGTTTATCTATGACACTTTCCTCATCAATGAATTCCCCCAGCTTTGACTCATAAGCATGCTCCGCCCCAACCAAACCATCCACCTTGTCTTCAAAACATACTGGTAGTTCCTCTTCATGATCACCAACCACAACAGGAACCCCAATTGCCTCCTCAAACTTCTCAACCTCATTTCCCACATCTGAGATCTC
This sequence comes from Vitellaria paradoxa, assembly GCA_019916065.1. NCBI lineage: Eukaryota > Viridiplantae > Streptophyta > Magnoliopsida > Ericales > Sapotaceae > Vitellaria > Vitellaria paradoxa. Next base: position 46,961,083 of record CM034238.1, read on the forward strand.
AGCAGCCTCTACAGAGACATCCAAATTGCCAACTTTGTCAGCCTTACCATTGCCGTTAACAACAATATCCACTGGAAAACCCCTTGGTGTTTCAGCTGCAACTGCCTCCTCAAAAACTTCATCCCCTTCGGAATCCTTCGTCTCATCAGATCCAACAGCATCCCTTTCCTCTACTCTCGACTCCAAAACCTCATTTTCCGTAACCTTCCCTCCCAAACGAGACCCATCAGCAATCCCAACCCCATTCTCCATCACAAGAAATTAATTGAAATCTCCAAAAACCTAGATGCGCTGAAACTCAAATTCAAAAAAGAGAGAGATAGAGAGATTCAATACCGAAAAAAATCCCGTGGAACAATCGAAAAGCTCAGACCGTCACAAACAGGCAATAGATCAAAGTAAAACCCTAACATCGAAACAAAAAAATTAATAATTTCAATCGCATAGAATAGCCTAAACAAATCATTATAGCCATTCGATGCAATATAACATCGTTAAATAGGTATCAGATCTTTAAAGAGTTCACATAACGAATTAGGGTTTTGCAATGATTAACGGCTAGTGAAATGATAAAAATTAACAATCAATTATAGCAAAACAGCAGAAGCTATAAGAACCTTACCGACTATAGATGATACGGATACGGATACAGCTATATAGAAATATATATGTATATATAAAAATATAGAGAGAGAGAGGGGGGGTGGCGTAGTTGGGCGCAGTCGAAGAAGATGATCTCTCTCTCTTCGCTCTCTCTAATCTCTATGCATTTCGATTTTCTACCAGTAAACCAGCAAAGGATAGAGAAGTTTGATCGACGGATGAGAAGGCCTGCGCCTTGGGATCCTACGGTTCGAGAGAGTTTAATTGATTTTGCCGTGAGAGACGCCAATCGTGATGACGTCGACATGGAAATGGGGAAAGGTAACCTACTTTGCGGAACAGGTGGCGCTTCGTCAGATGTAGCGGTGCAAGAGGACGAATACGAACCGTTCATCTGATATGATTTGACCCATCCCCCGCATGATCCGATAAATTCTTATCTCTTTTTTTTGTACCGTTAATTTTTTGGAAATTTCCGTTTGGAAACTGTTAATTTTTTGGAATTTTCCGTTTGTAACCACCTTCCAATTATAATCAACACAAGCTCCATCTGTAGATTGGGATGACTATCACGTCAAATTAACAAATAAAAAAAAGGTAAGAAAAACAAAATTTTCCCATTCCTCTTCACTTGAATATGGGATGTTTTTGAAGTAGTAAAAAATGAGATAAATTATAAATTAATAATTTGTGCAGTTAGATGAAAAGTGAATAAATTTTAAAAATTTTTTAATATTTTTAAAATTTTTTTATAATTTTTTAATAAATCAAACGTAATTATAATGAAAAAAAAATAAAGATGGCCCAAAATACAAACTAGGGGTGAGATAATAATTGGTCTATGGTGGGTTTTTTTTTAGAGGAGGGTGTAGTTATTGGCCTGTTTTGTCTACTAAATTTTATTAAAATTTATCAATTTTAAACTACTTTGTGTACTTTTTTCTAATTAAATTTTAATATATATCACCTTTATGTCACATCTTTCTATTTTTATTGTATTTTTTAGTCAAAATTTGACCAATCAAATGGCCCATTTGTCGTAAGATTACCGTCAAATTTATTTGTCCTTTGTACAAGAAAAAATTGCACTTCACTTGCATGTCCATGCTTCTCTCACTCTGAGTGATTGCAAGATAAAGAATGTCAAAACCTAACCGCGTTTAAAAGTCTAATTTTTAATTATTTTTTATTTTTTATTTTTTTTGGTTAAAAGTTGATAATGAAAATTTTTTTGTGTGATAAACAAGTAGTAATTTTTAATGATTTTGATAATTTAGTATTTTGATAATTTTTTATGTTTAATAAAAATTTTCTTTTGGATTGAGCAACTTATTCATGTTGAGAGAAAAAATGCAAAATTTAGTGACTTGCCAAATACTTACATTCTCTAAATTGTATATTTATGCCGAAAATTGCTTGGTGCCTTAGGGTTTTCCACGTTCTAATGCTAAGTTAGTGGACTTTTACAGATGAAAAAGAGAGAATACAATTAGTAGGCTTTAGATTTTTATTTTTTTCTACTATAAAAATTAAAATTAAGAATAAAAATTTAAACAAAAAATTGAATTAAAAAATAAAAAACTAACAGCTTTATCAAATGGACTCGTGAACACTTTTTTTTTTTTTTTTTTCTGTTGATTCGCTTTCTTCTCCTCCCTTAAAACATTTTTTCATTCACATCCTCCCTTTTCATCCCTTGCATGTAATTAAAAAAATACTAATAGCATAGCCTTTGTTGGAAACAAAACTGTAAGTCCAACAATCCACACAGTTACATACATGCATGTGGGTAGAAATTAAAGCAGTTATATTTACGTAGACAAAATTGATTTTGGAGTCAAATTTATAAATGCTTTTCACTTTTCACCCTTGTCAAAATCGAGTTTCATCTTGATAAGCTAACAAAATAAACAATTAAGCATTTTTATACAAAATAACAAGCTAAAATATGATGTGTAATTACTTAAAAGTTATTCGAGTTTAGGCATGTTATAGGTGAAAGAACAATGACATACCAAAAGGATGTAGACCTAGTTTAATAACAAAAAAAAATGGAATGAGCATTTTTGTATATTCATTTCATTGTCTTGTTGGTACATTCATTTACAATGAAAATTGCCACCCCATTCTTTCTCTAAAAGAGAAAATGTGCATTTCGATTGTCATCTTTTTTTTTTTTTTCATTTGAACCAAAAAATAAAAAATATTGGTAGAGAAAATAAATAAATTTAAAATAACAAAGATATGGTTAAAAATATATCATTTTACCCTTCAACCCATTTCTGACTTAGATTTGCATCGCAACTTTCCAAAACTCTTATAAATATTTCTTAAATTTTTCTTATCAAAATAGTAACTTACGATTCGATTTAAATTCAGACTTAATTGAAAAATAATTGTTTTATACTTAGTTCCTATGTTTAGTCTAAATTGACAATTTAGATATCCTAAAATGTTAAAAAAATATTTCTTGACAAAATTTCATTTCAATTTAACAAGTTTCAGACTAATCCATATTCGTATCGTTATGACCATTTTACTCATAAATTTATTATTATTATTTTTTGGAGCTTAGATTTATATTTTAAACTTTCTAAAAGGTTAAAAAATATTAATAAATATGTTTCTTAATAGCTAATCAAAATTTCTCACATCCGAGTAGATTGAGAATTTATCGTTTTACTCGTGAACTCATTTTAGACCCATATTTGTATCTTGGGCTTCTTAAGAAATATTAATTGACATATTTCTTATTGGCTAAAAAATTTTAGCCTAACACGAACCTAGACTGAAAATGAATGCTTTATCATTGAACCTATTTCCAAGCCATATTTTTATTATGAGGTTACAAAAAAAGGTTTAGAAATATTATTTGGTATGTTTTTTATCAATCAAGAAAATTTTCACCTAATCTAAACTTGAACAAAAAAATAAACCTTTTACTCATAAATTCATATTCGTATTTTAAGCTTCTAATAAAGTTAGTCCCCCAATAAGTTTTTTTTTTTTTTTCAATTGATATAACAAATTTCAGACCAATTATAACTTAGTTGAAAAAACTGCTACTTTAATTTTCAAATTCAAAATATGAGTTTTCCAAGTAGTTTGAGAACTATTTTTCGACACTTATTACATAAAAGTTATCGCATGCAAAGTCAATAGTAGAACTTATGGGGGTATATATTAAAAATCATTTGTGTTAAAAATAAATAAAATTATTTTTAATTCCTATCTCAAATAATTTAAACTAATTAAACAAACCATAGATTTGAGCTTGTGACATGGAAGGACCGACAATTAACGTGCTAAATAGTCCCTAAGGTGGCATTATCCACATAGACCTTCGTCGTGTGGTGCTTTTGTTAGGTACCTTGCCCTTGTTTAGAGCCAAGAAGAGAAAAACAAAGACATACGTACGTGCCAATCCAACCATAAATTGTTTTCTCATGAGCAATATTTTTCTCTTGGAACGATTCTCTTTTTAAATTATTCACTGGGAGCACATTAGTTTTATTTTATTATTTTTTTCTAAAAATGAAAATGGACAATTTGTCAACAGTTATTTGTTTTCTTACTTAATTTCATCGTCTGCAAAAATTGAAGGATACTTAAGAATACTTAAAATAGTTGTATAAATGAATAGGTGTATTGTTATTCTCATAATTTTTTTCCTTTTTTCATTTTTTTAAAAGAAAATAATAGGACAAGAATAGAGATATGTTAAGAAAGAATTTATAAAGTGTAATTATATATAGACTGCGTTTGATTTGCTAAAAGTTTTGAAAATATCTGAAAATCTCTAAAAATTATTCAATATTTTATATTTCTGTACGAATTATGAATCCACGACTAATTTCACTTTATTTCGTTTTATTTTACTTTTTAATACTCCAAATAAACCCATGTTGTTATAAACATTTAAAAAATAATAGTTTTAAAATATTTAGAGTAAAATTAAATATATGTCCCGTTGAAAATGATAAAAATGAATTTTTTCAGAATAATTTATATCATTTTGTGGAATAATTATGGCTCTGTTTGGAACTCTACCAAATAAAATAAAATCTTACAAACTCTACAAATACGAATTACAAGATAGTAAAATTTAAATTCTTCACTCACTGCATGAATTACGAAACATTTACTTTTATAATTTTATTTTATTTCATACACTTTTATACAACTCCAAACACACAATATGAATGGCTCTACCTTACGAGCGAATGCAGGATTGGACTCATCCAATCTTTTTGATGACGTGGCATGTTGCAGTTGGCAGGTGATACACGGCGACACCAGAGTTTATTTAACAAATTGTTAAAAGAAAATTCTAACTTTTTTTATTTTTTTAATTTTCTCTCCCAAAATTTATCAACACAAAAAAATTTACCACGCACAAAAATTATCAAATTTTTTATTTTTTTCTAATTTTTTTAATTTTTACTAATTTTTACTAAACACGCAGTTAAAAAAAAGAAAAAAAAAAGAAAAATTGTTTGTGACAATTAAAAAAAAAGAAAAATCGAAAAAATTCAATTTTTTGATTTACCAAACGCACTCTCACGATTGAGCGCTCGGAGAAGTCCAGTTTTGGTCTCGGCTGCCTAATATCGCCTAATATCATCGGTAGATCCTCCTTATTATTCATCACCGGCGGCGATGTTCGCCGGAACTAACCACTTGCCTCTCTGCAACACCCAAACTACGGCGATAGATGAATAAGACCAGCAATACAGTCTCGCATGGTGTTCTTATTACATTCTCACATGGTGTTCTTACGCAATGCCCTCCCTTTCTTCCCCAACTAGGATCTTCAGAGTCCCACAGCGAACCAAATCGAATAGCAAATCCAGGCGTCCTTGTGTTGTCCAGACCATCCTTGACCGCTGTTCTCATGGTAATCTTACACAAGCCGTCGACTATGTAGAGCTCTTAGCGCTTAAAGGCTTGCGTTTAGACTCTCGCACTCTCGCTTTCCTCTTGCAAAAGTGCGCGAACTCGAAGTCTCTCAAAGAAGGCAAATGGGTTCACCTTCATTTGAAGCTCACGGGTCTGAAGAAACCCAACACGTTCCTGTCGAACAACTTGATCAATATGTATTGCAAATGTGGCAACCACTTTGATGCACGTAAGGTGTTTGATAAGATGTCTGTGAGAAATTTGTATTCTTGGAACAATATGCTTTCCGGGTATGCTAAGTTAGGGATGATAAAACCCGCTAGGAGGTTGTTTGATAAAATGCCCGAGAAAGATGTTGTGTCCTGGAATACAATGGTAATTGCATACGCACAGAATGGGTTTTACAGTGAAGCTTTAAGGTTTTATAAGGAATTGCGGAGATTGTCAATTGGGTTTAATGAGTACAGCTTTGCTGGTGTTTTGACAATGTGTGTGAAGTTCCAGGAGTTGGGACTTACCAGTCAGGTTCATTGCCAGGTTTTGATTTTTGGTTTTTTGTCAAATGTGGTTCTTTCCAGCTCTTTAGTTGATGCGTATACCAAATGTGGGGAGATGAATGATGCAAGGAGATTGTTTGATGAGATGGCTGTCAGGGATGTCCCTGCTTGGACTACCTTAGTCTCGGGATATGCTAAGTGGGGCGATATGCAATCGGCTAGAAAATTGTTTGAATTGATGCCTGAGAAGAACCCCATCTCGTGGACTTCTTTAATAGCTGGATATGCTCGAAATAATATGGGAAGTAAGGCCCTTGAGTTTTTTGCTAAGATGATAATGTTTCGAATCAGACCAGATCAATTCACTTTTAGCAGTTGCCTCTGTGCTTGTGCTAGTATAGCTTCACTGAAGCATGGCAAGCAAATCCATGCTTATTTGATACGAACTGGTATCAAACCTAATACAATAGTTATTAGTTCCCTTATTGACATGTATTCAAAGTGTGGAAGTTTGGTAGTTGCGAGGCAAGTTTTTGATATTATGGGTAATAAGCAAGATAATGTGTTATGGAACACAATGTTATCAGCCTTGGCACAACATGGTTATGGTGAAGAGGCAATGAAATTGTATGATGAGATGGTGAGGTTAGGTGTTAAGCCAAATAGGATAACCTTTGTTGTCATTCTCAATGCATGTAGCCACTCTGGTCTTGTACAAGAGGGGCTTAGGCATTTTCAGTCAATGACCAGTGTTCATGGCATTGTTCCAGATCAAGAACATTTGCATGCTTAATTGATCTCCTGGGCCGAGCTGGATGTTTTGATGAATTGATGAACCAGCTTGAGAGGATGCCTTGTAAACCTGATGGCCTGGTGTGGAATGCCTTACTTGGTGTTTGTAGGATTCATGGGAACTTAGAGTTGGGGAGAAAAGCAGCGGCAAACCTTATTGAATTGGAGCCTCAATCCTCTGCTGCCTATGTCTTACTATCCAGTATATATGCAGCTCTCGGGAAGTGGGAATCTGTAGCAGAGGTGAGACAACTTATGAATGAGAGATGTGTGAAGAAAGACCGAGCTATTAGCTGGGTAGAAATTGAAAATAAGCTTCATGCTTTTACTGCATCAGATGGTTTACACCCTTTGACAAAAGAAATTTACTCGGTATTGGAACAGTTATCTGGCAAGATGGAAGATGATGCCCAATAATGATACTGGAGGAGGGAGGTTAAACTTTGCCATTCTTGTTTTCCAATTGCAGATCACAGAAAACTGGGGCAGCTATACCTTCATTCACTTCATTAACATGTAACACTTTTTACTTCTATCATACTCCAGAACAGGCCAATGTCCTGGGCATGATGGCACTAAAGATCGCTGCTCTTTGATTCATAGGTTGGAATCTTTACAATGTCATAGTTATCAGTTCCATTTCCTTTTCTATCTTTATTTTAATTTTCCGCTGATATTGAGATGGGTTGAACTAGTTTTGTTTCCTTTTGTCATTATTTCTCATTATTATCTTTTTCAATAAATTTGAGAATGAGATTATTTGATTGACTCTATTGCCGAATTGTACAATTCAATTATCATTTCATGAAATGCATCAATCTATGGATGGAAGCTTCATCCCCATCCCCCCCCCCCCCAAAAAAAAAACCTACAAAGCGCAGCTTTTATTAAAGAAGACATTAAAATCAATTAGCTATCAAATCAGATATATCTTCTTATTTTTTATTTTTATATTTCTGTGCTAATCTGAGAATTCTGTACATGGGGTATTTTTATTCTTCTGTGATTGCTTTTATTTTTCTTTTCCACTTACAAAGAGTGAGTTCATTTAAATCTCTGTGATTGGGTTTCAAAGCCAGTATGAGAAGAGGTGATAGTTTCTTAGCAACTTTTACTCAAAGAAGGATCCAAAATCAAGAAGAAGATGGAGAATGAGATTCTTTATTGACTCTATTTCCGAATTGTACAATTTAATTATCACTTCATGAAATGCATCAAGCTCTGGATGGTAGCTTCCCCCCCTCCCCCACAAGAAAAAAAAAAAAAAAAACTGCAAAGCGCAGCTTTTATGAAAGAAGACATTAAAATCAATTAGCTATCAAAATGGATACTGTATCTACTTATTTTTAATTTTTGTATTTCTGTGCTAATCTGAGAATTCTGTATATGGGGTCTTTTCATTCTTCTGTAATTGCTTTTACTTTCTTTATCCACTTTCAAAGAGTGAATTCATTTAAATCTCTGTGATCAGGTTTCAGAGCCAATATGAGAAGAAGTGAAAGTTTCTTAGCAACTTTTGCTCAAAGAAGGATCCAAAATCAAGAAGAAAATGGAGAGGAGAGATATCACAACAAATTATATTCAAACTACAAACATTATTAATCTCATTGTGTTAATGTTATGCCTACACCTGTTTTTATCCAAAACTGTTTGTTGTTTTGAAGGAACTGGGGCCAATAATATTCAAGTTCAAGATATTATTGGGTTCTGCAGCAGACGTGGCAGATCGATTCTTCTTGGTACAGGGCCCTCAAAAATCTTCATGCTTATCTGGTGAGAAGATAGGATTTGAGTATAAAATCCTCAAGGGACCCCTGCTCTATTTATTGATGCAGCCTTCCAATCCCTTTTAATGCACATTGGTTTTTATTTCCTTCAGGTTTGTGCTTATTTCTCTCCAATGACTGGGAGTAGTAAAATCGATCAAAATTCATCAACTCGTCCAATTAAATTCATAATAAATGGGTTTGGATTTTATTATTTTATTAATTAGGTTGTAATTGTATAACTTATAAAATACCCTTTTATAAACGGGTGCAATTGGGTAGTAAAGTGGAACCTGTTAAAACACTCATTTAAATTAAAAAAATTAATTTAATCCTTCTCTTTACACTCCTCTCTCTCTCACCTTTCTCTCTCTCCAAAGAGAAAGAGCGCACGCGCACGCACACAAAAACACGCACGTACGTGCCACGCCTCCACACGCATGTGAGCGCACTCACATACACACCCACACACACTCGCACACGCACCCACACGCGCACACACACATGCACACACATATATGTACACGTGTGTGCACGTGCGCACACCCACACACGTGTGCGCGCACACACGCGCACACACCCACGCACGCGCACACACACACACTTGCGTGCACACACACGTGCGCACCTACATACACATGCACGTGTACAGAGAGAGAGTTGTTAATTTAAAATTAAATAAAAAATAAATCGGTTCGTATAAATTCGAAATTGATTGAAAATTGTAAATATAATATATAATATTATATAATATGTATAATATTATATTAATTAAAATAAATATTGATGTATTTATATATATAAACATTAATTGAAATAAATTTTTAATTTTTATTTAAAAAGTAAGTTAAGTCATAGGTAAATGAGTTGTGATACAGACTCATGAGTTTGTAATAACTCGTATTTAACCCGCTCATATTTAACCCTGCCTTTTAAATGGATAGAATTGAATTACACTTATTTAACTTCTAATCCATTTAAATCTATTACTAACCTGTTCAATTTATCCATTTTGTCACTCCTACCAATGACCCATCTTCTGCTTGATCAGTTCCCAAAAAAGACAGCTTGCTTGTAGAGGGACCCAACTCATTAATTGATAAGTTTCCACCTTGTTGGTATTGATTATTTAATTTATAAGAATTTGCTTAGAAGATTTTGGATGCTAACAATGGTTAAATAGTTTATTCCTTGTCTAGTTGGGTGTATGTATATGTGGCAGGTCTTGAACTCTACCAATAAACAACAGGTTGTCAGGCGTGTTTTGACATATTGTTTGGGGTCGACTTGCCAAGTTGCCGGCGGACGGCAAGGATTAGAGGAAAATGTCATGATTAGAGCTAATACTTTTCTCTAATCTTGACCGTCGATATTGGTTCACCAAACAAGTTGCCAAGTTATGACTTCAGGATTTGGCACTATTTGACAATCTAATTTTCAACAGAAAAACATCAAATTTTGCTTATTGAATGTTTGACAAAATATTATTTTTGTTTTTTTTTTCAATTTAATTACAGTAATTTGATCAACTTAAAAGTTATTAAAAATTACTAAAAGTTATCAAAAATTATCAAAATTAGTCAAAAATTTTATCAAACATATAAACGTTACAAAAAATTATTTAAAATAATTATTAATTACTAATTACTTTATCACACACACAAAAAATTACAATTAGTTTTGTTTTCTTTTGTGTCATTATTTCTCCCATTGCTATCTTTTTCAATAAATTTGAGAATGAGATTCTTTGATTGACTCTATTGCTGAATTGTACAGTTAATTATTATTTCATGAAACCCATCAAGCTCTGGATGGTAGCTTCATCCCCCTCCCCCCCCCCCCCCCAAAAAAAAAAAACTACAAACGGCATTTTAAGTCATTTTTATCAAACATCTAAACGTGACAAACATCTAATTGCTTAAAATAACTAAAAATTTTATCAGAACGGATATTGTATCTGCTCCCTACCTTTTTTTTTTCGTGCTAATCTGAGAATTATGTGTGTGGGGTCTTTTTATTCTTCTGTGATTGCTTCTACTTTATTTTTCCACTTACAAAGAGTGCGTTTATTTAAATCTCAGGTTTCGAAGCCAATGTGAGAAGAAGTGATAGTTTCTCAGCTAATTTTCCTCAGAGGAGGATCTGAAATCAAGAAGAAGATGGAAGGAGAGATATCACAACAAATTATATTCAAACTACAAACAATATTAATTTTTATTAACTTAGGAGTTCTTGAAACCAACTGTAAATTTAGATATCTTAAATTTGAATTCCGTTTGTTACTATCTTATCTTACCTAGTACTTGGGGTCTTGCGGATGAGTTTAATCACTCCTAATTTATCCATTAATTACACGATTCATTAAGAGTTATAATAAATCGATGTGGGTACAGGATTAAATATATATATATATATATATATATTAGTTTTTGTTATGTTTCGATTATGTTAAGCGTACACCTGTTATACCCAAATCTGTTTTTTGTTTAGAGGACCCGTAATCGACCCGTAATCTTCAAGTTCAAGATATAATTGGGTTCTGCAGCACACGTGGCAGATTGATCCTTCTTACTACAGGGCCCTCAAAAATCTCCTTGCTTATCGGATAAGAAGATAGGATTTGAATATGTAATCCTTAAGAGACCCCTGCTCTATTTATTGATTCAGCCTTCCAATTCCTTTCAATGCAATTGATTTTTATTTCCCTCAGGTTTGTGCTTATTTCTTTCTAGGTCAATCAACAGCCAAGAAATAATTATATTTAATTTAATGATCTTAATTTAATGTAATAAAATTAAATTTAAAATAAAAATAAAAATTAAATAAAATTTAATTAAAACATAATTAATAAAAAAATATAAAACAATACATCATATTAAAATATACTTATATATTACCGTTGATTAATTCACTATAATCCGTACAATGAATTTCACTGCAGCCGAACCCCATCTGCTTGATCAGTTCCCAAAAAGAGACTGCTTGCTTGTAAAGGGGCCCACCTCATTAAAATTGGGAAGTTTCACTCAAAAGAATTTGCTTAGAAGATTTTAGATGATAACAAGGGTTAAATAGTTTAGTCCTTGTCTAGTTGGGTGTATGTGTACGTGGCAGGTCTTGAGCCACACAATAAACCACAGGCTGCCAGGTGTGTTTTGACGTATGGATTGGGGTGTACTTGCCAAGTTGCCAGCAGACGGCTAGGATTAGAGGAAAATGTCATGATTAGAGCTAATTGGTGGATTAGAGGAAAATGTCGTGATTAGAGCTAATGGGATCCTCTAATCTTGACCGTCGATGTAGGTTCATCAAACAAGTTGCCTAGTTATGACTTGACAATTTAGCAATTCAAATTGGATCTATTTTTTTAGACAGTATTTTTTAGATGATCAGACATAAACGTGTAAGACACGTGTAATATAAATTTAATTAAATTTAATATTTTTAAGTAATTATATATTTTAATTTAAATTATAAGTGAGTTAATAATATGTTAACTTTTAAATTAAAGGAGACAATGAATTTTTTTTATCCAAATTACGATGGAGTAAATACAAATTTATTTTTTTAAGTATTGAATTTCATTATTTTTAAGGCCCGATTTGGGAATATCCTTTAATTGTGAGCATCCACGCTAGGTTGGTGAGCTACCATTACAAGTCAATAATTAATTAGACATGTGATAAGAGGATGGATTAGGCTGGCGGTGTCTTCAGGATTACCTTTATGTGTATGAAGACAGGAGAGCATATATTAACATATACATGTAAAAAAATCAATATCAACAAGCACAGGCAAAGCTTTTGCCAGCTTACCAACTGGACCACTAGAGTTAAATCCAATTATAATCCTCCCTCAACAATGCAATCAAGATGGCCCACCAAACCAAAAGACAAAACTAGACGTCTCCATTCACAATACATTGGAGATGGTTGGGGAAAAAAAATAAAAATAAAATTAAAAAATTAAGATTATGTGTTTATAAAAACAAAATATGTGAGGAACTAAGAGAGATATATATTTATGAGAGATTTTATCTGTGAGAGAGTAAAGAAGGGAATGAAACTGAAAAATAATACATTCTGTCCCGTTGAATTTAGCAAAAATTTCAAGTTTACATTTGTTGCAAAAATATTTTTGTAAAAAGACATAATTATCCCTGTTTTTTAATATAAATAAAAGTATTTTTTTAAATATTTTACATCACAATAAACTAAGCCTAACAGAAAAATTAAATATCGTAATATCAGTGGGGAAGTCAAACCCCACAGTGAAACCTCCAAACGTTAAAAATCTCATTCTCAAAATTCATTAAAACCCACAAAGCCAATAGCTTTTCATCACACCCAACTCCATTAAAAAGGAAAACACCAAGATTAGGAGGAAGAATTGTTCCAAGTTCTTCTTCTTGTTTTCTGATTGTGATAATGGGTGGGCAGATCTCCAAACAGTTGGCGAGGAGGAAAGCAATCTCAACCGAGAACAAAACTTTGGTTGATCTACAGCAGGGGTGTGGCACTGAGTTCCCCGGCAGCGACTACCGCCCACCCGATCGGAAAAACTGGATGGCCGGGCTCAACCCGGAAAAGGTTCACCTGAACCAGATTGTGTGGCCGGGTACCCATGATTCCGCCACCAACAAGATTGGAATCCCATGCATAACCCGCCCATTTGCTCAATGCCAATCCCTATCCATCTACGAGCAGTTGGTTCGGGGCGGCCGGGTTCTCGACATCCGGATTCAGGAGGACCGCCGGGTCTGCCACGGGATCCTCTTAACCTACAGCATCGACGTCGTCATCAACGACGTCAAGAAGTTCTTGTCGGAGACGAAGTCGGAGATCATAATCCTCGAGATCAGAACAGAGTTCGGGCACCAGGACCCGCCGGAGTTCGAGAAGTACTTGGAGGACCGAATCGGGGACGTTCTGATTCACCAGGACGACCACGTGTTCGGGAAGACAATCGCCGAGTTGTTACCGAGGAGAGTGATTTGCGTTTGGAAGCCGAGAAAATCTCCTCAGCCGAAGGCGGGAGGGCCGCTGTGGAGCGGCGGGCATTTAAAGGACAATTGGATTGACACGGATTTGCCGTCGACGAAGTTCGAGAGCAATCTGAAGCATCTGAGCGAGCAACCGCCGGCGAGTTCCCGGAACTATTTCTACAGGGTGGAGAACACGGTGACCCCGCAAGCTGATAACCCAATGTTGTGCGTAAACCGGTGACCGGAAGAATCCATGGATACGCGAGGCTTTTCATCACCCAGTGCCTCTCCAGAGGCTGTGCTGATCGGCTGCAGATCTTGTCGACGGATTTCATTGATGAGGATTTTGTTGATGCCTGCGTTGGACTTACTCATGCAAGGGTCGAAGGAAAGGCTTGAAAATTGAATAAACGAAGTCTTCTTCCCCCCCACCCTTGATTATTTATTTATTATAATTATTTTTTTGGGTCTCTGATTGTTCTTCTTCATCATCTCCTGATCATATGATCTTCATCGTATTTGCCTTCTTTGAGTCAGACATGTCTTTTTGTGGTTTGTGTGGATTGTATTTGTCCCCGTATACAGATTAGATTTTTACGTGTATAATTACAGGTGGTTTGTATTTAATTGAAGTCTTGTAAGCAGGCAATAATAGTTCTGATGTCTACAAGTCTCATTTCCAATTTTTCTGTCTCTCTCTCTCTCTCTCTCTCTCTCTCTCTTTCCCTGAATTCAGTTGGCTTTTTTTTCACACCTCCATGGGGTTAATTAAAAACAAAGAAATTAGCTGAGGTGGGTTGTTTATATATATATATATATATATTAAAAGTGTTTGAAATTATAAAAATTAATATAAATTTAAAAAAGTTATAGCCTCGTAAATAAAAAATTTTAATTTTATAAAAATGTAAAGGGTTTTAAGAAATTTTATAAAGCTCCAACTAGCTTTAATTGCGATTTTGATTAGCACATAACCTTAATGTGTGATTGGATTAAGCATTTAGGGAGAGAGAGTGAAGGGGGAGAGAGAAGCAAAAAGAGGGAAAAAAAATATAAGATTCAAATTTTATTTGAGATATAATATTTTAATTTACCACAAAGGAACCAGAAAAATTAGATTTGAGTCCCATTTCCCATTATGGAAGTGCTTCGATGGGTTTGCTCAGCACTCGGGTTTGCTGCTCAATTGCTAGTTTGACTTTGCCATGTGTATCGTATAAAATAGTACAAATTCATTATGGGTATGATAACAAAATAGGTACAGTAGCCCGGAGTTTTGTCATACTTTTTTTTTTTTTGGCACTTCTTTGTCCAACAGTAACTTTTTAGAAACCCTAGTTCAAATTTGCGCCACAGTAAATAAAAATACCAATGACGGTTTTTCTACTAATATGTATATCCCAAGAACATGGCTTATAATTCATTCAACTAATATTTATGTTCCGCAAGGTAAAATGGATCATGATGGAATATGCAACCATGCCCATAAAGGAATCATAAAGTTCCAGCAGAAAGCATTTTGTTTAATTAATGTCTTCCAAAAAGTAATTCAATCCCCTGATGGGATATACTATCATCCTTGTGGAGGAGGACAGGAATCATAAATTTCTAGTTGAAAGCATTTCATTTAATTATTACTCAAACCCAATGGGATGGGATGGGATATGAAATCGTTAACCCCACAGGGAACAGGAATCATAAATTATTAGCACAAAGCACTTGGCAACTTTAATAACTTAGAATAAATTAAAACAATTTCAAAATGGCATGGAGTGCTATGGGTGTGTTCAGAGTTGTATATATAAAGTGTATAAAATAAAATAAAATTGTAAAAGTAAATGTCTCGTAATTCATGCAGTGAGTAAATAATTTAAATTTTGTTGTCTCATAATTCATATTTGTGGAGATTTGTAAGATTTTATTTTATTTAATTTACCACCAAACGGAGCCTATATCATTTATCTTTAAAAATTACCAAATTAAGCATAGGAAATACAGAAACTTCAAAATTGTGCTGCATACACAGATGGTGGGGATGAAAAGTGCTTTCCAACCTCCAATTACAGGGTAAGTTAACTTCACCTGCCATACACAGCCTTCGGAAAGGATGTGTTTGGTACGCTGACAAAGTAGATAAATTTCTAAAAATCTGTAACACATTTTACTTCATTTATATTTTATAAAATTTTTATAAATTTATATATATCTACATATCCTAACAAATTTTTACAAATTTCACTAAATTTTTAACAAACCTTAATAATAATTTCACAAACCCCAATGACTTTTTTACAAATTCTAAAAATTTTTCAATAACTTTCAAAAAATCTAACAAAAATCCGTCAAAATAGACCCAAAAATCCATTGAAACAATTTCTCTCTCCAATATTCTAATGTAAAAGTCAAAAAGTTCAATAATTTTTAAAAAATTCTGATATAAAAACAAATTTAAAAATCTGTTTAAATGATTTCTCTATTCAACATTCTAATAGAAAAGTCAAAAGAGTTACTATTCACCCTTGAAAAAGGTGATTTAATAACTGCACATTAAACATCAAAAATTACCTAAATCACATTTTCCTTATTTCTCAAGGCTCCAAACGCACCCCAAAATCTTGATGAAGAGTTCGCTCATACAAGGCTTTGTTTAGCAGGAGGATTAGGGTGGTTGAGCGAACTCGCGTCGGACTCTCATTTTTTAATCCTGACTGGCTAGTAGGTTCCTGACCCTTTGGATGCAAATTCCTAAGCTTTGTTTGGAAGATGAGACAGGGTATAAAATACCCACAATACTCTTACTCTTTAACATACCCAAAAAATAACAATAATAATAACAACAATAATAATAATAATAATAACAACAACAATAACACTCATTCTTTAAATAAAATTACAAATTTAACCCTTTATTCTTTAAATAAAATTACAAGGTTGTAAGGGTTTTAATTTAAATGATAAGGGCATTATGGTATTTTGCACCCCACCCCTCTCAACCCACCTTCCAAACGAAGCATCAGGTTGTGTTTGGGGTGGGTCTCATGAACCAACCCCCCCCCCCCTTTTTTTCCTTCTCTACTAACCCATCTTCCAAACAAAGCCCAAGAATTTGCATCCGAAGGATCAAACAGAACTTTCCAAAGAGGGAACTGTTCTAACTAATAACAACGGGCAATATCAACTGATGTACAATGAGAAATTTTTACTCAACAAACTTAAATATATCATTATATATATTTTTCCCTATATTGACGGCCGATTAGGATGCTATGCTTGCGTATATCAGAACTGCAAGATAGCAATATGACATCGTCGTCTAGCTGGATTAGAGTAGGAGCTATCTACAGTGCCTTCTCTCTACAAAATTTCTCTCTTAGAACTTCCTCCAATCTCAGGAATATCAATGAGAATGCACCTGGAAAGATATCCACACAATCTCATTAGTTGGCTATCAGCAAAGTTCTAGAAAAAGCAAAGCAAACTTAATTAGATAAAATACATCATTTTGCTAATGTTAGTCTTGCATGCAATTACAGCAAATAATTGCATAAAACTAGGTATAAACCACATCATCCTTTAGCAAATTTAGTGGAAGAAATACGAAGTAGGTATTGATTGAATTTGAAGGCAGCAAAAGGCCTGCTATTCACCATCATCACCTTTGGATAAACCATATACTGAGACAAAGGAAGAGAGAAAGAGTGTGTCACCCATAAAACTTAAATATGGATGAATCACAAACCACAAAATTTCAGATATCCAAGTATTTGAGTTTTCATTTCTTTGAAAACACAAACTGGCATCAGTCATCTTTTCCCTTTTTTATTTTTATTTTTCCTTTGGTGCTTCAGACTGTACAAACATATACTTCATTCAATCAAAATGCTCCCAAAAGAAAAAAAAAAAAAAAAAAAAAGAAACCCATTTTCTGCCTAAATTCAAATAGAAAAATTTGAAGTGTTGACATTCTTGGAAAGAAGGAAATCAAGTGATATGCACTGTCAACCTCGTCCCAAGAATTCACTTACATGAGCTTAAACAAACTCTCTGGAAAAATATATACATACATATAGACAAGAAACCCAAATGGTAGTTTCCATTTCCCTCGTTTACTGACAATTCCGAAGAGCAAACGGTACAAACAACCAAGGCAGCTTTAGGAGAAAGATGGAGCATGATAAAGTTGGCCATGTAACAAAGCCAATGGCTGCACAAGTAAAGGCGTCTCAGTAGTGGGTATTCGGAGCAGGAGAAAGAAAGGTTCCTTTAAGCCATTTAAAAAAAAAAAAGAAAAAATCAAATAATACAAATCAACTATAAAACCTAGATAATTGGAACAGAGTTTCATTGATTTGAAATCAAAACTATGCTGATCTATCATGGTATGGAGTTCAAAACACTAGGGGATGTATAAACCATGGTCAACATTACACAATTCAAAAGATCAGGTTTGCACAAACCTGCAGCAGGGCTCTCTCTATGCTGTAAGGATCCCCTCACCAAAAGCGTGCCAGGGATTTGCTGAAAGACCTATAAATAAGAAAACATATGCAATCAGAAATTTTGTTGATAAATATGAACATGCAACCAAATACAAGTTTTAATGACAAAGAGGATAATATTCAAGCGGATGAGGAAAATTTACCGTAATGCGGAAAGACAGATTGTTTGATGGAAGATTTGAATAAGCTGAACCATCAGATGTCACTTGCTGATATCGGCAAGGTGGAGGTTCACTGATATTTCTTAGCTCATTCTTCAGAATTGCATCACAGTGATCATTACAAGCAGTGATCTATGAAGGTGAATTTGTGTTAGATATAAACATATAGTAATATAACATTTAAGAGGAACCAAACAAATTACATAGTAAAAGTGGAACAGCATACGTCAATGGTAAATGTAGAAGTATTCGATTTACAAGATGCACCAGCACTGCCAAAGAAGGATTCGATAAATTGCAACAAATGCACAGCACTGCATTGGCGTTGAAGACCCTGAAAAAACAGTGAAAATGGAATATGAAATATCACAGTGGCAGAAGGAATATTAACAAATGATGAAGCAGAAAAATGAATGATATAACAGAAGTCTGCACAGGAAATAAATAATAAAATTATTCCATTGTGTTAAGTACACCAAAATCACAATGTAGCCACAATGCAAACCCCAGCACACAGCGTCACTAATACATAATTGACAAGCTCGGTAGAGATTTGAAAATTGAGACATTAACAGCAAAAGAGAGAGAAACTTAGGTATGTGAGGCACAGAGCCTAGTGTGTAAGACAGAAGGATCTTGCAAAAAATTTACTTAACCAATAACCCACGGCCTTAAACAAATGCTATACTTTTAGGGTTAAAAGGATTCAGACTCATCAATAAATTTGAAATGCTCAATTTCCCGAAAAAAGATATATATATATATATATATTCAAACTTTCTTCAGCTCTTGAGTTAGGGTATCTAAAGCACTTAGAAAAGGACCTGGCAACAAAATCAAAGTCATTCAAGTTATGGTCACTGGTCAATTTATATAGATGGAATACAAATAAAAAATTAAATGGCAACCTTTATCATGGGAAAGCAGCCTAAACTGGAGTTATTTCAGTTCATATATCATAGATGCCATTGGCACCAGCTTATTAGCATTTAGGTGTATTGTTTGTTACTAGTGAATGACATATACTTGTGCCCCCTCCACCAAACATCTTTGCTAATAATAAAAGTGGATAACCATCCTCAAAATTGTCAGTGAATTAAAATGGCATCACAGCAGCAAGGCATGCAATCTGTCTATGGATAAATTGGTGCACAACCAGTGTCTGTTCAACCAATTAAGGAATAAGAGATGGGAAATTAGCTGTAAAAAGATCATGGATTCTTGATGGAGGTACATATAGTTTCAACACTACAATATCATCGATATAAAATGCTCCTCATCAGGACAATTGTGATCCAATTGATTCATGCAAATTGGGAAAAATATATCCAAACCTCAAGCATGAAAGACAGGACATTCTTATCAGTCGCATGAGATGAAATTTTCTTCTTGGAAGGAGGCATAAATGACCATGCAAGCCCCCATCGACAAGTTTGGCCTTGGACAAATTCGGTTGTCTTAACTACAGTGACTCCAACCTCACGAAGTTTCGATATTAGAATCTTCAGGTTAGATTTCCTTCCAACCATTGATGTGTACCACCTATAAAGTAAGTACACACTTAAGCACCCAGTTTATCCAATACATGAGTGCATTAAAGATTAATTTAAATAGGTATCTAGAAAGTCTGATACCTAAAAGACTGCTTTAATTGAACGCTATCTTGAATAATACGCCTGATGAAAGCCTCTTCTCCACCAGGACAAACCATCTCCTCTGGAGTCCCACCACAAGAAGTTTTTGGATTTAATCCTGCCTCCTCCATTGTCTCAAAAAATGGAGGATTACACATACAGAAGTCAAATTTCTCACCATCCCTGACAACACCATATAGTACAGGTGGTCCATCATACCTCTTGTTTACACCTGAGTATGATTTGGGTGAAGATGATAGAACAGGGTCCACCTTGGTGGCATCAATTCCACGTTCATTTCTGCTTCCACTGTCAACTAACAGGACATTGCACGACTCTTCCTCATAAGGTGTCTTCTCACCACCATCAGCCTTTCTAATTTCAATTAAATGAGAAATGTGCGGATTGTTTTTAACATTTCTCTCCGCCCACTCTAATCCAACATCAGTCACATCTGCCACCAAGTTCAGCAAAATTAGAACCTCACTAAACTTTGTATCATATGTAATGTTGGAGCAATTTGTTAAATAGAAACCTCAAAAATGAAATGCAAACTCCAAAGAGGATACCTGAACCAACGAAACTCCACCCCAGAAGAGATGCACCAAGTAGCGGGTATATGCAATTGGCTCCAGTTCCAATATCAAAACCCTTTATAACTTCACCATTACCATAAGCATTGGTGTTTGTTATAATGTCTGATGATAAGAGATCTTCAACCCAGTGAATGTAATTAGATCTGTTTGGAACCGTAGGGCAGAGCTGCCCATCAGGAATCCACCTGCAACATTGCATTATCTCAAATTAACCACAAAGTCAATACTGCCTAATACAAGACTAAATAACACACTACCCAACTAACAAAGGACAAAACAATAAAACATCCAGTTTCTTTCTGAATATTTTAGTTGAAAAGTTTTTAGCTTTTGATAGTCAAGAAATGTCTACTAACTAAAGCCTGAGCTCAATTCAGTATTTACTTATTAGCTTGTTTAGTCAATCTTTAAAAGTTTTTAGAAGAAAAAACCCACAGAAACAAAGCAAATCAAAATTGTTAATTAATAAGTGGAACAAAAGCAAGAACAACAAAAATTGGGCTCAACAGTTTCCCCTCTTTTTTTATTTTATTTATTTATTATTATTTTTTTAATCTCTGAATTCAAATAAACCCCAAAAAAGGAGAAATGAAGTAGAATAAAATAAAAAACCAGAAAAAAAAGTGAAAAGAAAGATTAATATAAATGATATATGAACAGATGTGCAGTACCAGTTGAGGCCATGATCGTGGAGGAGCAAAACCCTAGTGAGCTCTCTGGTGGCGTTGAAATCGGTCCAATCGATTCTCGGACGACCGTCGCGAGAGTAGAAGACAAATGGTTCGAAAGACGGGTACAGGGATGCTAAGAGTCCGAAGTCCGGCGGGTTATCGGAATACTTGTTCCGGGGATGTATGGTCGGCCTCTCCGGCGCCCGCTTCCTCTTCTTCTTACTCGGCATTCTTTTGCACTGGAGCTTTACCAGCCAACCGGGCTCTTCAATTGGACTTAAAAACGAAAACCTCTATCGGTTTAGTTTGGCCCTTTGGGCTAGTTGTAATTCTGTTTTGGGTCTCAACTGGGCCGGAAGTAACACCTACTAAATTTGTTATTCCTTATTGGGCTTGTTTGGTATGTTGATAAAAAAATTCGGCCCACTGGACTGAAGATGAAAGTTGATTCTCTTTAAATTCTCCCCCTTTGCTTTTGTTTTTTTTTTTTTTAACTTTTAATACTATTTATAAATATTTAAGCAAATAACTCAAATTTGTTAGACAAATCTATAAATCGAGCTAATAGCTAAATAAATTGGTATAAATATATAAATATACATATATGTAAATATCAAAAATTGTTTGCAAATGGACAAGATGTTGGCCATGTGTCTTGGTGAGATTTATATCATTTTTAATATTAGTCATTTGATATTGAATTATAAGGTATTTGATTAAAATTAAATGGCTCACAATAAAAGTAATTTTTAAAATTTCAATTAAAATTTTTTTACGCTCTGTTTGAAATAGTAAATTTAATGAGATTTTATTTCATTTAATCAGAATTTTTACCAATTCTTATATTAATAATTGAAATAAAATTTTATTAGTTGGATTTGATTTCATTTCATTACTTAAATTCTCTGATTTCTATATAATTCGAAATTCAATTCAAAATAATAAAATTTCACGAAAAATTATTTTTTTTAAACTATCTAAGTAAATGAAAATTTAATTTTCACATATCATATTATTATTTCTTTTATTTTTTTTATTAATAGGGTTAAATTTGATATTTTTATTAAATCAAATCCGTTCAACTCTTAAACTCAAATTGTGTTTCAAATATAAAATTTTATTTATTAAATCAAATTAAAATAATTTTTTATTTTAAAATCAAACCAATTTTAAAAGGTAGGATATTTTTACGAAGCGAGTGTAAATTTACTTTCAATTTTAGCCAAACCTTTTCATGAAGGACCACCGCTGGTGGTGCAAGCCTTATCCATTTTTGTGGATAGGTTTGATGTGATATGTTAGGGTCCTGCCGTCGAGTAAACATAGGGCGCGTTTCAGTTCCGTTTAAAGTTGTGAAATTTATCCCCAAAAAAAAAAATTTAAAAATTTTTAAAATTTATTTATTTTTTATTTAAAATTATAAACTTATAACCTTTATTAATTTTTATGATGGACGGAAAATTAATACACATATATTTTCTCAATTGTTGTTTTTAAAAATCATTAATTGCTTATAGATTATTAGGTTCCGTTTGATATTGGTAGCCATTAACCAAGTTAATGGCTACTTCAACAGTATTTGGTCAAATTTATCTTCTTATATTCTAACATTTTTTTAAATTTTCAAAGATAAAAATGTCAAATTAACTAAAACAAGTTAACCATCTCAAAAAAAATCACTTTTTTTCCTTTTCAAACACAAATTTAACTAGCTGTTAGATACTAGCTAACTAAAAAAAAAAGTTAGCTAAATTTGTTCACAAACCAAACCTTAATTTGACATGATTTACAAGGAAAGATCACACTCTTTCCATAATATTGCGTCCCAACAACCAGAGCTTTATATGTGAATTTCACCACCAAATAAAAAATAAAAATAACAAAAAGTAATTATATCCAACAAACGCTTTCTCCAAAATTAAACCGAAAGCTGCCCTCCTTATCAAGAATTGAGAGGGAAGCAAAGAAATTAATGAAAATAAATGGAAAATTAATATTCATCTCTACGAAATGACCGTATATTTAGCTGAAGCACCTTTGCAATGTCCCTAACCATCAAGCCAAAAACAAAATCTTTTTCCTTCTTCTTTTCATTTTCTTTGCTTCTAATTGTCGGGTGTTTGTTACGCCCAAAAAATACTAAAAATTACAAAAAATATCAAATTTTTTCAATTAAATTTTATTATATATCACTTTTACATGAACTTCTTAAATTTTATTGTATTTTTTTATTATCTAAACACTCCTGAATGGTGTGTCATCACTCCAATCCAAACATTTAAAAAAAAAAAAAAGCAACAATAGTAAGGGAGGAAGTTGTATATGTAATCTCCACTAAACATTTAAATACTTTTATGTATTATTCTTCAGTATTAAAAAATTACTTATTTTTGTTATTTTGAAAAATTAGTTATACTAACACCCTTCTATTAGTTTGCTGTTAGAATTTAAATGAAAAATAATGACATTAATCATAAAATTGTAATAATATATCAATTTTATTTATTTATTTATTTTTTATCACATAGTAATCAACTTAAAAAAGGGCCATCACATGTTGAGAAACGCAAGAAGATCTATCCATATGCGCGCACGTAGGGGGGGGGGGGAGAGAGAGAGAGAGAGAGAGAGAGAGAGATCGGCTCTCCTTCCTCCTCAAATGGCTTCCTCACAAGATTTATTTTGCAAGTTAGGAGTATATTTGTTTACCCACTAAATAATTTAACGAAGCTAGAAGTAAGAAAAGGAGTTGGAGTTAATAATTTAATGAAGGAAGGAATACAAATATAAATTAAAAATGATGAAGAGTGCATACGTTTTTAAATATTTAAGGAAAGTAAGTATAATTTATAAAAAAAAAAAAAAATTATGTCATTCCTATGCGGAAAAATTTTTAACTCTCTTTCTCCATAAACTTCTCTTTCTCTCTTGTTTCTGTAGATCCCCTCTTGATGGCGACCTACGTGTAAGAAAATAATGAAATAAAGTGGTCGGAGTTAGTCTCCGACTAAAGACACTCCGATACTTAAGTCAGTCACTTATATAGATAATAAGTTCATATCAATAAATAGAGAGAGAGAGAGAGAGAGAGAGAGAGCAAGAAGAGTGAGAGGAGAAAAAAGAGCTAAAAGACCCTTACCTTGTCTTAACTTTTAGTATTTATAGATAGAGTGTGTGACATACTTTTTAATTATTTGACCATTGTTTTATTTTGATATGACTTAAAGTGTAGGTGGGTGGCTAACATTAAATGTCAGATGATATAAGATTTGGGAGCTGTGTGAAAGTGACTTTGTTATATATATTCTGAAAATCTTTTCTTCTTCTGGTCGAGGTCACGGGCGGAGGAGCTACATGGGGGCAAGAGGGCAAGTGACCCCCTCAATTTTTAAGATAAAATTACTAAAATGCCATCCTTGTTATTTTAATTTTATTTAAAAATTAAATTAATTAAAAATTAAGATATTTTGATTTTATTAAAAATTTAAAGTTAACTTAAAATTTTTTAACATATAAGAAGTTTAAAAGAATCAAACTTGGTATTTTGTTGTGAAATAAGATGTATCCTTTTAATACATTATTGCATATTTTTGTTTATACTATCAGCAAATTTAGCATATAACACAATAAATTCTATAGATAATAAAATTTAATAATAATTATATTTTTTGTAGCGAGGAATATGTCTAATAAATTTCAAGTGCTTGAATCATTAACTGTGAGAAATATATTCACTAGTTAATACTCAAGAATAATTTATTTTTTCTCTAAAAATAACATCATTTTTCTCCTTCTTTTAATCAAAAAATAAGTCAATTGTTATTTTTTCTTGGGTGCTCGATATCCCCTCAGTAAAAATTTTGATTCTGCCTTTAATTGGGGGTGTAATTTATGGTCAGAGAAACACCATTACGGTGGTCAGGCAAGATATTTCAATGTGCTGGGGCAAGATATTTTGATGCCAGACAATCCTTATATTAGAACAGCCTTTGTCCAATAGAACGCGTGACAGTCAAGGATCCCATATTGAACGATTGGGGAGACAATGGGACCTTCATATCACTGGAATAAAAACACGTGTTTTTGGTATTTAGTATAAGATTAATTTCAACTAGGAATTGGGAAATCATAAATTTTGAAACTAACTATGATTAAAGTTGTTTCTCGCACCAACGTCGCTATCCGAGGAAAACATTTTGCTGACTCAGCGCAGTACCATCCTATTGGATAAGAATTCAGAACATTTAGAATGATAAAAATAAATAAATAAATAAAATAAAATAATTTTTGGATTGTTAATTCATACTGTTTGTTAAAAAATAAATAATTTTTAAAAATTTTTAAAATTTTTTAAAAATATTTAATAAACTAAATGCACGCTTAATTTTAACTCTCATTTTATCCTTTTAATTAAAGTAAATTCCAACTCCAATTAATTTTTATATTATTATGAGCGAGTTTAAAATGATAAAAATGAGATAAAATAAAATAAAATAAATTATAAATTTATAATTTATATAATAAAATAAAAAATAAATAATTTTTAATATTTTTTACCCTCCTTCAAAATTTTTCACCATTCGAAACGGAGCATCTGTAAATATATATATATATATATATATATCCTCAATATCCCTACTTCATCAAGCCCATTGTTCGTCCCCCCCTCCACCACCCAGAATACTCTGTCAACCTCGCTATAAAACTTTGTTCCTGAATATTCACATGGCTTCATTGTACGATGTTTTGGGGATTCCGATGAGTGCCAACGGCCATGAAATTAAGGCGGCGTACCGGAAACTAGCCCGGACATGTCATCCCGATGTAGCAGCTGTCAGCCGGAGAGAAACCTCGGCTCACGAATTCATGAAGATTCATGCAGCTTACTCGACTCTGTCGGATCCCGACAAGCGCGCCGTTTACGACCGTGATATTTTCCGGCTACGACACAGCTTTGACTCTCTGTCTGCCACGTCGGCGGCGACCATGGCATATGCCGGTTACCCTCGCAGGAATTGGGAGACTGACCAGTGTTGGTAGCCAGAGCAGAGTACTGAATTTTTTCTTTTTTCTTTTTTTTTTTCTTTTTCTTTTTTGGTACTGGTAACAAAACTATGGCAAGTATCGATGAAGTAAATTGCCTCCTCTGTACTATTTGATTCCCTACAAAATAAAATAAATTTTTACAAAATTTAAATTTTGTATTCATGGAATAAATTACGATATTATAATTTTTATAAATTTATATAACTCTAAGTAAGGTGTATTTAAAATAAGATAAAATGAGATAAAATAAAATAAAATGAGATAATTTGTGAATTCGTAATTCGTACAGTGAGATAAAAAGTAAATAATTTTTATATATTTTTAAAAATTTTTAATAATTTTTAACAAATCAAACACATCTTAAGTGTGTTCACTTGTAATAATTATATTTAATTTTTCTTTTATAAACTTTAGCACTCTTGGAAAGAGCTAAGCTTAAGTTTCATTTGGGAATCACCAGCTTTTTAATTTTTTTTCCTTTATCTAAAATGATCAAAATTATATTTTTATATTTTAAATTTCTTTTGAACTACTAAGAACAAATACATTAAACAAATAAAAAATCTAAAATTAAGTACTTTTAACTGGTTATAAAAAGTTAATTTTTTTTTTTTTTCACTTTTCAACCTTAGCCAATTCGAAGGTAGGGGCTAACTCAAGATTTGAAATTTAGTTAAATTAAAAAAAATTAAAAATAAAATGAGTTGAGTTATAAAATTTAAAAATAAATTAAATTAAAAAAAATTGGGCCACGCTACTGTACAAGACAGCCACAAGATAATTATATATTGATAAAAAATAATTATATACTTCTATGATATAGCAAATTATTGTTTTAGGATATATAGATTGATTAATTTGACAGTGACATTAAAGCAATCCAAACTTTTTTTCTTTCAAATCAATCAAAACACGTCAGAATGTTTTATTGCTATATTACGGAGCAACACAAAGTTACTTAACTAAGACTTAGTTTAGAAAGAAAGTTAGCTAGCTAGTTAGTTAGTTAAACATATGTGTTTGGAAAGGAAAAAAATGTGACTTTTTGGAAGTGAAAATATAGTTTTTGTTAAATTGGTATTTTTACCCTTAAAAATTTAAAAGAAAATTAAAATATAAGAAGATAAAATTAATCAAATACTGTTGAAACTAAAAAAAAGTCAGTTAGTAGCCAAGTTTCCCCACCAGACCCTAAATTTTTAGATCACTCTAATGGACCCGTTTAAAATTAAAATAAAACACTATAAAATTTTACAAAATTCTACAAATCTCTACAAATACAAATTACGAAACAATAAAATTAAATTATCTACTTACTGTACAAAATACGAAACATTAACTTTTATAATTTTATATAATTTTATACAACTCTAAACACATCCAATATGTAGCAAGCAGTTGTAAATAATTTTTTATTAATATAGGTTTCTTTTAGAATGACAAAAAATTCTTAAAATAATACTAAAAAATTCTAAAAATTATTTATTTTTTATTTCATTATACAAATTACAAACTTATAACTTATCTTACTTTATCTCATTTTATATTATTTTCTATCACGCCACTCCAAACTCAAGACTAAAAATGAGTACTAAACGAACCATTATCTAAATCGGGATTTTGAGTATACTTATTAAATCGTTAAAAACATGTGAAATGTGGGGTCAATGAATTATAGAGAGAGCAATTTATTAGACTTGAAAATAAAAATACTTATTATTAACGGTTTTTTTTTTCTGTTACTTTAAAAGTAACTGTTTCAATTTTTATACTTTCTTTTAGAACTTTTAGAAATAAAAAATACTTTTTGATTTCCTCCGTCAAAAAATCACAAAATAATATATTTGGAATATGGTACTGCACTGAACTACCACTCTCTTCGATTGCGTCCCCTTGTGATAGACTTGAACAGACAGCTGAGAAATGGCAACAAGTGATGATGGGGCAATACCAAAGACACGTTTGGGAGTATAATTTTTAGTAAATTTTAATATATTTTTGCTAAAATTTATTAATAGTAATTTTTGATATATTTAGTTAAATAAATAATAAATTTTACAATTTTTGGGTGTTTAGTAAAATTTTTGACAACTTTGGTAGCTTTTAATAATATTTATTAATTTTTAATAACTTTTGGTAATTCTTAAGTTAATAAGTTACTGTAACTAAAAAGAAAAGTGACAAAAGTTTGTAATTTGTCAAACACTCAAAAATTTAAAATTAATAATTTTTTGTTAAAAATTTTACTACCAAATGAATCCGAAATATTAATTTTTATAGAATTATAAGCTTTCTCTGTAAAGACCTCATCTCTCTTCATTGATCACTTATTTTATTTTATTTTATTTAATAATTATTTTTTAAAAGATAATAACAGGACAAAAAAAAAAAGCATATAAAACATTAACGTATCACCTCAGATCAAACACCACATTAGGCAAGCCTGATTGGTGGAGTGGTGGGTCCACATTGTCCTTGGCACGACTTTATGATATGATCAATGCTCACCACCCAATCGGCATACCCAAAACGATAGCCATGATCCATGTCAGACTGATATTTTGAATTATCATTTCTAGAAAAGTCCCCTAGGGATGTCAAATATACCCGTATCCGGTGGGTATCTGTTTCACCCGCCCCGTTCGGAGAGGGTATGGGGATGTTAATAGCGGGGACGGGGACGGATATAGAGATTTGAAATGTTACCCGCACGGGTATGGGGACGGGGACGGGTAGGATAGTCCCCACCCCGCCCCGTACCCGTTTAAATAGTTTTTTGTTAATTTTGTTGGCGTGGTGACTCTTTTAGAAGTCCCACATCGGTTTCTCACAAAGAAGTGAAGGTCTTGTGAGATTATAAATAAAGACTACTTCATCTTTGGTTAAGTGCATCAGTCAAAGTCAAATATTATATATATATTTTTAATTTTTATTTAATATATATATGTAATATATTTTTTTATTTATAATAATTTTAAATATTTATTTTATACATATAATATATAATTTGTAATAATTAATATACTTGGCGGGTAAACGGGGATGGAGAATTCATTATTTTGTGGGGACGGGTATGGGGAAAATTTTTTTCCCCGAAACGGGGATGGGGACGAGGACGAGTAAGGGTATTGCTAAACAGGGACGGGGACGGGGAATGCCATACCCGCCCCATACCTGCCCCGTTGACATCCCTACCCCCCGGTCAAAAAAAATTGCATCTATGTAAATATATAAGAAAAAAAAATGAAAACTTCGCTTTATTTAATTTTTGATATTCTATTTTTTTTAATAAATAGTGGTTGTTAAAATATAAAAATTATATTTATATCAATGAGTTAAGAAAAATTACTCTAATATAATTTTGTTAATTTAAGTAAGAATTTCATCATAAATTTAAGTTATTTAATATGATGAATTATAATTAATTTAAGTAGTTTAATCTCGTGAATTATTAGGGTAATGGCTCTACTAACTTATTATAATTATTAAAAATTTTTAATATATAATTATGCAAATTAATTCTATCACTTAAATTTTATACTTAACACCTAATTTTGTTGGGCTTTATTATTTTTAATTATAACGGTTAATTTCTCTTACACACAATTAATGTTATTAAAAAATATCACATGTTTCTTATCAATATATAATATTTTTTGTCAATAAATTTAATTGGAAGGCCAAATCAAAACTTAACCATAAGTATTGTAAATGACTAATTATTATAATTGAAAATAAAATAACTAAAATGAGTTTTTATGTAAAATAGAATGTTAATTTTTCATGAATTTATTTATTTTTATTTATATTAATTTGAGGTTTTCGTTGCATTCGTTAATTTAAACGACGCACCAGTAATAAGATATTGCCCACCTCTAGACTAACATCATCACTGTTTTTATTTTTATTTTTAATTTTTAAATAAAAGAAAATAAGAAGAGAGCGAATTTTAAAGATGCATTAAGGTTTCTAGTAAAAGGGTGAAAATGAGAGAAAGATGGTAAATTTAAAATATCATTTATGAAATTTTTAAATAATGGCAAAAATGAAAGAAATGGGTTATTTCGAAAATTTTAAAATTAAGAGGATAAAACTGAATATTTATTAAAATAAGAGGGTAAAAATGATAATTTTTTTATTTTATTGATTTGTTATGCTATATCACATTTGTGATGCGACGTTACGGTTACATCAAAAATTTTCATGCATATGTATATACTTTTATATTATGAATTTATTATACCACATCATATTAATAATATAGTATCACCGTTACACCGAATATTTTCTCTAAGTAAACTTACAACCCAACCGATGAGTAGGATTTTTTTTTATTCAAAAAAAAGGCCCAAATTTTAGGCCTATTCAAAGAAGCATATTGGGCTCCATTTGCCAAAGCCCATTGAAAAACTATTGGCTATCGAATTGTTTCTTCGGATGGAGAAGAAAGGAAAACCTCACCAGAAGCAAAAATCCGCTTTCGTTTTCCCTGTTTGGTTGGCTTAAGTGGAGAGGAGTCTGAGGAGAGGAAAAGATCAAAAAGGAAATTCAAGGTAGTTCTATTGGGAAAGGGTTTGAAGAGTTGGGGCAAAAATATAAAGGATGAGAGAAATGAAGGAAAAATTTCATTTACCCCACTGGCGTTAACTTTACTGTGCAAAAAGGCGTGACAACTACAGAATAGATCAATTCATTTGGTGG
Organism: Vitellaria paradoxa; assembly: GCA_019916065.1. Taxonomy (NCBI): domain Eukaryota; kingdom Viridiplantae; phylum Streptophyta; class Magnoliopsida; order Ericales; family Sapotaceae; genus Vitellaria; species Vitellaria paradoxa. Next base: position 46,991,932 of record CM034238.1, read on the forward strand.
AGTTCTCACCATTTTTTTTTTTCCTCCTTTGGAAGTTGGAACTTATTACATTTGACCGGTAGATCAGACATTAATATCAATTCTTTTTTTTTAAGAGAAATTATTTAATAAACTTTTCTTTTAAGGGTGAGGGTATGGGAAGGCTTGGGTTTTTCTAACTTATTTTTATTTTTTTACTCCTTTACCCGGTTATTTTGGAGAAATAGATTAACAGAATTAACAAGTTATTATTTTTTGTTATTTAATAATATTTGTAATATATATATATATATATATATATGTTTTATATAATTCAATTTTAGTATATTTTTTATGCTTTGTATTTATTTATTTTTTGTTTTAACTAGGTCAAACTAGTTATTCATTTGAAAAAAAAAAAAAACCCAAACCCTTTAATTTGAAAATGCTCAACAAATCATATCAAACATGACACGTTATATGACATATATGTCCCGCCCCATTAAGACTTTTAACGGTTTAAGGCTCCAGTTACAAAAATTCTAAATAAACACTTCAAAAGAATAATTTCAAAAGTTATTTATTTTTTTTTATTAAAATTTACCACGTATTATTTTTACATCACTTCAATATGAATTTTTGATTTTTTCTTTTTTTTTTATTTTTCAAAACTCTAAGACTTCGTTTAGAATAATAAAAAACTTTAAAAAAGAATAAAAAATACTTAAAAATTCTCACTACATGAATTAAAAATCACAATTTATCTTACTTTATTTTACTTTTTAACACTTTAAACATACTTTAAATGTCCCATCAACCAATCTGAGTACACTTGCCCATCCGTAGTCATTATTACTGTCAGATGTGCATTTTCCTAGAAATAGACTTCTAGCAAAATAAAATTTCATATATTTTACAACCTCACCGTTACTCTTATGCTATGTTTGATACATGTAAATAGAATGGAGTAGAATAGAATAAGAGATAGAAACGGAATGTAATTCTCATTCCATTCTTTTAAATTTCATTCTTTTTATTTAGTTGTCAACATAAAAATAATGAGAAATGGATAGACGTTCAAAATTTCATAATTTAATCACATATTTTAAATATAATAAAATAAAATAAAAACTATTAACATAAATTTTTTTTAAACTATAAAAATAAATTTTATTTTCAGATCACGAATTTGAATAAAACAAGAACCTAAGAGTGAAACAATTGTTTTACAATTTAAATTTGACTTGGGCTAAATTTTTTTAACTACAAAGAAACATATTAATAAATGTTTTTTAGCCTTTTGAGATACCTAAAATATAAATTTGGTCCAAAAATAGGCGCATGGGCCAAATAGTTATTTTATATTCTGAATTTAGATTAAACTGAAATTTGTTTAATTATTAAAAAACTATGTCTAGGATATTTTTTTAGCCAAGGATATTTTTTAGCCTTCTAAGCAGTTTAAAATGTAAATTTTGACAAAAAATAGCCTAGAGATAGAATCGTTATTTTACAATTTGAGTTTGGATTGAGTTAAAATTTTATTAGTTTTCAAGAAACATATCGATAAATATTTTTCAACCTTTCGGAAAACCTAAAATATAAATTTGGGCAAAAAATGAACCCAGAGGTAAAATAGTCATTTAACAACTTGAGTTTGAATCGTATCAAAATTTACTTAGTTATTAAGCAATATGAAAAAATATTTTTATTAGCTTTCAGAAGCCAGAAATATGAACTTGAAAAAAAAAAAAGTTCGTCCTAGAGATAAAATGGTTATTTTGTAGTCCAGATTCGAATCTAGTTCGAAAATAAAGTCAAAAGATAAAATGATTATTTTACAACTCAAATGAGTAATTAAAAATTTTTTTATTACAAAATAGTTGCTTATTTTTTATTTTTATTTTTTTTCAGTTTTTGGATCAACTTTTGATTGTAATGGATGACTATTTTATCACTTAAATTGTAGAATTTTTTTTTTTCACTTAATGTAAGAATGACTATCCACATAGAATAGCATTCCAGTCTATTGTTTTGATACCAAACATAAAAATATAATAAAGTGGAAATGAATTCCATTCTATTCTATTATATTTCTCACGTAACAAACATAACATTAGTGTTTGTTTTATTTGGTATTACAAGTATTTTACATAAATGTTGAATGGTCCACAGTGTTCACCAATCTTTTCAATGCTGCCTTTGTTACCAAAACTAAAACTGCCATACTTGTTACACTTATTCTTTAATAAATGGATAAATGTTTAAGTAAAGCGAATAAATTATAGCGAAACGAACAGAAGTTTATAGTAATATTTTAATTACACTATAGCTGTGAACGTAAGTATGTTATCGAGTCATAAATTTTATATTTTTCTTTGTAATCATTCTTATTTAGTTTATTTTTATATTCACTTGTATTATTGAGACATAAGCAGTAATACCAATTAATATGGAGTTATATACAATAATCTACACACTATGCGTGTAAAGGGAATCCAATGTTGTGGAAAACCCAATTTCTCTAAAATAAAACAAAAACAAAAAATGAACAGGTATTCATCAAATGCAAAATGCTTCAATTGGCACATGCATTTGCTTTTACATTTATGATATGTCCCTTGCATCGATCTATTTCTGATGTAATACAATTGGCACGTGCATTTGCTTTGCCATTTATGATATGACCCTTGCATCGTGCTATTTCGGATGTAATACCATGCTCAACCTATCAGTTTAACTTGCAGCGTAGACCCAAATAAAAAAAAAATGACACAGTGCGTACAATTACGTACCCACAGGATCGAAGAGAAATAAAAATTGAAATGGGTGTTTGGAATTCCAAACAAAAATATTAAAAAAATTAATTTTTATTAATTTTTTAAATATTTTTAATCAAATTTCACTACATATTATTTTTATACAAATTTTTATTTTTTTTTGACAAATCAAACACCATCTATATTGAAAAATGAGACATCAAAATAATTATATATATGTAACAACGCAAACACGAACAAATTAGTGGATGCGCAAGTCCGCATTGATGCAATAGAAGGCAAATGACTCCTTTAAATTTGAGGGTAAAATTATAAAAATATTCTAAATAATTTAGTCTTCTTATATAATTAATATTAATTTAATTTTTCTAAATTAATATTAACTCAAAATTTTCAAACATGAAGGAGCTTACAAGCTAAATCTAAGCATTCTTTTTAATAAATAAGATGCATTTCTCGTTACACCATTGAATTGTTTTGTAAATAGTATCAATAAATATAATATGTAACTTAATAAATTTTGTAATAATGAAATATGATAACAATTCTTAATGCTTAATTTGTACCTTCAGAAAAGATACTTAATCTGTTTTTGTACACATATATATTTAATTGATAGTGATGAACGATATGAGATTTGGAGAGAGTCCGCTCAAAAATAGTGTATCTCGAATCTTTGAATTAAAATTTAATAATTAACATTTATACTTTTTTTAAATCTAAAAACATATAAATATATATAAATCATTAAATTTTATTTTATAATTTTAAAATGCATTGTTCTAAAATTGATATTATTGTCGATGGAATCCTTCCTTTTTGAACGACATATCCAATGGGACTTGTCTTGGTACGGAGTAGTCCGTGTAGGATAAATGAAATGGATCCCGAAGGTACGACAAGTACTCTACACCGGCAGATAGAGAACACATACGTGGCCTGGCTAGCTGCTCTCTCAAATTCGTCCAAACTCAGAATCTTCTGTGTAGTTTCGGTTGAGTCCTGCGCGGGGAACTGAGAGCTAAATAACAATAGCCATTGCTACTTACTTATAAGGTCCCACTAGGTTTGCTTGGTGTTATATAATTTTAAATAAATTTATAAAAGTTAATATTTCATATTTTTTTATAATAAATAAAAAATTTACATTTTATAATTACTTTAATTCGTATTTGTAAGAATTTATAAAATTTTATATTTAATTCCAAACAATGTATTTAAAGGCCCCGGCCTCATTGAATACGTGTGGCCTTATCCCGTTTAGTATTTATCAATTTTATTGATAAGACCTCATTGGATACGTGGCTTTAGCCCTTTTAGTATAAGGTTCAAGTGGGCTGCAGTGTTGTAGTGAAAAAATAAAAGATGGAGATTTATTTACACTTTAATGACACGTAATTTTTGACATTTCACATTAATTATACTTCAATTAGATTTTTAAAATTTTTATTTTTATTTTGAAAATAATTTTAATTAAAATAAATTAGAATAATTGGATTAAATACAAACAAGTCTCTATTCTTCATTTTTAACTGCAGCTCCTGCAGTGATTTTTTTCATTACAGTCCTCTGAAACCCTTTAGTATATTAATAATTTTTAGTAATTTTTTGTATTAAAAATTAGTGCGGACTCACATGAATTTTTAATAAAAAAATATATACAAAGATAAGTGTGTACATATATGTGCTTGCAATGGAATATTATTATTTCAAAATTTTTAATAAAAAAAAGTGCTCAAGAGTAATGTAAGTAATGTTATCTAATAATAAAGTTTCACTTCAATAATTAATTATTTAAAATTTCTCTCAAAAAGTAATTCTTTAATTACTTAACGGGTTCAACAGTTGGACTCAAGCTGCCAAAGGCAGGGAACTATGTTTAGTTCTGCATTTGTTTTTGTCTCTTCAAATATCCCTGTGTCTTTTTCGCTTCACGTGCATGTGTTCCTTGGCGCCTTGTTGCATAATTCCTCCTCCATGCGTTGTGGATTTCAACACACAGGCAAGTTTTATTGTTTCGGTTCGGAGTACCGCATACTGAACCTAATTGCTTGATGAGAAATACTCATTTTCGCTTCTTTTCGCATGGTGTTGCGCCGACACTTTTTTTTAAGATGAGTGTGACTGATACAAGGAAGATGAGTATGTAGTAATAGCTGAAAAAAAATTAAGCAAACGCTAACAAAAAAGTAATTGTTGAGAGGATTGAAAAGAACGTTTAATATTGTTTAATCATGTTGAACGTATATTTGGAAATACACTACTTTATAAAATGTGAATGAAACCAACCAAGCATGCATAGTTATAAATCACTTACAAGTAGGAGCGGATCTAGAATTTTCAGTGAGGGAGCACCGGGCATTTAAGATGGGGATAACAAGTTATCTTCAGTATTAACAGTAGAAGAGAAATAATGCCGCTTTTAGGGAGATATAAAAGTATTCTTGAATATTAAACCGTTAATTATACTTTTTTCAGTTTAATGGTTCAATTGGTTATTTTAACAGTATCTAAGATTTAATAGGATATCTCTTGTTATTTAATATATATATATATATATATATATAATTATTATTAAAATTTTATTATTTATAGAATTTATTATGTTATATATTATATTTTTTGATATTATACACAAAAATATTGAATAGTGTAATAGGACAATATATTTTATTTCAAAAAAAATACTTAGATTTAATTTTTATAAACTCTTTTTATATTGAAAAAATTTGAATTTACCTTAGTTTTAAAATAAGACCAATATAACTTAACTTTGAATTAATTTATTTTTTTAATTAAGGTAAAATACTAAAGGCATTTTCGTAATTTAACATCTAAAATCCAGGAGGTCACTTGTCCCCCCTTGCCCTAATGTGGTTCTGCCAGTGCTTATAAGCATATATTATTTAAAAAACGGTAACTTAGTGTATAAGTTTTATACCAATATTTATATCGGTCAATTTTAGACGATATTAGTAATTTTTAAATTTTTGATATTTTGCGTTGAAATTTTTTATTTTTTTATCTTTTTTTTTTGTGCATCATAAACCTTATAAAATAAAAAAAATGACAAATAAAATTACTTTTTTCTTTACATTCTTTATCAAATTCTGTATAAAGGATGATTTTCTTCATTTTGTAATTACTTCTATAAAATGTAAAACATGATAAATTTTATGTCATTAAATATCAACATAGTATCTAAACTTGTATTTTACAATTAAGTTTTATGTTATAATTAATTATTTAAATAATACATTAATCTTTTGTAGTAGAAGTGAATATTCCTTATAAATTATAATTTGATAACAGTAAATCTAAGACGTTACATTGATATACATCGGTACCAAGACACATGGTATCCAATAACGAAATTAATACGTTGTTTAGTATAATATTTACAACTTTTGGATCCAAATAAAATGGTTAAGAGGATAAAAGGTAGACATATGTTTATATATAGTTGAAATTGTAAACAAAGACTTAATTTTACATAACCATACGAAAAAGATAACTCATAACAAAAATAAATGAGAAATAAAATACGTGTAACTGAAATTAACTAGTTTGAGATAAATTCTTAATTGATTGAGATGAGTTGAGTTTTGACGCTAGGTTTGTAATATATACATATTTAGTTGCTAAAAATTGTACCCCTCGTGTCCGGTGTGAACTGTGATTTGAGGACAGGAAGATCATAGATTTATTTTCCTGCTGTATATATCAGAATTATATATATACTGAGTACAATCATCTTTGGTCGAAGCTTCATGCCAGCAGTCTTAGCTATATATATATATATATATATATGTTTATAAATTCCATTAATTCTTTGATTCCATCTACTAGTATTTGATCTCTAATAATGGTGATCATGTCAGTGCCCTTGTATATGTACGTATGCTCCAAGAAATGAACATACATGCTTTTTAATTACTAGAGGGAACAACGCTTTTCAACACGAGTTGGTAATGCTGTTGTGAAATCGAACAAAATTGAAAAACTACAGTATTGGGGAAGCAGAGAAAAACTAGGTACTAGGTTGTACTAATTAATATTTTTATATCAGTAAGGGGAAGCTTCCCTTAGGTTCATTGTATCGTCCATCCTCGATCAGTCGGCAACGTGGAGGAGCTAATCTCGTGTTGAGTGTATAGGGGGCAAAGGCTTGGCTGCTGTAGTAGAGAGTCACCTACGTACTATGCATGTCAGTATCTTTTGGTTATGTACTATGCATGTCAGTATCTTTTGGTTAAGTATATGGGCCACGTTTGTTCGAAGGAATTGGAGGACGAATATGGATAAATAATACCATAGATAATATATGGGATTGGATAAAAGATGAGATTAATTTTTTATGTGAAATTATTTTTTTTGGTGTTTGGTTAGTGAATATAAATAAGATAAAATATGTGATTTGATATGTAATTGACAGGAAAATAATTTTGAACATTTGAATCTTGGCGGAAAATAATCCAGGATGTGAGGTATTAATAATACCGCCTTGCCCCCGGATTACTCATCCATCCATTTGACTCACAATTCATCTAATCCGTGAGGACCCACGAATTAAACAAAAACCAAAACAAATGGGATATAACGTGGGGACCCACGGATTATTTCTCCAATCTCCCTTTTCATCCGGTTAACAAACATAGCCACGGAGATTAATCAACATGCATTAATCTAAGTACAATTTCATTTGTCCAAAATCCAAAGTAATCGATCCCATGCATGGACCAAAAGTTGGTGTTTGTTCGATAATTTAGCATTAGGAAAACGGAAAATGTTGATATGTATCATATAAGTATTATATGTATATATATATATATTTGGAAGTTTTATGCATCTCAACAACTAAGTATATATATATGATCATGATTTCTGAATATAAAAGAGGAAAAAAATTGTGTAGCTAACTAGAAAAATTCAACCTAATGCAGTAAATGGGGATGAAAAATGCAGATTATCACTTTCTATATGCCTATTTCTAGAAAGAAAAAAGAATTAAATAAGTAAGCAGCTATCGTTGGAGTTTAACAAAAATCAATAGGAATAATAGGAATGAGAGAATAAACTCTGTGTATTATTACTCAAAAACTCAATTCCATATCTGCAGGCATTGTATATTCTTTATATAGAAAAGCTTTGACATAATAAAATATAAAAATTAAGGCCTGCAACTAATCAAAGAAAATTAAAAGAAATTATATAAAAGAGAAATTTAAAAAGGATGATATATTTGATTAAATGCCAAATTTGAACACAAAATAAATAATAAGAAATATCCTCATAAAACAATATTCTAAACTTAATTAATCTTAAATAAACTAAAATTAATATATATATATATATATATATATATAATTATTTAAGAAGTATCCTTACCAAAAAAAAAAGACATCCATATTAAAACCTTATTGCAATAGCCAACATGCATCACAAGCCTAGGATGTTCACTTTCTAAAATGTTATTAACAAACAAAAAGAAGCAATCAGCAAGAGGCACAGGAAGCAAGAGTAGGAGACAACTAGGATAGTTTTTAGGACAATACATTAACAGTAAAGTGTGTGTGTATATTTATATATAATAATTAAGTGTAAATTGAGTGCATGCATCTTGTCAAAGAATGCACTATTATTGTCAGAATATGAGTAGCCTTTGCTAAAAGCTTGGATCTTCTTCATTTGCCCATATTATCACTGAAAAAGCAAAGAAAAAGAAAAAAAAGCGTATAAGCTTCTGGCTTTGGACAGCAATAATCAAGATATCAGATTGGATATATATACCACATAATTGCTACCGTTTGAAAGTCTCAATTTTAGAAAGTTTTGGTATTTTTTAGCTAAAAGTTGGTAGTTGTAAATTTTTATACGTTTGATGAATTAAATAGTAATTTTTAATAATTTTTGGATGTTTGATTAAATTTTTGACAACTTTTGGACACTTTTTAAAATTTTTTGATAATTTTTTAATAATTTTTGACAATTTTTAAGTTGAAAAGTTAATGTAATTAACTAAAAAAGTGGTAAGGATTGATGATTTGCTAAAAACTCAAGAAGTAAATGTTGATAACTTTTTACTAAAAATTATGCCTCCAAACAGTGTAATGTATATGATAAGAAAATGTACTTTGTCTTGATAAGGAAATAGCAATAGTAGATCCCAACAGTCTAATAATATTACTATTGGTATAGCCAGTAGTGGCTGTATATTTTTAGAACAAATTAAGTGTTGGGAACATAAGTGAAAATTAAGTCGCACATTAGATAAATAGAAAAGATGTTGGACTTTAGCATACAATTGGGTGACTCACCACTTGCAAAACTTAATCTTTTAAGTAGATATGAGTCATTCAATATATATTAGGTTTATGTGATGTGGTGTGGAATCCATGGATACTCCTCAATGGGCTGGGCTTGTGCGTACATGTGAAAACCTTAGGCGCATCAAGACTCCCAACAAGTGGTATCAGAGCCAATGGCTGACTATTTTTGGGCGAACTCAAAACTAATTTGGTGAGCTTGCATAGAGACTCTTAATAGAACGAGAAAAATCTAAGAAGGCTCTCGATGAAGTAAGGATACAGGCGGGGCCGCTGCATGGAAGCTCTCGATTAAGTAAAAAGAGAATGGCTCTCGATTGATGGAGTGTACGGTGAGAAAAAAAGTCGAGAATTAAATTACTGTTGGAGAGTTAAAAAAAAAAAAAAAAAAGAAGAAGGTTATCATGGATCAAAGAGGAGTCAAGTGGATCAAATCGAAGAGAAATGAGACCTCATGCATAGTTCACACATGAGAGAGAGATTGTTAAGAACATGTGTGAAAGTTAAGTCTTACATTGGATTAAAAAAAAAAAGATGTTAAACCTTAATATACAATTAGGTAACTTATCACTTACAAGACTTAACCTTTTAAGTGGATATGGGTCATTTGATGTATATTGAGTTCGTGTGATGTGGTGTAGATTCTGTGGATACTCTCCAACGGATTAGGCCTATGCACATGTATAAAAATCTTAGGCAGATCGAGACTCAACAAATGATATCAGAGTCGATAGTTGATGATTTTTGAGCAGACTCAAAACCAATTTGGTTTGGTAGGCTTGTACAGAAACTCTCAATGAAGCGAGAAAAATCCAATAAGGGTCTTGATGGAGCAAGGATGCAGGCGAGCTCGCTGCATAGAAGCTCTCGATGGAGTGGAAGGTGATGGTGTTCGATCGATGAAGTTGTGTGGTAAAAAAAAAAAAAGTTCAAGGTTAATTAAATCAGTGTTAGAGGGTAAAAAGATCATGAATTAAGGGGAAGTCAAGTGGATCAAATCAAAAAGAAGCAAGACTCAATGCATGATTCACACATGAGAGAAAGATTGTTGGAACATGTGTGAAAGTTGAATTGCACATCGAAAAAGTAAAAAGAAGTTAGACCTAATATATAATTCGGATAGCTTATTACTTACAAGTTTTAACCTTTTAAGTGGATATGAATCATTTAATATATATTAGGTTCATGTGATATAATATGAATTTCGTGGATACTTTCACAGAATGGGCCTATACGCACATGTGAAAACCTGAGACAGACCAAAACTCCCAACATTAAGAGACTTTTTGTAATCCTTGTCGTTGCAATCCCGTCAGGATGCGATTGGTTCCTGACTCTTTCATTGAAATGGAACAATACCTTTTTTTTTCAACTCTTATAACCATAACTTTTTTGTACCTTGTCTGGCTGCACTGAATTTATACATATTAGCCCATATACTGCCAATGTCATTAAATTTTTCTCGGGACCATCTTCATGGCAATTCATTATCAAGACACATGGTTGAAGCCACAACAACCATAAGCTGATTTTCACCGTCGGTGTTTGGAAACTGTAGATCTTTCTTGTCGGTACCGAAGTAACGAGAGACACGTAGCACTTCTTAAATACAAGAGCGCAAGTATAAAAATGTGTTTAGTATTAATTTAATAATCAATAAATTATCAGTTAGGTCTATCACTTTGCAAAATTATATTAATGTAATTCTAATCATAATAAATGTAAAATAGTAATAAATGAATCAAATTTATTAATTCGTAATTAATCTAATTAGTTTATTTTTTACAAGTGACAGATAAATGTGACATGACATATTATTTTCATTACAATAATCTCTCTTGCACGTATTTAATACTTGAAGGACAAGTATTAAATGTGGAATGAAATGTCTTTATCATATGCTCTAATATAAACATATAAAATACAAAATTTTTATAATTTTATTATTTATACATATATTAATTTATATTATCGTACTATAAATATAAGATTTATCTCTAAAATTCAGATTATTATAATTTTTCGATCATATTCTGACTTTACCATTAGAAAATTTTTGATCAAGAATTCTCTCCGATCATCTCTTCTGAATTTTTTTTGCTCTACAGACTTAATTTTTCCTTTCTTGGTTAACGTGGTAAATAAGTCTGATGACATTTTTTTATTATCCAACATTGCTTAATTCTACTCATTGATTATTGAGCTCATAAAAAATTAATAACCACGGATGCGGGAATACGGACGCGTACATGGATACGGCAACCTTTTTCTTTGCTTTTTCTTTTTTTTAAAGAAAAATACAAACACGGTAGGAATATATAAAAAAAATATATAATTTTTATATGTTTTATTAATTATATATGAGTATATAATATCCAAAAAAATAATTTAATACAAAATTTAACACAAAATATAACAAAATATGACAATATTTTATTATTTTAAATTTTTTGTCTATTCAAATATAAGTTTATTTTAATCATATTTAAAATACATAAAGAATAATTAAATACCTCATAAAGTACTTCGAGCACGTATTTTAATGTGTTTAAAATATATATAAACACAATGGTTGAACACAAATGAGGCACCCATTTTAAATTATATGTATTTCCTTAGTCTTGAGTCTAAACACACAAACTCCATCAACCACCTCCCTTTTCTAAGATAATAAAGATATTGTTTTTAAAAGAAAAAAGTTCAATTGTAGGATGAATAAAGTGGTAGGAGAAAAATATTCAAAATTATATTTAAAAAGGTAGGCCTGCTCACAACTAATCAACATTAGCTCTTAGCAAAATAATTTATTAATTCAATTATTTTAAACTTTTCGACTCTCGCGTCTTTTTCTTTCATTATTTACCACAATTCACACAAAAACACCTACCAGACAGAAGAGGAAATTTTAATTTAACCTATTTTCCAAACTACGGCCACCGTGCCAAGGTGTGATGCGAGCTGAAAATTTGTCCTTTGAGTATTGAGAAAGAGAGAGGGGCAACGACCGATGAACGGTTCGAATTGTTATTAGTAGTGACGGAGGTCCCAATCATCTGAACCGTTCAAGCTGGGGAAATGGTGGAATTTGCCAGCGGTGTGAAAGGAATAGCGTTGAATCTTGAGAATGAAAATGTAGGGATTGTTGTCTTTGGTAGTAATACCGCTATTTTGGTAGTAATACCGCTATTAAAGAAGGAGATCTTGTCAAGCACACTGGATCTATTGTAAATATTCCTGCGGAAAAAGTTATGTTAGAGGAGATCTTGTCAAGCACACTAGATCTATTGTGGATGTTATTGCGAGAAAGGTTATGTTAGGATGTGTAGTCGACGCGTTGGGAGTTTCTATTGATGGAAGAGGGTCTCTAAGCAATCACACAGGCGATTTATCAAAAACAAATTTTTGTAGTACATTTTTTTTTTTTAAATTTAACTCGGTTTAAATTTTTGTAACTAAATGCAACCAACTCTACTGTTTCTTGTCAACCTACGCAAACTCAAAATTTTATATCAATCCGGATGAATCCTAGATTTTAGGTTCGCCCTAGTTATTAGCAGGCTCGTGGCCAAATATCCTAGAGGGAAGAGCATGCGTGAGATTTCCATTTCCCCTTTGCAGTTGATAGTGACTTGAGATTATGAATTTACTTGTGATCATACATCTGAGAGCATAATTTAACCTTGGCGGCATGCACCACACATTATTTTTTACAGCTTTGATTGTTGGTTAGCTCAATCAGTTAATTAATTTTTGACTTTGCTTCGCAACCTTTAGGTCATATGATCATTAATTGAGGTGGGCACAAAATGTCTCCAACACTTTGAATTAGAAAAATAGACAAGTAAACTAACCGGCACTATTTTGCATGTGTTTGAATCAAAGGTAAAAAAAGTTATTTTTTAGTAACTGTTCCACATAATTTTCTCTCCAGAGTTTACACCAACCAATGCACTTCCTATAAATAGAAGCACAACCCCAGTTATCTCAAACCCCGCCAAGAAGAACAAAGCAGGAAAAAATAAATAAATAAATAGAATTAACCAAACTCAATCACCTGAGAAAAAAAATAATACTAGAGTAGCTCGAAGGTATTGATTTTGATCATACCAACGTAAAATGCAAAACCCAAAAAAAATCCTTACCCAGACGGAAAACCCATTTCTTTGTTCGACCTCTTTGCCTGTAATCTTGAAATTTTGGGTTGTTTTGACAGAGAGAGAGAGAGGGGACTGCTGTTGAAATGGCGGACCTAGTGAAGCAAATCCTGGCGAGGCCTATTCAATTGGCTGACAAGGTGACCAAGGCTGGGGAAGGTGTCAATTACAACAGAACAGAGTGCCTGGAAATCAAGTTGAAGACGGAGAAGTTGGCGGCGCTCCTCCGGCAAGCGGCTCGTGCCAGCAACGACTTATACGAGCGCCCTACGTGCCGGATCATCGACGACACCGAGCAAGTCCTCCACAAGGCTCTTGGGCTCGTTTTCAAGTGTCGAGCCAACGGGCTCAAGCGTCTCGTCACCATTATCCCCCAGGCTGCGTTTCGGAAAACGTCGCAGCAGCTCGAGAACTCCATCGTCGACGTGTCCTGGCTCCTCCGCGTGTCCACTCCTGCAGCCGATGATCGCGACGAGGACTACCTTGGGCTCCCCCCGATTGCCTGCCAGCGAGCCGATTCTCTGCCTGATATGGGAACAAATAGCTCAACTCCATTCGGGTTCGCTCGACGAACGATCTGACGCGGCGGCGTCGCTTGTCTCGTTGGCCAGGGACAATTATCGGTACGCGAAACTCATCGTCGAGGAAGGTGGCAGTTGCGCCTCTGCTGAAATTGGCGAAAGAAGGACGAATGGAGGGCCAAGAGAACGCCGCAAGGGCGATTGGTCTTCTGGGTCGCGACCCAGAAAGCGTCGAACACATTGTGAACGCTGGTGCGTGCAAGGTGTTTGCGAAAATCCTCAAAGAAGGTCCCTTGATGGTTCAGGTGATTGTGGCTTGGGCTATCTCGGAGCTAGCCGCGAACCACACCAAATGTCAGGACCATTTCGCCCAAAACAACACAATTCGATTGCTGGTTACTCATCTTGCCTTCGAAACCATTCAAGAACACAGTAAATATGCAATTGCGAGCAAACAAGGAATGTCCATCCACACAGTTCTAATGGCCAACTCCAATAATACTAACACCAAAACCAACAGGCACGAGAATGAGCAACTCAGTGAGCTACCGCAAAGCAATGCCAAGACTGCAAATGAAGATCCAGCCACAAAAGCACAAATGAAGGCAATGGCCAGCAGAGCCCTTTGGCACCTCTGCGCAGGAAATGCTTCCATATGCAAAATCATCACAGAATCAAGAGCGCTTCTTTGCTTCGCGGTTTTGCTAGAAAAAGGCCCCGACGAAGTTCAATATAACTCCGCCATGGCACTGATGGAAATCGCCACAGTAGCTGAGCAAAACGCAGAGCTGAGGCACTCTGCATTCAAGCCCACTTCTCCATCTTGCAAAGCAGTGGTGGACCAGTTACTTAAAATCATCCAGCACCAGCAACCAAACTCAGTCCTTCTCATCCCCTGCATAAGAGCAGTCGGGCACTTGGCGAGGACTTTCAAAGCCACGGAAAGAAGACTAATTCCCCCTCTGGTTGGGCTACTTGAAGACACAGGAGCAGAGATTACTAGAGAGGCTCTGATCACGTTAACAAAATTCGTTGAAACTGAGAATTTTCTGCACAAGAATCACTGCAAGGCGATTGTAGATGAAGGGGGTCCAAAGCACTTGATTCAACTCGTCTACTTTGGTGAACAAATGGTTCGGCCACTGGCACTGATTCTCTTAGGTTACATTGCGTTTCATGTCCCGGATAATGAAGCATTGGCTCAGGCAGAGGTGCTTACAGTGATTCAATGGGCATCGAAGCAGGGCCATCTAAGTCAAGATCCTTTGACAGAAAGACTGTTAATTGATGCCAAAAATAGATTGGAACTCTATCAATCCAGATAGTGTTAGATTTTGCCGTAATTTGTATATCTTGTATCCACTTGTAATTGATTATAATAAATCTCCAGTTGCTCCCAGTACCTCTTTTCTTGAAAAGTATAGGAGGCAGTGAAGAGCACAATGCATGAGGAAAGTGTTATTATTGTATTAAAAATCTTTCCAAAGTAAAAGAACCAAAACGATGATACAACAGTGGTAATATTGTAATTAAATGGTACTTTAATGAACTGCGCTAATGTTGCAACTAAATTGTAACTGTATGGGCTCCAAATGGGCTTTATTTGGGCTGGTCCTTGGGTCAAGCCTACCCTAGCAAGCCTTTACCAGGCCTATATGTAGTCACTGAACCATATAACTGAGCCACAGTGCCATACTTTTCAAGTTCTAAACCCGAGTACTCAAAAATTATAAGTTTTGGAGAGGTTTGTGTGATGGTAAGTGGGGTTAAAATTAAAGGATAAGTACCCCTGTAAGTTTAAAATTTAAATCTTAATCTAAGATTTGAGGGTTGGCGTTACCTTAGAGGCCCAACACTTTTTTTTTTTTTTTTACCCATGCTGTTTACCTCTCCCCCGACCACTCTGAAGAATTAATTTATAATAAATAATAATTTATTATTAAAATGTCATATTCAGTTAAATTTTCAATTTTTATTAAATATTAATATATAATTAAAATAGTTTGTTTTATTAAAGTAAAAATTAATTAACATTAAAAATAAATAATAATTTACTATGTAAATGGTTTATCATTGCACTATCTTGATAAGGCTCCGTTTAATTTGATATAGATCTTTGAAATCTCTTAAAACCTCTAAAAATTATTCACTTTTTATCTCACTGCACGAATTACGAACCCACAACTTGTCTCATTTTATCTCACTTTTTATCACTCCAAACACACCCTAAAATTGTAATTAATTTCCACTAAAATAGATAACTTGCTATTAAAAAATGTTTAAATGGGTGAGTATTCTATACTTGTTAATGTTACCCGCACATGAAACATAGTTAGATTATACAAATGAATTGTTATGCTTATTCTAAATATAATGTAATGATATAAGTTAAAATTTATTTTTACTATGTAAATATAGATAACAATGATACATTACCTCTATAATTATTCTATTTAAATATTTTGTCCCAACTTCTTGTCCCACTCCTAAAAAATAAAATAAAATAAAAATTAGACATTTAGATTGTTATGTGAAATAACATAGACAATTAGATAAAAAAAAAAAAAAAGTACGTGGATTTTAAGTAAAAACAATTGACAAAATGGTGATATTGTACCGAAAAAAAAGAAAAAGTAATATGGACCCTCAAGTTAGACTTTTTGCCGCTACTAATGAAAGTGATAGGATTGATTAGTTAAAGTGACTAAATTAATCAATTAATGTAACATAGTTTATCAAATGATGTGACTATCCAATTTCCCATTCAATCTAATATTTTTTTACTAACCAAATGTGATTAAATTTATATATATTTTTTTATTAACTTTTACTTTTTGCCTACAGTGCCAAAAAATTACCACTTGGATACTATAGAATTTCCAAGGAGATAAGAGAAGTGGTACAGGAAATTGGAATATAAGATTTAAAGTCTTGAATGTTACTCTTCTCGAACCTCGGGTTCAACCCATCGATGAACGGCGTTGAATAACATAATTAATTAAAATCATTAAGACAAAACCAACACTAACACTACGGTCAAAGGTTCTGTTTGGGAATCTATGGTTTTTTTTTACTTTTTTATAATGGTTAAATTTATCCTCTTATATTTTAATTTTTTTTTTAAATTTTCAGTGCAAAAATATTAAATTAATAAAAAATTAAAAAATTAGTTACTAAAAAGTTAATTTTTTTTTCTTTTCAAAAAAAAAAAACTAAATTTTTAATAATTTTTTACTTCCAAACCAAGCCTTAGTCTTTTTGAAAACTAGGGCCTTTCGAAGAATCAACGCTTACTATTTCTTTCAATTTTTGGAAACTTAAACTTGGTGATAGACTCTGAGCCTGCTATGCTTAAAAATAGTGAATTTTAGTCATTACCACACAACACTCAAATCAACGCAATTGGCTAAAAGTGATTAACCAGGTTCTGAAAAGTCATTCTCTCATCCTGGGTATTTCAATGCCTACTTGCTTAAAAGTTCTTATCTCAATACTATCATATTATAATAATTTATACCATATTACAAATAATTTATTAATTGAATATTGTTAAAATTTTTGTTATCTGTAACAAATCACGCAATAAATGAAAATTTAATTGTAAATTAAGTTGACACAATTAAAATTTTAAAATTAAACTATTTATTCCGATTTTCTGGCTACAGTGAAACTCAATTCACTAAAGATATTGTCGAAGTGTGTTCAAGTTGATATGGGCACTCTGACTTATTAAAAAAAATAAAAAAAAAACTAAATTCTTTAATTGTTTTTGGAGAAAGCATATTGCAGAAATTAAAGTAATCCTGTTACCCTGAGTTGGAACATTTCCTCGCATTAATTAAAAGGAGACCTAAGTTCCTTTTGATATGTTTCATCAACTGTGGGAAATTTCCAATTCTCATCCCCAAAATTAGACAGCATATGCTTTGTTTGGATGGCCCATATTAACTTAGTATGACTTTTGCCGAGATTGTTTTTCTATTTATTGATATGTTTTATTATTTTATAGTTAATTTGGAATTCTTAATTGTTGGGGGGGGGGGGATCAACTCTGGATTCTCAAAAAAATTCCCTACTTATATAGCAGTGGCTATGCCATTACAAGAAAGTGGAATCCAGATCATTGTATAATTTTGAGAGAGAAAAAGGTCTAATTTTTTTTCATATTTTTAAATATAAAATTAAACTAGAATAATGTGTCAATAATACTATTTTACTAAAAGTGTATTTCTTGTGTGTGTGTATATGTGTGTGTGAATTTTTTTTTTAATTATCGGTGTATTTGGTAATTAAATTCTCATTTATTTTTAGTAACTTAAACGTTTTACGTGTTTGATAAAAATTGATAATTTTAAACAACTTTTGATTGTTTGGTAAAAAATTTAATAACTTTTGGGTGATAATTTCGTGTTAAAGTTACTAAATTTAGAAGTGACTAAACAAACAATGAGCTTGGCTGTTAGTTCAGTAGCAAATGCCTCCTCATGCCTTGCTTATCACCCGGGTTCTAAACCCAAGAGTCCCCATGCTTAACTATAAAAAAAAAAAAAATGACTAAACAAACAACTTTGAAAATTTATTAATTTTTCTTTTTATAACCAAATGCACCCAGAATAAAATCAAACATTTTAATGTACATCATTCAATAATATTTGGGTTGTATAACATTACTTTATTACTCACAATAAAATTCTAAAGTTTTTAGTATTTTTTCCCCCATAGCATATGACTTTATTACTCACAATAAAATTCTAAAGTTTTTAGTATTTGACAAAAATCTATATATTTTTTAGTACGCTTGCCTTAATAATTGTTTTCATTTATTATTATTATTATTATTATTATTATTATTATTTACTGTTGTTGATATATTGAGTAACGTGTTACTAGTGTGATGCTTGGGATGAATGGAAGAGGTGACTGATGATGCTGTGGGCAGTTTAGCGAAAATAATAATAATAATAATAATTTTTGATAATTTTTCTAACTTTCTCGACTAACCACAAGTTTAACTTTTAACAGTTCTTTTTAATTTTATTCAATTTTTATTAACTTTTTAACGTTTCACAAATTTTTTACAAATGCCATAAGTTTTTACTGAATATTCAACTAACCACTAAAATATTATATGCCAATTTTATATGTAAAATTATATATTTTTTGTTGTGACACTAAACATCCCTTATGTTTGGTTACTAATAGGACAAAAACATGAATGATAATGATAATACGAAATTTTACTAAGTTGGCGATAGTGATAATGGTCATTTTATGTTAATTCAACTTAAAAGTTATTAAAAATTTTATTAAATATTTAAAAATTATCAAAAATTATTAAAAATGTATATTTATTTTACTAAATATTTAAAAGTTGCTATAAATTATTAAAACTTTCTATTTATTTTATCAAATGTACAAAAAGTTCCACCAACTTTTGTCAAAAAATTATTAAAAAATTTCACTTCTAAATGGGCCCAATGCATGACTATATTTAAAAATATAATAAGAATATAAATTGAAAAATTAATGATACTGTTACTTTGGAAAGATATTTAATAAATAAGAGTATATTTGTCAAATTATATATTACTAAAAGTTTAGCAATTTGTGAAATTGTTAATTTTCATATTTAATTCCAGAAATTATGATTTCACAAATTTAGAAGTATTAATGCCTTAGTTCCTTGGTAGAAAATCTATCAAATACTAAATTTTTTGACAAATATTCCAGTTGTTTCCAATTAATTTTTTTTATAATATATGAGTTTATTATTATTATTATTATTATTATTTATCTAAAAAATGATTTTTTTTTACCAACAAATAATAATAATAATAATAGTACAAAATTATCCTTTGCCACACTGGATGACTTGTACAGTAACAGGGGGCGGAAGGTTTCTGATGTGATCTGATCTTATCTGATGGTCTATGTCTCTTTGGATGGACTACACACACATTGACACGTCCCATCTGGGACATGCCTTCACTGACTACTTTTTGACCGTTCTGTTCCCTCCAAAATTTCAATTTTTATTAATTCTTTTACTGTCAAACCTAGACTTTGTTTTAACAGTCAAAAAGATGAATTCTTAAAAAAAAATACTGATCAAAAAGATTTTAGGAGTATTTTATTGGTAAAAATTTGATAAATAATATAATAAAATTATAAAAATTTGACGTAAAAGTGATACTTATAAAATTTGATTAAAATAAAATATAAAAATTTGATAAAAATTAATAAATTATAATTAATTTTAACTAATCTAACACTCTTTAATTATAAATCCACTATTAATGAAAAGACTAATGTCATATGTTTTTAGCCTTCGTCCCTTTGCCTAAAAGGTTCATACTTATCCGAAACAAGTCTAACTTTAAGGGAGTGTTTGGTTGATTAAAATTAATCAAAATTTATCAATTTTTTTATATTTTTTAATTAAATTTTATCACATATCACTTTTACATTAAAAATTTATATTTTTATTTTACTTTTTTTGTTAAACTTTTAGCAATAAAACAAAACATCTCCGAAAAATATCTATCTGATAGCCTAATAACTTTAACTAATAAACAAATTTTGAAAATATTCATCTAAAATGCATGTTAATTATTAAAATATTTATAAAGGTTGATGAATAAAACAAAATAAAAAATATATATCTATTCAGTAATTGATAAAAGCTGAAGGAAAAAAAAAAAAAAAAAAACATATCTACCCACAGCCAAAGAAAAGCAGTTTGAATTCAGGTAAAGGCTGAAGTTAGGCTCTGTATAATTGAAAAAAAGTTAAGTAAAATATACAATATAAATACAAAGATTTGATGTAAATGTGATGTATGACAGAATTCGATTAGAAAAAAGTATAAAAAATTAGTTAAAATTAATAAATTTTGATTAATTTTGGTGTGCCAAGTAGGATCCAAGTAAAGGTAAGAAAACTTAAAACGTAATTTAAAAATGCAGAATTCAACCACAGTCGGTTTCAATAGAATAAAATGGGACTAAAAGAAGGGGGATAATAATTTAGAATTTATCACTTGTGAGTTTCTCTAAGAAAGAAAAGAAAAAAAAATAAAAATAAATAAGAAGGAAAATGAGTATTAAAATTTTATCGTCCTAAAAGTGACAAAAATTAGAGAAAAAATGGGGTGAATTAATGAAACTTTCAAAATGATGTATTTATATATAAACTAAAGAATAAGAAAAAAATTACAAGCATATCCTATAGTTAAATAAATTGATAACTCTCCAATTACTCAAAAGATTTCAATGATGAAACAATAATACACATTTTATTTTCCTTTTATTTTTTTTCAACTCACAAATAAAGAAAAAAAAATTATTTTCTCTTTTTCCTAAACTTACAAACAAAGACAAAAGAAAATATAATCATTTCTCTTCTTTTCTTCTTTTCTTCTCTTTTAAACAATGTTTTTTTTTTTCTCTTAAAAAAAATTTAACCATTTAACTAAATAATTTTGTTTGGATGCAACTCTTTTTTTCCTAGTTCTTTTGATATGCACCTAGAGGGGTTAAATGTTAATTTCTTGAGAGGCGTAGGTAAAAATGATGACAAATTGTGATAAAAAATAATAATTAATAAACAACTACTTTTATGATATTTACCCTTTAATTTTTAATAGATACTGAAGAGAGAGAGAGAGAGAGAATAAATTAGGCTTAGTTGGGTAAATAAAGTGTAGAAGACTGTTTTCTTTTTATTTTTTAATTATATATATATATATATATATATATATATATTAACTTTTAATTACATTGTTTACGTTATAAAAAATTATAAAAAAAAATACGTTCAAAGTTAAAGAAAACCACGTAAATGGAGAAAATTTAATTTTTTATTCACAAATCGGTTGATCTACTTTTTTAAGTTTTGTTTCTGTAAATTTATTTTATGAATATGAAAAAAATATTAAAAAATTATCAAAAAATATAAAAATTTAAATTTTTGTGAAAAAATCATATAAGATAAAAAGAAAACAGAATTTTTTCTTATTTTTCTTTTTTCTCCTTAAAGAAACATTCAAACCGTCCATTTAATTTGCCATTCTTCATATATTTTACGTATTTTTTGAAAAAAGAAAGTAAAAATATATTTAATTTAGAGAATATTTTCTTAAAAATATACTTGATAGAAAATAAGGAAATAAAATATAATGTTTAAAATATAATAAAATATATTCTTCAAACCAAGCAAACTTTTTCTCTCTACATTAATTTTTATATTCCACTCCACTCTATTCTTATTTTTCTACTTTCTTGTGTTAAATATGCTTAGAAATAATTGTCAACTTTTTGAACTTTTTCTTTCAAATGAAGTAACAGGCTTCGTACTCTCTTATCATTTACATATGATATTTTGAATTAAATTTTGCTATGGTATTTTGGAGTGTCCTAAAATAGTTTGGAGTATTTAAAGGATTCCAAAATTTTTTAGTATAGTTTGAAATTTTTTAAAAGTCAATGAAATACTCTATATTTCTCTATAATATTTTAGAAACTAGAAAATTTTCTAAGAAGTCTCTTGAATATTATAAAGTATTGTAAATATTATAAATTATAATATTTTAGGATTTAAAGGAGTTTATAGAAAGGGATTGGAGGCTCTAAAGTTACTTTCAAAATTTAAGAACCTAAAATTAAATCTCAACCATTCAATTAATATGAATTTGATCCGTTAACCTTTTAATTTAAAAAATACAAAATTTCAGCTTTTAAAAGGATAAGTTAGACAATAATTAAAAAAAAAATCTCAACCATTAATTAATATGAATTTGATCTGCTGACCTTTCAATTTAAAAAAATACAAATCTTTACCTTTTAAAGGAATAAATCAGCCAATAATTAAAAAAAAGTAGCAAAAGGTTAAAACAACTAGTTAAAGAAATGTGAATTCATTGAAAATCCACTGAATGACCTTTCAATTAAATAAATACATATCTTTACCTTTTAAAGGAATAAGTCAGTCAATAATTAAAAAAAAAAAAAGAAAAGAAAGTAGCGAAAGGTTAAAACAACTAGTTAAAGAAATGTGAATCCATTGAAAACCCACCATTGAAAATCCACTGAAGATATATGGGTTTTCAATCTTAACTTATTGCAACCATTGGGGATCACAATATATAGCATTTCAATTGTTTCCTCCCATAACCCAAAAAAAAAAAAAAAAGAGAGAGAGAGAAAGTCACGAAAGGTTAAAACAACTAGTTAAAGATATGTGAATCTATTAAAAATCCACTGAAGATATATGGGTTTTCAGTCTTAACTTATTGCAACCATTGGGAATCACAGTTGATAGCATTTCAATTATTTTCTCCTATAACCAAAAAAAAAAAAAGAAAAAAAGAAAAAGAAAGTAGCAAAAAGGTTAAAACAACGAGTTAAAGATATGTGAATCCATTGAAAATCCACGGAAGATATATAGGTTTTCAATTTAACTTATTGCAACCACTGGGGATCACAGTAGATAGCATTTCAATTGTTTTCTCCTATAACCTTCCATTCCTTTGGGAACTTTTAGATTCCAGCATTTTTGTATTTGTATTTGTATCCAATAGATTCACATATCAGTAGATTATAATGTATATATCTTCAATGGATTTAGAGGTGTATCTTCAATAGATTATAATTTATATATTTTTATTGGATGATCTTTGTGGATCTTTATCTTGATTTAAATCCTTCATTGGATTGTAGTGTTTTTAACCTTTCTCTTTTTTTTTTTTTTTTTTTTTCTTTTTCCTTGCTTAAAATTTTCTCTTTCCTCATTTCTCTTTCTCTCATTTAATGTTTTTTCTTTTCCAATTATTGAATAGTTTACCTTTTTAAAAAGTAAAAATTTATAATTTTAAATCAAAAGGTTAGATCAACTTTATATTAATTAAACGATTGAGATTTAACTTCAAACCTCTAAATTTTAAAAGTAACTTCAAGATCGATCATCTTTAGAAAGTGTATCGAATATTGTAGAGAATTATATAACTTTCTATGAGTATTATAAATATTTTATATATTTTTATAGATGATTCTAGAGGTATAATTTTACCGTTAGATCAAATTAATCTCCATAAGTTAGGAAAGTGAAGGAATATAAATAAGTGTAGAGTTTGTTTATAGGTGGAAATATTTACACTCCTCTATGTGTGAATGCGGAGTGGAAGAAACTAATGAAAAAGTGTAATTATCATTTATTTGTATAAAGTGCAAACATCCAAAATTTAAGCATTTAAGTGAATTAATGAATAAATAATTTATAAAAAAATCAAAAAATTTATGTGTCTAAGTCTTATATAGGGTTAAAGAATTTTTTACTAAGTATCACTTAGTTAAATAAATTTAATTTTGTACCATATATATACACACACTACGTGTGTCTCTTTAATTAATATTATATTTTATTTAAAAAATTAAAATAAAATTCTCTAAATAATAAATAATGAGTAATTATTGGTTAAGGATGTTTAAATAGATAATAAATAATTAAATGGTATTTAAATAAAATAAAAAATATTATAACAATAGTGGATTGTTAAAGGACATTTACAAAAATAAAAAATAAAGGGTAAAATTACTTAGTTAAATTATAAAAATTAAAAAATTATTTATACACTACTTTTAAATAATGAATGGTTATTGATGTTTAAGAATTATTAGTAAAAAAATAAAGACTTAATTTAGTAGTTTAACTTCAAAAATTTTATAATTTTACCGCTACTCTCATATTTGTTTTACAATAATATAATATAAAAACAATATAAATTTTAAAACTCAAAAAATTAGTGAAAGTCCACAGAATTTGATTTGTATACTTTTTGGTTTCAAAAATTAAAACTATAAAACTACTGGAATTCATACAAAATAATAACGTTAATTTATTTATTTATTTTTATCTTAACTGCAATGTTTATTGTTTGAAAAAAAAAAAATAATAAAAGAAAGGATATGATGCAGCGGCGACCATTTAAAATCTGACCAACCCTCTCCCATGCGCTGTCACACTTCCCACATAAATTCCCCAATCACACGGTGGAGGATAACCCCCAGTGAATCCCCAGCCGTTTGATTTCAATCAACGAACGAAAACTGTCGCTTCGATTCCCAAAAAGGGACGGATGGAGAGGAGGGTCCATTCGTTCAATTATTACGCTGACGTGGCAGTCCGGGTCATGGCAAGTTTTCGATATATTAGAAGACGAAGCAGGCGGCTCCACAAGGGAAAGAATCTAGAGAGAGAAAAAGTTGTAGAGAGAGAGTAGGTTTTGCTGTGAAAGGGGGGCT
This sequence comes from Vitellaria paradoxa, assembly GCA_019916065.1. Taxonomy (NCBI): domain Eukaryota; kingdom Viridiplantae; phylum Streptophyta; class Magnoliopsida; order Ericales; family Sapotaceae; genus Vitellaria; species Vitellaria paradoxa. The sequence goes on from CM034238.1 coordinate 47,016,968, forward strand.
GGTTTCTGGGAAGGTGGGTTTTACGAAAACAGTTGGATTTGATCCAATGGAAGAGGGTAACAACGGCAGGATGACAGGGGTCGTGAAGTGGTTCAGTGATCAGAAAGGATTCGGGTTTATCACTCCTGACGACGGTGGTGAAGATCTGTTCGTTCACCAATCTTCGATTCGTGCCGAGGGCTTCCGCAGCCTCGGAGATGGCGAGGCCGTAGAGTTCGTGATCGATTCCGGCGATGACGGCCGTACCAAAGCTGTGGACGTTACTGGGCCAAACGGAGGTCCAGTTCAAGGAAGCACACGCGGCGCCGGAGGCAGTAGGAGCGGTGGTGGGTATGGCGGTGAGGGAGGTAGAGGTGGAACCCGAAGCGGACGCGGCGGTGGAGGGGGATACGGAGGTGGATATGGTGGTGGTGGGTATGGAGGAGGGGGAGGTGGTTATGGCGGCGGCGGCGGCGGTAATGCTTGCTTTAAGTGTGGTGAACCAGGGCATATGGCAAGGGACTGCTATCAAGGAGGAGGCGGTGGCGGAGGCGGGAGGTACGGTGGCGGAGGAGGAGGAGGAGGAGGCGGCGGTTGCTATAACTGTGGGGAGCAAGGGCACTTTGCCCGAGAATGCCCTAACGCTGCTCGCTAAAATGGGTAACAGGAAGTGGGTTTGTGCGTGGGGTCTTTACGTTGTACCCCCTCTTTCCTCTATATATTTTTTTTAACTGTGGGTGTTAGTTTTTGTCAATCGGTGAACCATACATGTCATAGTTTTGTGGGGATTGTAGCTGTCAAAATGGTCACCCTCTCTCTGCTATCTATATTTTTAAGAAGTGTTGGTATTGCTAGGTTTTTGTCGGATATGGTGGTTTGTAAGTTCTTTTCTAAGCTGTTGATGGTTGTGTGATGATGGGTTTTTCAGTAGGTAGAGGATGACTTCCTCTCTCTCTCTGCAGACACACACATATATAAATATACACATGTATATGCATACATGTCGTTCTGCTATGGTAGAAAATTGGATCTTTGCTTGCTTATTTGTATTGTATTTGTATTTCTATTTCATATCAATCTCGTGATTATTTTTAGAGCTTGTGAAATTATCTGAATTTTTGTCATGGGCTGCTCTCTTTTTTCATGTTCTTGGGGTCAAGAAAATGACTAGTAAATATGTGATGTGTCCTTTTATTTTGCTTCAGTTTCTTCATATGTGGGGGGCATGGTTTTTGGTGGGCTGGTGGGATTACTTTCCAATTGTTCGCAAAAGTTTCTGAACTATTTCCAATAGGCAATAATAAATAATAATAATTGAATATTTCAATTAAAGCAACTGAAATTCCCAATGCTCCTTTTTTTAATGGTGGTGGCCCTATAAGGGTGTGTTTGGTTTATTAAAAAAAATAATTTCAAACCAAAAAAAAAAGACGATATATAATAGGAAAATTTCCAGGGGGATTACCGAAGGAAAAATGTTTTTTGTTGTTGATATTGTTGGGTGTTGGGGGAGGGTAGTGCTAGGCTAATCTTGCTTTGGTTTTCCCGGAGTGTATGTTTGGCATGGGATAAAAAAAATGGAGGGGTAAAGTTTTAATTTTAAACATATTTGGTTGTGTACTAATGAAAGTTTAACTTTATAAAAATTAGTAATTTATGCTTGTTATGCGAAACACGTTGGAAAATATTTTTAACCTTCTTGGAAGTTCAAAGTATGAATTTTAACCTATTAAAATTAATAATTTTGATAGGTATAAGAAAGCCCAAAATTGAACACAAAAAAAAAAAAAGAATGGATTTATTGGTACGACGACGGTCAATTTTTATCCTATATAGGGGTTGTTTGGAGTAAGAAAAAATGAGATAAATTGTGGTTTGGGGAGATTTCGTAATGCGTGCAGTGAGAGAAAAAAGTTGATGTGATATAAAATTAACAGAGATTTATAGAGATTTTCAGAGATTTTCAGCAAAAAATGGCAAACTAAACGGGCCCATAGTAAACATATTGATGAATATATTTCAACAACTTTGAAAATTTAAAATGCCAATCTAAAAAAAAAAAAAAGAAAAGGCCTATTGGTACAATGGCCAATTTATTATGATTGCTTAGTTGGTGGTAAGTATTTTGAGGTTTCGTTTAGTTTGTAAATAAATAATAAAAAATTTTATAAATCTCTATTAATTTTATATTACATTAATTTTTTTTTCACTGTATGTATTATAAATTTTTAATTTATCTTACTTTTTTTTACTCTAAACATACCCTGAGTAAAATTTTTTGAGAGGTTGAAAATGTAAAATTTTTTGAGAGGTTTAAAATGTAAATTTGGAAAAAAAAGAACCGAAAAAAAAAAGGAAGTTTATGGTTAAATGGTCATTTATTTTCTCCGGTTTGGATTATGTCAAAATTTGTTTAGTAAGGAATGTGCCTAATACTTTTGGGAAGTTCAATTGTAAATTTGGACAGATGTGAAGTTCAAGAATAAAATGGTAGAGGAAATTTGGTTGGACTAACATTTACTTAGCTAGAGGAATATTTTGGAGATTTTTGAGAAATTCAAAATATAAATTTTTTCAAAAAATAAGTTTATGAGTAAAATGGTTACTTTTTATTTATGTCCAGATTAGGTCAAATATTACTTAGTTAATAAGAAATATGTTGAGAATTATTTATTATAATTTTTGGAGGCTTAGAATTTAAATGTGGAAAAAAATAGGTTCAAAGGAAGACTTGTACTTTTTTTTGGTCTCAGCTCAAATTAGGCTAAAATTAGTTTTTTTTTTTGTTTGGTAAAAATATCTTGAGAAATATTTATTACTCTTATGAGAATTCCAACATGCAATTTTGGTTATTTTGGGTAAAGAATGGGATTAAAGGTTAAATGAAAATTTTGTCCTGAATTTGGATCCTTTTTTTTGGTAAGTAAAATAATTTGGATCATGTTAATATTTCTTAATTGATAAGAAATTTGTTAAGAAATTTTTTTGGTTTTGTAAAAATTATAGAATGTAAATTTATATTGAAAATAAGTTCAAGAGTAAAAATGCTCAATTTACTCGTATTTTGAGGCGTGTTGATAGAAGTGAATATATTTTAACTTTCCTTATTTTTATAAATTGGGTAAATTTCACTAACCTCTCCCGAGGTTTCTGACACCAACAGAAACCTCCCCTGAAGTTTCTGAAATGATACTGCCCTCCCTTCCTTTACTAGGTAAATTTCACTAATCTCCCCTGATCTATTTTTTCCCGTAAAGGTCCCGTTTGGAGTGAGAAAAAATAAGATAAATTATGATAAAATGTAGTTTAGGATTGATTTTGGGGTCCTTTTTTTTTTAAAAGTAGCAAACTGTGGGATAAATTGAGATAAAATGTAGTTTAGGGTTGATTTTGGGGTCTTTTTTTTCTAAAAGTAGCAAACTGTGGGATAAATTGAGATAAAATGTAGTTTGGGGTTGATTTTGACATCTTTTTTTTTGAAAAGTAGCAAACTGTGAGAACGATTTTTCAAATCGGTTCCCATGGATTAAAAAAATTCACAAAAAATAGTGACAATGATACTCGTTTGAAAACTTTTGATACAAAGAATATAATTGTATAAAAAATTTACACATTAAGAAATTTCAGGGAAGGTTGGTGAAATTTACCTGGTAAAGAAAGGGAGGGCAATGTCATTTCAAAAACCTCAGGGTAGGTTTCTGTTGGTGTCAGAAACCTCAGGGGAGGTTAGTGAAATTTACTCAGTAAAAGAAGGGAGGGCAGTGTCATTTTAAAAACCTCAAGGGAGGTTTTTGTTAGTGTCAAAAACCTCAGGGAATGTTATTGAAATTTACCCTCATAAATTTTCATCCATTTTGCTCTTGAGATTAAAATTTTGTCCTTATTTGGAGGGAACTTTACGAGAGTGAAAGGAAGTAAGAGAAAATAAAAAATTTACATTTGTTTGAGATTAGCCTATTTGGAAGAAAAAAAAAAAAAAAAACTCAAAACACTTCAAAAGTTTTCAAATCTCTCTAATCAAAATTTACTATCTATCATTTTTATATCACATTAACTTCAAAAATTAAGTTTTTTTAAATTTTCAAACACCGCTAGGTGAACAAGAGAGAAGGGGAAATTAAGTGGAGGTGACTCGTACCTCCATTAACTTTCTTTTACTCTCAATTTGGAAAGCTAGATGGGTTGAAAAGTATTTTAAATAGTTTTCCTCTATTTTACTTTTAGTACCTTTTTATTATTTCTAAAATTGTAAAATCATCTGTAAATACCAAATATAAACTGATTCAAAAAATCAAGTTTACAAATTTCATTCTAAAAATAGATGTCGGGATTTGTAGATCTAAAAATCAAAATAACAAGCACACAATTCACAAGAAACTCAAGATTGGTTACTAAAAAAAATTACTTAAAATAAGTAAAAAATTTTCGAACCGTCAATATGAATCAGACAAAATATTTTACTATAGATTAAAAATTACAAAGATCTCGCTTAAAAGACTAAAAGATTTCCTAGTAAACACTTTTATTTATTTACTTTTTCTCGATCCTTTTACCATTTTTGTGAAATTTTTTTTAATCAATTTGACATGTATTTATCTTTTCACAAATCTTTCATAGTTTATGTATTTTAACACTTACCGCACTTAAATTTTTTCTCATATTTTATTTCATTGCACGGCTGTTTAGAGTTTCAACCAAATTTTAAAAATTCTTCAAAATTTAAAAAATTTCAACTTTTAAAAATTTTAATGTTTTTAAAAATTTGTCAAAATCTATTGGAACAAACCATTATATGGCATTCCAACAAATTTTGACAGATTTTTTAAAAAATTAGACTGGCATTTGTGCTAAAAAGTTCTACAAAATTTTAAAAGTTTTCAAGGTTCTCACTAAAATTTTACTATATGTCATTTTATATAATTTTTAACAAATCTATATCAAATTAAACACAAATATCTAACCAGCATTTTAAAATAATTTTTTACACTATTATTTTTTACACTCTAAATCCTAAAAAAATTTATTTTTGTAAAATATTAGTTTTTTTTTCCCCACACTCCAAGCCTACATTATATATAAAATATACAGTTATGTGGGAACTAAAAAACTTTATTTGTTTAAAGAATTTGGGAGCTATGACAAAAGTTTGTAAGAAAAAAAATAAATAAATCAATTTTGTCTTGAAAACTTTTTTTTTTCAGCATTCGATACTAAATTTAGCCTAAGGCCCCGTTTAGAATAAGAAAAAATAAGATAAATTGAAATAAAATATAGTTTGGGTTAATTTTGACACTTTTTTTTTTCTAAAAAATCACAAACCGTAAGAACGATTTTTCAAATCTGTTCCCATGGATTCAAAAGAATTCACAAAAAATAGCGACAATGGTACTCGTTTGAAAGTTCTTAACACGAAAAATATGATTGTATAAAAAATTTACACATTCGGTTAACTTATTTTTAAATTTTTTATTTTTTAGTGAAATATTAAATTTTTTTGTAATTAATGATGGCGAAAAAATTAAATATAAAAGAGTCATTAGAGATTTATAAAGATTTTTAGAGATTTGTTACGATCCCAAACGGGACCTAAGAATGTTTGTTCCAATTTGAAAAGTTACTTTTTTTTTTCTTTTTCTTTTTTTATTTCTTTCAATAAAGGTTATTATGTCACGTCAAATCATGTAAAAGAATAATTAACTCAAAAAAATTCTTTTTTAATTTCACTTGATAAAAAAAAAGAATAAAATGTAAGAGGTTATTTATAAAGTAAATAAGCTATGTAAATAAAGATAGTTTTTTAAAATAAAATAAAAAAAGAAAGTCACATTTTCATTTAATTTGATTTTCATAGTTATGTACACGGGTTTGGGTTGGGTCAGGTTAGGTCACGATCCATTTCCGATCATCCGAGTTAGACTTGGGTCGCCTTATCTCGACCAATTGCTCCTCCTATTAAAATATTAAAAAATATTAGAAAGGGTAATTGGGATGGGGCAGAGGCGGAGAGGCGGACTAATCAGGGTTAAACCCGCGAACGAAACAGAACCGAGTATGACAAGCCCATTTTCCATATCTACGTTTTCTTATAATTACAAGTAATTGAACGATAAAGATAAATATAAATTAAAACATTACACCAATTAAATACTAAATAATCGAGGTAAATTATAAAACGTATTCTTATTAAGCAGAAACATTTAACATTCAAAAAAAAGAAAAAAAAAACAATTCTTTTTCATTAATAATCCGAAGCTCAATCATCTTCCATCTTCAAAATCATTATCCGAAGCTCAATTGTAAGATTAATACGACTTGTAGGATAACAAAAGAATGGGAATATATATATATATATATATATAATGTTTGGAGTTACACAAAAAAATATAAAATTTTACAAATTTCTACAAATACAAATTACGAGATTATAAAATTTAAATTTTCTACTTACTATACAAAAGACGAAACACTAATTTTTATAATTTTATACAATTCTAAATACATCATTCGAATAAATACATAAACCCACTAAAAACCATTAAAAAAATAAAAAAATTAAAAAAATGGGTGCCGATTAAATCTCTAACCAAACATACTACTGAACAACGTGAAAAGTGATTAGACTTACACTTAAAACTGGGAAGATAAAATTAATCCCTGCATCTTAATTAATATGGCCAAATCTGCTCCTCCGGGTCCTCCCAACCTTTGATTTTGTGGCATCTGTAAATTGAGAAACCCAAAAGAAAAAAAAAAAAAGTTTGACTGCTTAGAATAAAAAACAATGTTAGCCTCATGTTAATTGGTGTTGATTATTGTACATTACTAATGTTATATATCTTACATACATACATATATATATATATATATATATATCAAATTAACCAAGCAATTTCTCAAACTAACGGAAAATTAATTTTGAATGGAAGTATATATATTAAATAATTTGAAAAAATAGAAGAAATTAAAATGCATACAGAAATTAATTAATATAACTGGCGGAGCCCTTATAAGCCCAGAGGAGCACGTGTTCCCTCTTAAAAAAAAATTATTATTTATTATATATTTTAGTGCTCAATTGTGACCATTTTAAAAAAACTAAATATTTTTAACTTAGTATCAATTGTGTCTATCTAAAAAAAAGGAAAAAAATTTTGCCTAATACCAATTATACCGACCTAATGAAAAATAAATTTTATCTCAATACATACTAATATAATTGTACTCAATCCCACCAATAAAATTAAAAAATATCTAACTTCACTTTGACCCTTACCTCCCAAAAGAAAAACTTAAAACTATTTGTGTCTTGCATATCATTTGTTACAAAAGAAAAGGTTATTATTTTTTTTATAATTTTTTTCATTTAATAAGATTTTTATTAAAATTAAATTTTTTTTAAAAAACTGTAACTTTTAAGTATGTTAATCACATTTGAAAAAAAAAATCAAAAGATTCAAGTTTACTTAAGTATAAGTTAGAAAAAAATTCAAAATCTTCATTGCTTTTTACCAAAAAAAAAAATTTTTATTTTCCTTTCCCTTTTTACAAATACGATTAATACCTCTAAAAAATATAACTTTAAAAAAATTAAATTTTAATGAAAAAATCGTATAAGATGAAAAAAAAGTTAAAAATTTTTGTAATTAAATGAAATTTTATGATTAGTGCTTACTCACACTTGAATATAAATAAAAAAATAAAACATTCTCACCATTATAAAAATACTCTAGACATTGGAGGCAGCATTGTATAGAAGGAAATGAAAGCATCGAGGGAGTTGGGTCGACGGGGAAGCCGCAGCAGCACAATCAAAGAATACTTGGCGACGACCCATCGCGACAACCTCAAACAATCTTCCAAGGATGCCACGACCATAAACCCAGAAATCCCAGCCATTGATATTCCACAGAGAGTCCACGTCGCTAAGATGGTCGTACCCGCCGGTTAATATTTCCCACTCCCTAGAACAAGGAGAACCGTGAGATGGATACGCGCCGACACAATCAACGCGCCGACAGTTACAGTCCCACCGCATGATGTTCTATTTGAGATGAGAATTTCGAGTTTTGAACGGTTGGAGATTATTAGAGTAGTACGCTAATAATCGTGGTAAGAACAATAGAAACCAGCGGGCACAGATAACAGAGGTTCGAGGATGTTTGTTTCTCAATAACTTTATGCTCAAATAATTCGTCAATTAATAGCATATACGGTATCAGAATAGCGAAGACAAGCGAGGAACCAAACATGACGAAACTGTGAAACCTTCTTCGAGATCGTTGACTACGGCGATCTTCTTCCATATTTTTCCTTTTTTTTTAAGTTTTTTTTTCTTGGTAATTCCTTTTTGTGTTTTTCTAAAATTCAACCAAGACTCCCTGATTGATTCGAACGTTGTTACGTGAAGGTGCGTAGGGGTTGCTGTATGTATATGTACAAGTGCGGAATTAAGAATTTTTTTGGTCCCGCACTGTGAGGTTGGTATTAAATTAGGTTATAATTATGTATTAAATTAAACTAAATTTTTTTTTATCATGGGTTATAGATTAAGTATTAAACCGAATTACAATTTAATATTAAATTATATTATAATTTATTCATAATTAAATTAAAATATTATATACTATTAGTATTAAAAAATTTTAAGTTAAAATTTTAGCCAGACTAAAGCCTATCTTAGCCAATACCCTCCTCTGCCCTGTATGCATATACAGTATTTGATCCGGATGAAGATACTTGCAGCTTTAGCCTTTAGGGTACCTTTGTTTGAATGGATTAGATGACGGGAGATAAGTAATACTATGGGATAATATATGGAATTGGATAAAAGATGGGATTAATTTTTTATGTGAGATTATTTTTTGGTATTTGATTGGTGGGATATAAAGTGGGATAAAATAAATGATTTGATATGTGATGTGATAAAAAATAATCTTAGACTTTTAGATTTTAGAGGGAATCAATCCGGTGAGAGGGATTAATAATACCCCAATCCCCCGGGATTCCTCATCTCCCAAAACTCCTGACTAACACTCCAATCCATGGGTCCCACGGATGAGTTCTCCAATCCGGCCTTTTTATCCGGGCATCAAACGCGGGCTTAGGACTCTTGTCCTTCTTAATTTCCGTAATCTTTCACACTTCTAATTATACACTTAAAATTTACTGACCTCAATTCTTAAATTTCTCAATCATTTTAAAGATACGAAAATATAGTTATTTATAGGGTGTTTGGAGTGTAAAAAAATTTTTAAAATTAAAAAAAGGTTAAATTTTTTAGAATTTATAGCGTGAAAAATTATTTTGAAATAAAGGTTGTATGTTTGTATCTGATTTGATATAAGTTATGAAAAATTATATAAAGTGATATGTGGTAAAATTTTAGTGGAGAATTTTAAAAACTTTCAGAGTTTTGTGAAATTTTTTGTATAAATGTTAATCTAACTTTTTAAAAAATTTGTCAAAATCCGTTAGAACACACTATAAGGTTTGTTTTAATAGTTTTTGACAAATTTTTTGAAAAAGTTAAAAACTTTTTTAGAAATTAAAAAAGTTAAAACTTTTAAAATTTTTTAGAATTTTTTGAATTTATTTGAAACTCCAAATGACCATTTAAAATAAAATAAAAAATAACAATGCTTATTCATTTATTTTCGTTTTCTTATAATTTTATGAGATTTTTAACGACAAAGAAAAAAAAAAACACAAATTAGACATCATACGAATGGAATACTAAATATTCAGGATAAAATATAAAACGTATTCTCGTTAGGAAAAAAGATTCAAAAATCAAATTAAAAGACAGACAGGTGTATTTAATTGGGTTGGTAAAACAGGAATATACGGTGGATTTAGGTTCCCCTTTTAACTGTCTTATTGTTATGTAACTTAAATTTTCTTACTCTTGGATGGGACTGATATCAAATTTAACTAATTAATTAATGGTTCTTCTAATACACACACATATATATTCAAAACATTAATTACATGATTTTCAAGTTGTCATTTCTTTCACTCTCCTTTGCATGATTAACGTTGGACTTGTTTTCCTTACCGACAAAGGGTACTTCCCATTTATCGGCCGGTTTTTGAACTACTTGGTACTACTGGTATTTATTAATATTAGTCATAATAATGAGGCCGGTCCGCTAACGTGACATCTCTTATGCTTATATTTATCATTGTATTGAGTCGTTTATAAAGTTCATTTAAAAAAAAAAATTTAAGTTTTTGGGCTCGTTAGATACATTATTTATACAAAATTAAATAATTTTTTTGAATTAGTTAAATATATCATAATATATGTTTTTTTAAATTATATTTATTAAAGAATTTACTAAAGTGAAAATAGAGAGAGACATTTCTTACTAATCAGTCATGCAAGTCCTTCGTGTTACATGTGAATAATTTTGTAAATGAATTGAATTGAATAGTGTATTGTGTTTGAATCAGATGTTAAGTTTCATGCATTAAAAAATAGTTAATTCATATTTAGTTTAATAATGTTTTAAGTCGAATTGAAGCAAATTCTTAATCGAATTGATTCTAATGATCATTTTTTGACTTAAATTCAGATTCATTTAAAATCTGCTTAGCTGATAATAAATACATTGAGATAATTTGGGAAATTCATAGTGTAAATTTGGCCCCAAAATGGGCTGCAAGAGTAAAATGGTATTTTTTTTGGCTTGAGTTCAAAATGGTCCAAAATTTATTATGTTAGTAAGAAATTTATTGAATAATATTTGGCACCATTTTGAAAGCCTAAATTGTGAATATGGGTAAAAAATAGGTCCAATGGTAAAAATATATTTTTTTTGTTCGAGTTAAGTTTGGATAAAATTTTCTTAACCAATAATAAATATGTTAAGTAATATTTGTCAATTTTTTGAAAAATCCAAAATACAATATGAATTGAAGACAAATGCAAGAGTAAAATGGTCAAATTTTAGCTTGAATTTGAATCGAGCCAAATTTTGCTTAGCTGAAAACAAATATCAAGTAAAATTTTTTTATTTTTTACTTTTTTTTCTTGAGAATCCTTGAATGGGGTTAAGATTAAAAATGTGAATCTAGAACGAAAATGGGCTCATAAATAAAAGTTTCAATTTAAAGCCCAATTCGGATTAGTTTAAAATTTGTTAACTTCATATATAACTTGTTAAAAGTTATTTTTAAACTGATTGTATTATCAATTTATCATTTTTTCTAAACTCATAGAGAAGAATTCAATATCTCAAGGCATGGCATTAACCAAAATTTCCATACATATGGTTTTCTTTGCTACATTAAGGAAATAGAACAGTGCTCTACTAACCTAAGCAACAACATTTTTTTTTTTCAAAAGATGACTCTGTTTATGGAGGGAATGAATTGAGATTGACCAATGGCCATTGCATGTGGATGGGGCCTGGAAGGTTACGACACATTTGACGGTGGTGGTGCATGCGGTGGTTATAAGTGATTCAGGGGCTGTGAAGGCGGTGGTGGAAGTTGGCCGGTGAAGGAGGAATGGCGGTGGAGTTTAGTTGTGGCGGTGGTAGTGGTTGTGGAGGGCACTGGTAGCACTTGGTGAAGAGTCCAAATGTGTCGATTTGGTGTATGAAGTTTGCCATGCTCGCCCACCCACCAAATCCAAACCCAACCACAAAGACCCACACGACCACAAACACATTAATCGTGTACGCGCCGGCCCACCTTCCCAACAACTTCGGCGGCTGCTCCACCGCGTTCTGCATCACAAAAATCACAATCTATCGGTCAGAATCAAGTCAATAATACACAGCTGTGATGTGTTCAGTCAAAGCATTTAAGATGGTACTGATACGATACGTGAAGGAGCGCGGTTGTTACCTCGCGGGCCGCGGCTGATTTGTAGGTGATCATGTGAGCGAGGGCGGGGATGATGTAGACCGTGAAGCTGACGAGGAGTGATCCAACGGTGGAGTTGATGGGCCCAAAGAAGGGGAAGACGATGGCCAAGAACCATATGGGGATCACCACAGGCAATCTGGCCGCCGCACGCTTGCACAAGCTCTTGCACTCGTGCATGCCTATGACCTTTTCCCACACAAAGTATAAGGGCGTGCATGCAAACCCAAATGTAATAAACTGCACCAAACCAAATGACGAACTACCCATCAATTCCTTGCAATATGAATGCTCTTGATTTCATTAAACAGTTTGGCCCCTTTTGGACCACCTAGATAAATCTAAAAATCTCAAAAAAAAAAAAAAAAAAAATAAATAAATAAAATAAAAATTAAAAATTCTAACTCTAAAAAATCGTTCAAATGCACATTTGACACTTTGTTCAAACGAATTTTCAAAATTTTTCCTAAGTATATTCTGCACAGCTGTAAAAAATTTTAAAAAACTTCAAAAATATTCGGAAAGTTCACAACTTTGTTTAATAAAATTTCTTCATTTGTTATTTTTATAGAGTTTTATTTTTTTTTGTTAAATCAAAGTTCACAACTTTGTTTAATAAAATTTCTTCATTTGTTATTTTTATAGAGTTTTAATTTTTTTTTTTGTTAAATCAAACACCAATACTTAAAAAACTCTGAAAAAAATTTGAAAAGTTACATTTTTTATGATTTTTATCAAAATTTGAAACTCTAAATGAGCTCTTAATATATAAAAGTAAGATCTATTTTAATAGAAAAAATTAACAAAAACGAATTTTGTAATTAGGGTGATATATATATATATATACACACACAATTATAATAATAACGAATACAATAATAGAATTATCTATATATATAAATGTGGGTGTGCTTATTTAACTTGCCTGATGAATGAGCATGAGAATGACAGCCATGTCTCTGAAGGGTGATCTAGGGAGGAGAGCAAAGGCATTGGAGTGGTTGAGAAGCATATCCCCGAATGCCCAATACACTGCTGCCGCTGATGGAAGCGTCAGGGTCAGCACGTACAGAGTAGCCAGCAAGTATATTGCCTTGAACTTTTGTGGCTTCCACATTGCGTGCATTATCTCTCTGTCCACCAAAATTTTAGAATATCATCTAATTAGCAGCCTTTTATATATATAAGTATACCTCAACGTTGTTCGACTACTCTTGGGACAGTCTTTTTTCTAATTGTGAAGGGTCATTTAACAGTCTTCTCGGTTAAACCGGTCAGCCAGGGTTTGTCTAGGCTGGTTTACCTCCTCGTTGTTCTTTGCTGGTTAGGGTCACGGGATAGATTTCACCAAATGCGCACTCATGAGTAGCAGCTGCGAGTTTCTCCCCGACCCCATAAATATACCTCAACGTTGGTTGAAAAGTTCTTACTGATTGTACAAATGTTCTCTGCCAAAGCATGAGGCGGCAACATAGCCAGGGATTTTTTTTTTTTTTTGATAGCTGGGGCTTAAATTTGTCACATTATGTGAAATGGAGGAGAATAATAATAAAGGAGAGAGGAGTTGTTTGCAGGGGACTTCTTCCTCTCTTTCCATATATTAGTATAATTTAACTAAATAATCCTATAAAATTCATAAATTTTTTGTAATTTTGGGGGAGGTCCAAGGGTAGTTCTTCTGGTACGTGGAAGTCCGCAGCCGCTACCCCGTACTGGGGTGCGCACAGGGCGAAGCACGCTCCAGGAGCCTAGCCGGCAAAGGCTCCTGGAGAGTTAACCAGCCTAGGCAAGCCCTGGCTGACCGGCACGACCGAGAGGAGGCCATTAGGCACCCGCCATTACAGCGGTAACCCACCCCCTGTGGGGGAGTCGAACCCGGAACCTCGAGAGGTCCAAGCTTTAAGGCGAGCCCGACTTCCACTCGGCCACCCCCAAAGGGGCCAAGGGTAGTTCTTTCGCTAACATTGGGTATACTATTGAGAAATGAGAAAACTTTTAGATGAATATTCAATGTTGGTATCTTGTATTGGTTGAATGAATTTAGGTGGGTGTTATACAAGGCTTGGTTTAGGAAGAAAAAGAGTTTTTTTTTTTTGGTAGTTAACTACTACTTAGCTGTTAAAAAAATTATTAACTACAAAAAAAAGAAAAAAAAAATTTTTTGTTCATGGGAAGGAAAAAAATTAATTTTTTAATAATTAATTTTTTAACTCTTTGTTAATTTGATATTTTTGTTCTTTATAAAGTTTAAAATGTAAGAGGATAAATTTAATCATTTAAAAAAAAATTAAAAATCTGAACAATTAGAAGTTTGCTAGTAAATAGTGCTTGCCAAACAAAGGCTAAAATTAGACACCCCTAATCAGGTTGACACATTTTAAAATTTTGCGAGTTCAAGACTTACAAAGCATAAATTGAACTTTCAGGTTTTTCAGTATAGGTACCGTTTGACATCTCTAAAAAATAAAAAAGAACTCTAAAAATTTTTGAAAACTTTTATCACATCAACTTTTTTATTTCACTGCACACATTACGAACTCACAACTTTTCTCACTTTATCTCATTTTTCTCACTTTTTATCACTCCAAACACACACATAACAATAAACACTATAGAATGATATCAAGTCATATTGTGTATGCTAGAGCTATTAAGATTGTGATTTGAAATAATTTCTCCTCCATATGGACGTGGGCTCTCTCATTCGATCCTTTCCTTCGAAAGCTCTCAAGAAAAAAGAGAAAAGTATTAAGAAACTGTTCTTTTGGCTTTCTACATTTTGAAAAGAGTAAAGGGTTTCACTCGAAAGGAAGACTTTTTACCTATCCCATCCCTTCGAAGGGCAATATCGGAATGAAGGTCCTACAGACATTATTCTAAGAGAGTTATCTAGAGAATAATGTAACCATTTTTTAGATAAAGATTTGTCGTGACATTGATTATAAGCTCAGGGAATAAGAAGCTTTTTGGCCAAAGATTGGTCGTGACTACCTCTGGTATCCTCAGGTTACCAAATCTAAGGTTAAGTCATTTTCAGAATGGATATTTACTGTTTTACCCTGCTAAAATTAAGACCTTCTTGGTCAAAAACCGTGGGCAATTTGGTAAAAAAATGAGGGTGCAGAAGAGACACACACAAGGGAATCTGAAGTTGTCTTACACAGTCACAGCATGTCCCCCGAATGTGTAGAGAATGTTGGTTGCCCCAGTGAAGTAGAGTATCAGCTTGGTTGGTCCCGAATGTTTCACCCCCTCCACCTAGTTAACAAATTAATTACAAGTAACAATTAACACATAAGCGACAAAAAGAAGTTTTCTTAGATGTGGCTTCTATGCTTACTACTTAAAAAAAATAAATAAATAAACGTATTAAATTACAGGATGAAAGGCTCCAGTACTTTTGCACTTCAGCGATTGAAGCGTGAAGTATTAACAGTGTGATTATTTAGAAAAAAAAAAAAAATCTGACCGTTAATACCTTATACTTTACCTGTTGAAGTGCAAAAAATATTGCAACCCTCTATCGTAGGCATAGCTTTAAGCATAATATTACTACTATCACAACATTTGCATCAACTTTTTTTTTTTTTTTTTTTTCACACAGAATAGCATTATTGGCGTTGCATTGAGTAGTAATTTGATGGTTAAAAGACGAACCTGTCCATGGAGGAAAGAGGCAATGGTGAGGTACCAAGCTGTGTAAGTGGTCATTACCAAGCCCAGGAAGGACCAGATTCGGTAGTTGTGAAATGAGGGAATGAAGACTGTGGTGGCACAGCAAGCTCCAAAGACGTAAGTCCAAGTTCTCTTGTCCAAATTATCATTTATGTAATATATGTTACTGCACATATATGTCAAAAGAGACAAAAACTACCCAGTAAAAAGATTTGCAGTGAATGGTTTTCTTTTATTACTACCGAGAATAAAAGTCCTTAAAAATAAGAAAGGGGCCACTGATTAATAGAGTAGGCACCTTGCACAAGCTATGAGTTGAATCACAGATCCAAACAGAAGAAATGTGCAATTGAATGCCAAACCCACGTTCCTCCAGTGTTTTCCAAGGAGCCCATCAAGAACTTCGAACCACTGGAATCATACACAAATGCAGAAAAAGAAAACAAATCAAACCCATGTGAGGATTGGAATATATATCTGCTCTATATATATATATATATATATATATATATGCATCCAAAAAAAAATTAACATTTTTTATCATTACCTGAATGACATGGTTTCTGAAATCAACTTTCTCTCTTTCTTTTCTGGTTCTGTACTCTACATAGAGAATGCTAATTAGGTAGGCTGTCCAGCTACCTAGCAAGCCATAGAAGAGCTGAAAGAGCACCCCAGAAAGCATCCCCAGCTGGGAGAATGAGTATGGCAAGGTCAGCAGAACCTGAGCCACCTGAAAACAAAACCCCAAAAAAAAAAAATGTGAGAAGGACAATTCTATTCTTCCGGAATATTTTCCGGTACAATACAACCAGAATTATGACAATAGTGTTAGTTTCTATGTTATCTCACGTCGTCCGCGCTAAGGGATTCTATTTTCCTTAGGAGATTCTGAACACTCTTATCCCATAACTAAGATTTTGAGATTAAATTTTACCTATGGTTCTAACAAATAGCAAGGTCATAAGACTAACAATGATTAAAATTTTTGATTGCATAACATTAATGAGAAAGAATGAGACAAGAAACCTGATTTGAGGCACAGCTGAACCAAGCGTCATAAACAGAGCCACCATGCCAGAAGAGCTCAGAAATTCTGGTCTTCATGTCCTTAGGCTTCCCTTCCATCTCCATCTCCACGTAATTCCCTACAAGCACTTGCTCATGCTCCACCACCTTCTCAGTCGCCATCTCTCTCTCTCTCTCTCTAAGCTAGTTGTTTTTCTTCCTACTATTGCTCTGTTTGTGGTGATGGGTATCTCTCCAACATGCACTAGAGCATGAAGATGAATTAAGCTCAGTGGGACTGGCTTATAACGTTGAGGATTTTTCTATATCTCTATCTATATATATAGAGAGACACACAAGACATGTACAGAGGAGGGATCTCGAAAGGTGGGAAAGGCTGTATTTGAAAGGTATATTACAGAGAGATTTTGGGAAGGGAGTTACAATCCGCTTTTTGAGCTTCAATTCAACTATTGTGGCTTTGACGAAAACCACGGGTCCTTTGTGCATTACTTCAAAAATTTTGGGTTATTTTTTAATTAAAATTTTTGTTTTTTTTCTAGCTTATTATTTAATAAGAATATAATTAATTAATAATCTTAATATTTTTCAAAGGATTAATTATAGGAGCGTGAGTGGCCAGTCCGCACGAGTGGGTTCCCCCTACATCACTATGATGATTCGATTCACAGGTTGGCTAGTCTACCCTTGCTTCTTGTTTGTAATTACTAATACGCCTTTGCACTTTGACCGATGGCCTGTGATTTTGTACATGCATTTTCTTTTCTAACAGATTGTAGCATGTGACTGTTTTTAAAATTATAAAATAAAAAAAAAATTTAAGACGTTTATATAAGATACTTTAAAACTTTTTATTTTTTATTTTTTAAAAGATAGAGAAGATTGAAAAAAAATATCACTTTATTTACTCCCTTTTCATTTTAGAAAACATTAAAGGTATAACGCTCTAAATACGGAAAGTAACTATACATTTTTTAATTTAAAAAAATTAATATGAAATATTTTTAAATAATAAATCTCTAATGTTTTTTTTTTCACTTTATTTAGAGAATCAAAAACAAAATCTTATGTAAACTTTTATAGATAGATAAAGGTCTGTCAAATTGTTCAAGCGAGGTGTGCGCGAGAGATAGTACACATTTCTTCGGTTTATCTATCGATTACGTAATTCGTTGAAAGTTGCAATAAATCGATGAGGGTTTTGGGATATAAAAAAAAATTATCAAATTATATAACTCTAAGTTGAGGCTTACGCAAATTAATGATTGAGAGTATATATTTGTAAGTAACTAAGGTCAATTTTTTACTATTAGATTGTAATGAACTAAATAAATCAAATTGATTATCTTTTTATTAAGAGTAAGGTAAGAGTTACTGGGAAGGATTATTTTAAATATATATATATATATATGTAACATTTCTTTTTGTCCAAAATCAATCATGGTAGAGCGGAGATATTTCAACTTACCATTCAAAAAAAAAAAAAAAAAAAGAACAATAGTATAATATCTTAAAAGACGAGCATATAAATTAAAAGAACAACGTTGATGTTTTAATAGATCTATACATGTATATATACATATTGCTATGATCAATGAACAAGGGAAGGGAAGGAGTGAAGGGGGTGAGGAATTGAAAGAAAGTAGACCAAATGATTGCTGCCAAACGCGGCGTGGTCTTGTTTACAAGAAGAAGAATTAAAGCAGCTTTTATCACATGGGCACCGGCAAAAACTAAGGCTTTGGGGGACTTGAGAGGATAATCCCTGTTATGTTATCCCTCCCTCCATCGATCCTTCAAAGCCCCAAGCCCCAAAGTTGCTTCGCAGATCACATATGATGGACTTATGTGCTTTTATTTTTGTTTTCATTTTTATTTTTTGAAATTCCGTTTTATTAATAGTACTACAGGGCTGTTTGGCTCAAACAAAAAATAAAAACAAAAAATTTTTAACAAAATACCGAATCAATTTTTACTAATTCTTTATAATTTTCTTCAAATTTTTGAAACATTTTCAACGGACAAATAATCAATCACAGTAAAAACTCTCCCACAATGAATCAATCTTCCTTCTGTATATTTTAAAGAAGAGGAGGAGGAGGAGGAAGAATTTTAAAGTTGAGAGACAAATGGACAATTGGAGAAACCTCTTTTGCGGAGTTGTTAGATCATGTGCCCTTGGAAACGGCATCTTTTTTATTCACCAATTATTGCCCAAAGAATATTTATTTCAACCATCACACTCCCCTTTGTGTATATTCCACTGTTTCTACTTTATTTTTCATTTTCATTAGTCTGTTGTTTTTGTCATTTACTTCATCATTATGATTCCCACCCTTTTACCATTGTCAGTAAGTGCAACCAAAGGAAACTGACTACACATGAAGAGAGAGAGAGAGAGATGAAAAGATAAAATGAATATTTAATATAAGAAATAATTTATAACGTAATTAAAATTATTTAAAACCGTTACATAATAATGTTATACTAAGGTATCGTTTGGAAACTGTGGACTATTTAGTATATGGGCTAAATGCGTAAAATGACTAGATTTATCTTTTTACATTTTTGATCTTTTTTTAAATTTTTATAAATAAAAATATCAATTAACAAAAATTAAAAAGCTCCTTAAAAAAAAAGTCACACTTTCTCCCGTCCCGAGTACCAAAAAAAATTAACTTTTTTTAATTAGCTACCACTTATGTTACTCCTCAAGCAAAGGCTAATAGTAATAAATGTTTCTTAAAATCATGAATGTGACACCATTTAGCGCAACTTCATCACGTAAAGCAAGACAGTTGAAAAATGATATTAGGATAAACTTTGAAAAGAAAAAAAATTTTATCTTTTTTCAAGCTAGATATCACGAAATTAATTATTTTGTGTTTGGCATGCTGTTAAAAAACAAAGGGAAAAAAAATTTATTCTTTATATTGATTTGACATCTTATCCTTTTTAATTTGAGAGAAACCCTGATGTAAAAAGAAAAATTTTGATGATTTTACCAAAGTGTTTGCGATCGAAATGATGCCTAATTAGGCTATATATCGTCGATGTTAATTCAAACCCTTGATAAGCTACAGCTTCACGCCTACTTCATTCATTTGTCCCAAACGTTCTATACATATAACAATTCATTGATGACAGTTCATCGCATGATGGTTACAAAAACCATGATGAGTTTGTTAATTTCTTGCAGCAGAATTAGCATTATACCCATCAAGGCTCGAGCCATGATTCACTTACATATATAATTATATATATATATATATATAAAAGCATATATCTCTTCCACTTCAGGCCTCGAAAAGCTTCTCTGTTTTGGTGCAGTGCAACATATTCATGGGGATTCTCTTTTTTGTTTAGCCATGCTTTTGTTCACGTCACTGCGCCCAGAAAACATTCCCTCTGACTTCTGTCTCCTTGACTCTGCATTCAAGTGCAAGGCAGGCATTGAATGAAATTTAAATTTTTTCAGAGATTCATTATTGTTATAGTGTTCACACCACATCATCATCAGTTGTAGAAACATATAAGTGTGAGAGAAAATCTCATAAGCAGTTGTGGAAGAACTGGTATTCAGTATATAAGTACGAGAGAAAATATCTTCTTATGAGTCAGTTTTTGAAATTAAGATAGATGAATAGATCTAAAACCATCCAACAATTATCTTATTTATTAGATCAGTCCAGTTCTGTGGCTGAATTTTGATGGCAAACCATCATGATAATATAAATAAATCAGTGTCGCTAGACTTGTTTTCTTCTCGACAAGAGACGTTGTTCATTTCACAGTCTGACAAATTGGCTGGTGGGGACTGAAAATTTATAGACAGTGCTCATTTGAGCAACTGGGGCTTTGTTTAATTTTGGGACAATTTAAAGTAACATATGCAGAAGAATGACTTGCTGTTGAAGGCTTGTTTCTTTTCAGATTAAAATTAACGTTTCTCCTAGAAATCAAAAAATTTTAATAAAACCGAAAATTTTAAATAAAACTTAAAGCAGCAGCAGGAATGATGAGCATGAAATTAATTATATACATATATGGGCGGGTCTTTGAGCTGCAAAATGATTTAGCTAGAGCAGTAGTCTGAGAATTTGTTGCTTTAAAGCCATGTTTGGAAGGTTTGAAATAAAAGTTGGGGGGGGGGGAAATATGATAGCTTGTGGTTAGTTATATGTTCTTCTTCATGAACATTATGGTTTCAATCTTAATGAACAAATTTAATTAGTACACCTAACTAAATAATATTGCGTGCCCTGCGTGTCAATGAAATTAGTTGGCACCCCCAAAAGGTTAGTAGAAGAAATTGAGGCAGGCTCATGCTTGGACCAACCCAAATTATATGTTCTTCTTCATGAACATTATGGTTTCAATCTTAATGAACAAATTTAATTAATACACCTAACTAAATAATATTGCGTGCCCTGCGTGTCAATGAAATTAGTTGGCACCCCAAAAGGTTAGTAGAAGAAATTGAGGCAGGCTCATGCTTAGACCAACCCAAATTAATGATGAAGATATGGGAGGAGCGATCGACAATTAATGCTCAGCCAAAGCATTATGCTTGAATTGCAAGAAGCAACCAATGATAATATTATTGTATTAATTTCCATTATTGATCACTTTGTTGAAAATCCATTCTCAATGATATGGGGTCACTCTGGTAAATTAACAAGAAGCCGGCTTACTTTTTTGAGCATATTATTTATATTTTTTAAACGAATTTTTAAAAATAGAAGAACCCATTTGTAAAGCCAAAAAAAAAAGACTTTTTTTTTTCACGACTAAGAGTTCTAATATTTTAACTATTTTATTAAATGTGAATAATATGCCTAACAGTAATGAAAAAATAAAAAAAATATTTTTTGGTAAAAATAAAGTGTAGTATAAAACATAATAATAGCTAAAATAAGAAGAATTTATTATTGTTTTACTATATTGACCCATGAATGCAATGTGGGAAATGTATCATACCAAAACACAATGCTAAAAAATAAAATTAAAATAATACGATAATGATATTAATTTTTATAATTGAAAGACGGTTCGATGGGTTTTTTTTTAATTATATTTTAATTATACAATATTACTCATGCAAAGTAAAACTACTATCTCTCTTTATATCCTTTCCCAAGTTATTACATTTTCATAGGATGCTTCTAGGGAGAAAAAAAAAAAAAAAAAATTAGTGAAAGATTTGAGTGAGGGAGTCTCTCCTTCAGAAATACCTGTGCAATTGGCAATCATTAAAGTTTCTTTGCCGGGTCATTCTTTTTCCCATCCTTAATTCCTTTGCGATGTTTGTGCTATAAATGTTGAATGCATAGAGATTTTCCTTTTATTTTGATTGCTAAGGCATGGGAATTAATTGACTAAGAACTTGCATTGACTTGGGGGTACAATTACAATGTGGTGGTCCTTAAAATGGTCTTTTTCATCTACCCATGCATTGATCAATTGTGAACAACTTCATCAGCAAAAGCACTGCCCTGCCCATATTTTCCTATGCAATGGTATAATTGGATTTGGACATCTTTCTAGCAAACACCATCATTTTTGAATTCCCTTTTCGGCTTTTTCCTCGGGAGCCAAATCAAGGACCAAAATAAAAAGAATCTCATCTTTGACAATGCACCAATTGCAGTAGATTGATATTCAATATATATATATATATATATATCAGTTTGATTTTTGTAATAAAATTTTTAACTACATAAGTTTTGGATGCTAAGCATTTAACCAATTGATCTAACTTTAAGTGTTTTTTTTTTTTTTTTTTTTTTTTTTTCGGAGGGTTTCCATTTCTTGTCAATATTTCAACTAACGAAAATTCGAGTTTTTAAGAAGTTGTAACCTGACCGAGTTTATTAAAATTAAATTAATATTAAAATAGTACATCAAAATTGAAAAAATAGTATTATGATTTTGAACATATAATTGAGGTCATACTTTACACAACCATATGATTAGTGCTATTATTTTAAACATAATTAAGGTTGGCCTAATGGTGTAAGCAATGTAGCAACTCAATGCCACTTGCCCCTGCGATCTGCTATAATATTTACAATCCATTATCATTTTTTCTGAGTTTTTCAATTATAATTTCCTATCGTTGATAAGTTATTAAGATGTCAGGGAAAAATCCAAAATGATCAATATTGGATTATGTTGAGTTGTTCTAAAAATTTTATTCAAAATATATATTTGAGCAGTTAACTATATATAGCTATGCGTACGTGCACGCGCTCAGATCATTTTCAAATTAATCTAAATTTTAAATTCAACATAAAAAGTAATTTTATTATACTTTCTTGGCATACAAATAAAATTAGTTTTTAAAAAATATATTACATTGAATATAACATGTGGAATTAAGTCTTGTTTGAACCACATATTTTAATCAATTTAGTGTGAGGGTATACAACGTCTTCAAAATTAAATGCATTAACAAAGTGCCTTTCATGCATATTAATTCATACTTTGTATGAAACTAGTTAGTAGGATAGTAGCAAAATTGGTAAAAGCAATTGGGTATATTCTTCAATTCCTTACTCTCATCGTGAGAGGTCAGGGTAAGGACGAACAACGTTTGAAAAAGAAAGTCATGGCGATATCCACATGTACCATCAAAAAGAGATGAATTTACCTATTCGCAGTATATATATATTACTTTCAAAGTGGAAAATATATTCATGGGACCAATTGTTTCCCTTATAAATCCTGTAAAGGGCCACATGCCAATTCTTGCTCTATTATAAAGAGGTCACGAAAGAAGTTGGCAATTCGTCTGGAAAAAAAAAAAAAACTAAAAATGAATGTGAGAGAATATGCAAGCAATATCAAAGAAGTGAGCTTATCCGTTGATAATGCAAAAACATTACTTTCAAAACAAATAATGCATTAATTGAATAAATTTCTTCCGTTGCAAAATCTTTAAAAGGTCATATTTTTGAATTCGCCCACAAAATTTATTTGTTAATCTCTTTTTTCATTGCAAAATTGTAAAGTTTAATTATGGTAAATCCATATATAATCTTAAGTTAAATATGGAATGTTTAAAATTTTCTTAAATTGAGGACATTAAAATAATTTCCAATGATGAAGAATTCTAAAATCGGCCAAATTCCAAAATAATGCAAATTGCCAAATCAAGTTAGAACATAATTCTAATTAAAATAGGATTTAGTTGAGCTGACACGGAGTAGATGCGGAAGAATTCAGTACACATCGCACGGGGAGTGTGTGACTACGCCCGAAGCCCGTTGGGAGCTCTTGGGTTCGCCCCCTTTGATATTTGGCCTAGAGCAAATTTTAGAGAGGTCCACAGGCAGGAAGATGGATGCATGAGGGTTCGACCCATTAGTGAAGGCATGGCGCAGGATACTCAAGGGTTCAAACCATATAAATTCTGAACGTAATTGTTTCTTATTTTGCCAGATGAGGGTAACCTTTTGTAACTCTATATAGATGTACCTAGCCCTAATAAATAACATACAATGGGGACATATTATAGAGTCCTAGAGAGAGAGAGTAGGGATGGGCACGGGGCAGGTAGGGGACGGGTACGAATATCCTCATACCCGATCCCCAAATTAAAATTAATCCCCATACTCTACCGGATCCTCACTGGAGATTTATTTTTCCCACCCATCCTCGATCCAAATGAGGAATGGTGATCCCCATGAGGAAAAGAGTACTTGAATTGAAATTGAAAAAAATATAAAAATACAAAAATTTTAAAATACGACTTATAAGAAAATAAAGTAGAATCCTAATATATATTTAAAAAATCAAAAAATACCATATATATATATATATATATATATAAAGCATTTATAAGGTTTCTATTTTCCTATCATATTAATAGGTTTCTATTTTCTTATCATATTAATAGGCTATACGGTTCAAAATAGGAAAAATAAATAAAGAAACATTCACAGTTGGTTTATCTCAATTTATAGTTTCTTTGTAAACTGGAAAACAAAGTAATTTAATAGGAATATGATAGATAAAGAAAATCAAAATCTTAATTCATTACATAACTAAGAAATTTGTCGTAACAAATACACTAAAAAGTTAAATATATCTATATACGAGAATATTGGTAGGGTCAGGGAACAGGTAGGGTAGGGTACGGGGCAGGGACATACTCATACCCGTACCCTACCTGATCCCTAAATTTTTTTAAAAAATGTCCCTGTACTCTACTCGATCCCTAAAAAATCCCCGAATCCCCTACCTATTTGGGGCGGGGATTGGGTAGGGTACGAACGGGTCGGCTGAGATGGCAGAGAGAGTATATTTTTGAGAGCTTAACTATTCTTTCTCTAACCTTTTGTTCTTTTTTTTCCTTTCTGCGTGACACAGAAAGCTCGCTTGTAGGGTTAGTCAAGTGATTCGAGCAAGATTAACGAAAGAATTTGTACGAGTGATTCATAGAGATTCAAGTAATGTTTTGTAACCACTTGATAGTGGGATTTGTAATTGAGGTTTTTTTTCCCGCAAGAGTGTTTCTTATTATTATCTGGTGTTATTATCTTGCATTGTGTGTGATTACTTGGTTTCGAATTTTTAATTGGTATCAGAGTAGGTCACTCTACGTTCTTGAATGAGATCTTAATCAAAATCAATAAATCCACCGCACGAAGGAAGTTCAATGTCACATCCCTATTTTAGGTTACATTTAATCCCTTAAATAGGGTGCACGTTATCAAATTTTCTACCTAAATATAATATATCAATATCATCTCAACATGTAAAATTTAAAACAACGAGGCAAACAAAAATTATTCATGAAACTCCAACATACATAAACTTACAACCCATAAGACTTAATTAACCAAGTATTAATCTGACACCATCTAGCCTTAGATTACTTATACAAAACCTTAAACACAAAATTAAAAGATAAGATAAACAACTCAGGTTCTCTTCTAATCTCTCGCAACCACTTCTAAATTCAACCTGAAAGGTGTAAATTTGGGTATGAGTGTCACACACTCAGTAGAGGTATTATACTTAAAATAAAAGATAATAAATATGCACCAAGAAAAAAAAACATTACAGCAATTATATCAATAATTATACCATAACTAACGCATCTTTTTGTGCCACATCTAAAAATATCTCAATACACAATTTATCATCACTAGGCCCCAATTGGCCATATCATAGCACATTTGCATAGTAAATAATTTAAATGATAATGCAACACACATTTGGCTCCATCTGGCCCATGAGTTGAGCGCTCAACGATGGACAGTGGCTTTAATTTAGCTTGTCCCATTACCCCCATCTGGCTATATATTTTTTTTCGACCCCTTCTGGCCGCATATTATTAATTTCTGGCCCCATCTGGCCTAGTCCCATCTGACCATAATGCAAGTGTAATGCACGCAACTCATGCTGATATGCAACATTGTATTGTTATTATTTTTTTTTCACAAAAAAATATTATTTCTCAAATTTATTATCTCACAAATAACCACAATTCTCCATTAACATACAATAATTTATGGGTAGCGAGTAAAATTTAGCAACATGAATGTTCGGCAATAAATAAATAAAATTTTGCTATTTATATTTAATAACTTTTATTTTTAAGTTTAATGCACCCACCTGGACAGCAGATATCCTACGAAAATCAATTTACTGAGGTGGTGGCTGCTGATTATCCTTGGATCCTAATTTTTAGCCCAATAAAATATACAAATTAGACATTGAATACTTAAAACTTATTCTGAATTAAAATAAATAAAACATAACCATCCTACCCCCTCACATTTAATTTATCTAACCCAAAAGAAAAGGTACATATATATTTATAAAAAAAAAATTGATTTTAGTTTAACAAAATAACTTACCTCAATTTTCCCGCCAAAATTTTTCAAGATTTCATTCTTTTTCCCTCGTTTTTTTTTTCTTCTCACTTTTTTTTTTCTCTTCCTCCTCCGCGCGGCTCCTCTCTCGGGTCTTCTCCATTTTACCCAAAACACATATATATATATATATATATGTGTGTGTGCATGGCCGGCCAAGCTTGCTAGCCAAGCAAAAAAAAAATTTTTTTTTTCTTGGTCACCAACTTGGGCACGTGGCCCTACTAACCCTCCCATAATCATTTGGGTGCATGTAGCCATGTGGCTAATTAGTTAGGATTTATCCATTAACTTAATTAATATATAAATTATTTATGTATTATTTATTCAATTAGCTAATTAAAACTATATAAATTTTGTAAAATATGGAATTAAAATTCCCAAGCCTAGAAATTAAATAAACGAAAATAAATAAATAAATAATAAAATTAATGCATAAAAATTCAAGATGTCACAATTCTCCTCTCCTTAAAGAATTTCGTCCTCGAAATTCTTACCTGGCAGAAATAGGTATGGGTATTGCTTTCGCATATTCTCTTCACTTTCCCAAGTGACCTCCTCCACAATTTGACTTTTCCATAATACTTTCACTAATGGTATTATCTTTTTCCGCAAAACTTGATCCCTTCTATCCAAAATTTGCACCGATTCCTCCGTATAAGATAGATCTTCTTTCAGTTCAATTGGTTGAGAGGATAATACATGAGAAGGATCAGGAATGTACTTACGCAACATTGATACATGGAACATATCATGAAGTCTAGACAATTCTGGGGATAGAGCCAATCTATATGCAGTTTCCCCTACTCTTTGTATAATCTCATAAGGTCCAATATAGCGAGGACTTAATTTCCCCCTCTTTCCAAACCTTAGCACGCCTTTCTAAGGAGAAACTTTGAGAAATACTTTATCACCCACAACGAATTCTAACTCTCGTCTGCGGTTATCTGCATAGCTTTTCTGACGACTCTGGGCTATTTTTAATCTATCTCGGATCACCTTTACTTTATCTACTGTGTCCTATACTAGTTCTGGCCCAAGTAATTTCCTTTCCCCCACTTCGTTCCAACAAATTGGAGTTCTACATTTACGACCATACAAAGCCTCAAATGGTGCCATGTCAATACTGGAATGAAAACTATTGTTGTAGGCAAATTCCATCAATGGCAACAGATCATCCCAATTTCCCTTAAATTCTAACACACAAGACCGTAGCATGTCCTCTAAGGTTTGAATTGTTCTTTCAGATTGTCCATCTGTTTGAGGATGAAATGCAATACTAAACTTTAGAGTCGTTCCCATAGCTTGTTGTAAACTAGGCCAGAACCTAGACGTAAATTTTGGATCGCCACAATAGACACAGGTGCACCATGTAACCTCACAATCTCCTTAACATACAATGCAGCATATTTATCAGTCGTATAATTAGATTTCACAGGTAAGAAATGAGCTGACGTAGTTAACCTATCAACGATCACCCAAATAGAATCAAAACCTTTTTGAGTACGTGGCAACCCGACAATCAAATCCGTTGTAATATGTTCCCATTTCCACTCTGGGATAGGGAGTGGCTGTAGTAACCCAACAGGACTTTGATGTTTCGCTTTTACTTGTTGACAAGTCAAACACCTAGCAACAAATTCTGCAATTTCCCGTTTCATACCAGGCCACCAGTAATGTTCTCGTAAATCTCGATACATCTTTGTACTCCCAGGATGCATAACATAAGGAGAATGGTGTGCCTCATCCAAAATTTCTCTTTTTAATTCTGAATTTCTGGTACACAGACTCCACTACCATAACAGAGTAACCCATCTTCCCTAACCACAAAATTTGTCTGGGTATTGTCTACCATTTGTTTCCAAATTTTCTGCAATTGGGCATCTTCTAATTGTAACTTCTTAATACGATCGAGTAGTAATGGTCTCACCTTAATTCGAGCAATTAACGCATCTGTTCTTGTCATAGCTAGCTCCACACCCATATGCGTTAAGTCATTAAATGTGTGAATCCTCCAACACCGATTACAAGCTAGTGTTCCCATAGTCTTACGACTCAGAGCATCCGCTACCACATTTGCTTTACCTGGATGATAATGGATACTGCAATCATAATCCTTCAATAACTCTACCCATCTTCTTTGTCTCAAATTTAACTCTTTTTGAGCAAACAAATACTTCAAGCTTTGATGATCAGTATAAATATCAATAGCCTCACCATACAAATAATGCCTCCATAACTTCAAAGCAAATACAACTGCAGCTAATTCCAAATCATGGGTTGGATAATTTTGTTCATGAGATCTTAATTGCCTCGAAGCGTATGCAATTACCCTTCCATTTTGTATTAGAACACATCCTAACCCTTGGCGTGAAGCATCACTGTAAATTACAAATCCACCATTACTTGAAGGAAGTGCCAACACTGGAGCTGTAGTCAACCTGGTCTTTAATTCCTGAAAACTTTTCTCACAACTATCATTCCATTCAAATTTAACACCCTTACGAGTTAATTGTGTCATAGGTGATGCAATAGAAGAGAAGTTTTGAATGAAACGACGATAATACCTTGCCAACCCAAGAGAACTACGCACTTCGGTCACACTAGTTGGACGCTCCCAATTCAAAACTGCCTCAACCTTCTTAGGATCAACACTGATACCATTATCTGAAATTACATGACCCAAGAATACTACTTGATCTAACCAAAATTCACACTTACTAAGCTTTGCAAACAGTTGTTTTTCCCGTAAAGTTTGTAAGACCATTCTAAGATGTTGTGCATGCTCTTCTTTACTCTTTGAGTAAACCAAAATGTCATCAATAAAAACAATCATGAAGACATCAAGGTGGGGTTTAAATACCCGGTTCATCAAGTCTATGAAGACAGCTGGTGCATTAGTCAGTCCAAAAGGCATAACAAGAAATTCATAATGTCCATATCTGGTTCGGAAGGCTGTCTTAGGCGCATCGCTATCTCTTACCTTAATCTGATAGTATCCAGATTTCAAATCAATCTTTGAGAACACAGTAGCACCTTGCAATTGATCGAATAAATCATCAATTCTGGGTAATGGATACCTATTTTTTACCGTTACTTGATTCAGTTGACGGTAATTAATACATAACCTCATGGTACCATCTTTCTTCTTCACAAATAAGACGGGTGCTCCCCATGGAGACACACTAGGCCGAATAAAACATTTGTCTAATAAATCTTGTAATTGAACTTTCAATTCTTTCAACTCAACAGGTGCCATTCTGTAAGGTGCAATTGAAATTGGTATAGTTCCAGGTAACAGCTCAATAGTAAATTCAACATCTCTATCTAGGACCACTCCTGGCAACTCATCAGGAAACACATCAGGGTACTCACACACTATTGGTAGATCATTAAGCTTGGTTTCAGGCCTTCTAACATCCACCACATAGGCAGTAATTCCTGGGCATCCCTTATTCAACAAATTTCTAGCTTTTAATCCTGATATCAAGCAATTAGGCAACACCCTACGGTCACCACGAAATACTAAATCCGGTTCTCCTGGGACTTTTAACATCACTTCCTTGGTAAAGCAGTCAATAGAAGCATGATGTATTGACAACCAATCCATACCCAAAATAATGTCAAAGTCACATATGTTTAAGGGTATCAAGTCAACAACTAGATCCTTGTCTGCTATCCGTATCACACAATTTCTATATATGTCTCGTGCTAACATTGTATCATCGGTAGGCGTAGCTACAGCTAACACCGAATCTAATTGGGAGAGTGATTGATCTAAATGCATGCAAAATGCCCGGGATAGAAAAGAATGGGTAGACCTAGAATCTATCAGTACATGAGCAAGCTTGCCTGTAACGGAAAGCATACCTATAACAACATCAGGAGTTGCTTGAGCATCTTGACGAGTCATAACATAGACCCGCGCTTGTGAGTGAGATCCCCTGGTCGCTTCTCTACTTCTCTGTGGAGTTACTGAGGAAGCC
The DNA here is from genome assembly GCA_019916065.1 of Vitellaria paradoxa. Lineage (NCBI taxonomy): Eukaryota > Viridiplantae > Streptophyta > Magnoliopsida > Ericales > Sapotaceae > Vitellaria > Vitellaria paradoxa. Next base: position 47,047,392 of record CM034238.1, read on the forward strand.
TTGTTACTACCAACTGCACTAGCCACAGAGGTTGCTGGAGTAGATAAGGTAGGACAATTCCTGGAAATATGCCCTTCTTGACCACATAAAAAACAGGTAAAGGGCCGCGAAACAGCACAGTCACTGGCATAATGTCCTGTGTCCTGTGGCCCCACACCTAAAGCATACCACATTTCTCAGCCTTTCTCCAGCATCTACCCCTCGCGAACCCACTGGTGTCTGCCTGAAACTTTGTTCTCGAGTCCTACCATAACTGACACTTCTACTTCCCCTTGATTGACTTGAATTTCTAAAATTCTGGGAATATTGACTTCTCTGTTTAGAAGATTCACTTTCTACCTTCCGAGAAATTGACAAGTCAAATCTAGCCTTTTTGGATTGTTCTCGCCTTCCAATTGCCTCCCAGACATCTTTTTCCACAATCTTTGCCTTATGTACCAAATCTCCATAACTTCTCATCTCAAAGGCAGAAATTCGGGATCTGATAGAAAACTCCAATCCCTGCTGAAATCTCTTACATTTTGCATCTTCTGTTTGCACTAGCTCTAGAGCAAATCTGGATAAGGCAGTAAATTGAGCTCCATACTCTGCAACGGACATTTTCCCTTGCCGTAGAGTAATAAACTCCTGTTTCTTTTCATGCCTATACGACTGAGGAAAGTACTTATCATTGAAGGCATTACGAAATTGATTCCAAGTTATTGCGACAACTGACAACCTTTTAGTAGCTTCCCACCAAAGTCTAGCTTGATCCTTCAACATAAATGTTGGTAGAATGATTTTGTCCTCATCAGCAATTTTCATTACCTCAAAAATTACTTCCATGCTTTTCAGCCAATCTTCAGCTTCCAAAGGGTTAACAGTACCAGAGAAAGATGTGGGTCCTCACTTGAGAAATTGTTCATAAATAGTACTATGAGCCTCGGGTCTGACCCTCTGCTCCGTCTGAAGTTCAACCAATCTAGCTACAGCCTGAAGTACCCTTTCCACAAGATCTGGCTGATTCTGTGCTTGAGGCTGATCCCCTTGATCTCCAGGTTGCCTTTCAGCCTCCACCGATGGTGGAATCTGACCAACTGAACCCTCTCCTTCCATTCCTTCAGAATTGTGTTCAATGTTCATATTTTATCTGACATTAATTTCACTGTGAGGTGCAAAATATACTTTCATTACATTTATAATTTCATATTTCTTAGTATTCAACTCAACAGATATATATGGAAGTAACCACACATTTAGATAATATTGTGAATTTTCATTACTATTATCTAGACAGCTTACAAAAATATTTCTACATCTACATATCATCCTAAGTATATGCCAAAATGTCAGTCTATCCCTACACTGGGATATATATACATCTGTCACTGGTCGGTGATTTCCAAAACTATACACAGACCGACGTTGTATAATATCATTCCCAAAACTATATACACTTGTTATCCCCAAAATTATGTACAACCACTACCCAACTCCTATGCAATGGCAGAGCCCCCATCCGTATCACTATCTGACTCCCCAGTTAAGTCAATGAAGATAGGCTCATCTGGGTCCTCGTCCGAGTCTTCCTCAAAAGAACCCCCATCCGTGTCATCATCTGACTCTCTAGTCAAGTCAATAACAATAGGCCCCTCAGGGTCTCCTTCTGGCTCCTCTACTGGGTCCTCATCAGGTACTAGATCTACTGTTGGCTCAGGAGTAGGTGGAGGAGCTAAGGTGAATGGCAGTTGGGTTGGGTCGGGCTGTGCAGGCTCTCCAGCTACTGGCTGATATACTAATGCCCCTTCTTGCACCATTGTATGAACTAACCCTGAAAAAGCTTGTGGGGTGTCTAGTAGCTGTAGCTGTCACTCTGCTGCTAGCAATTCTAATACTGCTTTTTCCCGCATAATCATATTCTAGATGTGTCTCGTCCCTTGTGCCCAAGACCCCGCAGTATCTAAGATATTCTGTCGAGCTAGCTCTCGAGCCCTCATCTGGATGAAATGCTGTTCTTCTATATCAAGGTTAGCTAAGGCCTCCTGATGTGCTAGTATCCACTGGGACCATAACATCCATGGGTTTGCCATCTACCCCACCCTATGCTGTAAACATTAATAAAAGTCTAATCAGTGCCCATAACAACCTTTCTCTTTAGGAAATAAAATATAAATAACCTATTTGGTTCTCCTAAAGGCCATCATAAACTACTTATATCTCTTCCTCTCTGTTAACCAAGATCCCACATTTGATCTTATTAACCTACTCTGATACCAACTTGTCATATCCCTATTTTAGGTTACATTTAATCCCTTAAATAGGGTGGACGTTATCAAATTTTCTACCTAAATATAATATATCAATATCATCTCAACATGTAAAATTTAAAACAACGAGGCAAACAGAAATTATTCATGAAACTCCAACATACATAAACTTACAACCCATAAGACTTAATTAACCAAGTATTAATCTGACACCATCTAGCCTTAGATTACTTATACAAAACCTTAAACACAAAATTAAAAGATAAGATAAACAACTCAGGTTCTCTTCTAATCTCTCGCAGCCACTTCTAAATTCAACCTGAAAGGTGTAAATTTGGGTATGAGTGTCACACACTCAGTGGAGGTATTATATTTAAAATAAAAGATAATAAATATGCACCAAGAAAAAAAAAACATTACAGCAATTATATCAATAATTATACCATAACTAACGCATCTTTTTGTGCCACATCTAAAAATATCTCAATACACAATTTATCATCACTAGGCTCCAACTGGCCATATCATTGCACATTTGCATAATAAATAATTTAAATGATAATGCAACACATATTTGGCCCCCTCTGGCCCATGAGTTGAGCACTCAACGATGGACAGTGGCTTTAATTTAGCTTGTCCCATTAGCCCCATCTGGCTATATATTTTTTTTTCGACCCCTTCTGGCCGTATATTATTAATTTCTGGCCCCATCTGGCCTGGTCCCATCTGACCATAATGCAAGTGTAATGCACGCAACTCATGCTGATACGCAACATTGTATTATTATTTTTTTTTTCTTGGTCACCAACTTGGGCACGTGGCCCTACTAACCCTCCCATAATCATTTGGGTGCATGTAGCCGTGTGGCTAATTAGTTTGGATTTATCCATTAACTTAATTAATATATAAATTATTTATGTATTATTTATTCAATTAACTAATTAAAACTATATAAATTTTGTAAAATATGGAATTAAAATTCCCAAGCATAGAAATTGAATAAATGAAAATAAATAAATAAATAAATAATAAAATTAATACATAAAAATTCAAGATGTCACATTCAAGCACTAGACCCACGTGGTTTGACGGCACAAATTATTCTTACTAGAAGGTACGAATGTAAGCTCACTTGTTATCTATGAATTATAAAGTTTGGACTTCTATGGTTCAAGGATTAGAAGAGCCAACACACGAAGTCGATAGACATATTAAGATGAAGCCAACTCTGATGTGGACAAAAGTTGAACAAGAAAGTTCAAATTGGAACTTTTAGGCTTTGAGTGCCGTATTTACACCCGTCTATCCTAATGAGTTTTTGCCAAATTTCAAGTTGTACAAGTGTACGAAAAACCTGGTTAATTCTGCAGAATACGTATGAAGGGAACCTACAAATTAAAATATACAAGCTTAAAAAGCTCACTTCTGAATTTGAAAGCTTAAGAATGAACCAAGACAAAAGATTTGATGATTTTTATGTTCAACTGAGTCATGTCGTCAATTCTCACCGCAATCTTGGAGAGCCCATCCCTGAATACAAAGTGGTACGTAAAATTTTACGTTTTCTTCCCAGCACGTTTGATTCTAAAGTTATAGCAATTGAAGAAGTCAGGGATGTACATTCCATGAAAATAAAAGATCTTATGGGATCACTGCAAACCCTCGAGACAAACAAGCTTAAAGCAAGAAAGTCCACAAAAGGTGTTGCTCTCAAGACTGTGGAAGAGGAAGATGAAGAGGAAGAATTTGATAAAGAATTGGCCTTTATGGCAAAGAAATTCATGAAATATGTGAAGAAAGAGAAAAAATCAATGTTCAACAAAACCAATAAGAAAGACTTGAGGTCCAAAGATAAAGGTAAGAAATTTAAGAAGAATAAAAAAAAAAAAAAAAAAGATAAAAAGAAGAAGATACAATGCTTTGAATGTCATGACTATAGTCACTTTGCTCAAGTTGTACAAACAAGAAGATGAAGAAAAAAAAGTTAAAGTGATTAATGCCACACTCGATGATGACTCTAACTCAAACGATTCCTTTGCATTAGTCTCTTCTAATAACGAAGGTAATTACATTGCTTTTATGGCTTCTCACACTTACTCTGTAGGAACACTTTCTGGATCTCGAAGCAACACTGAGATATCAAACCACAAGGACGATGATTATGATGACGAATTTAACAACAATCTTCAAGCAGCATAAAACAGTTTCTTTGCAGAATGCTGTGATTTGAAAAAACAAAGACTTGTACAACATAAAAAAACAGCGAGATGAGGAGTAAAAGAAACGCCTTGAAAATTGAGAATGAAAAACTTATAGGTAAATTGTCTACTTTTGAATTTGATAGAATTTCTCAATCTCAAAGTGCAAAAAAATTCAAACAAAAGCTGGAAGAGAAGAATAAGAAGATTGAAGAACTAAAGAAAGGGGGTGTTTGGAAGTTCAAAAAAACTCAAGTTTTGGTAGTTTTTTGGGTGTTTTTTTTTTTTTTTTTTGCACTTTTTTGTGTGTTTGGTTAAACTAAGTGGAATTTTTAGTAACTTTTGAGTGTTTGGTAAATTTTTTACTGTAGCAAAGCAAAAAAGTGGTAACTTTTAGGTGTTTGGTATTTTTTTATTGTAGCAAATCAAAAAAGTTGTAATTATGGAGTGTACTTTTTACTGTAGCAATCAAAAAAGTGAAAAAAATTGTGGTTTTGCCAAACACACCAAAAGTAACTTTTGGTATTTTTTCACTAATTTTTGAGTTGCCAAACTGGCTCAAAATCATTGGAGAATTATGAGTAAATATTAATGAGTTGAAAGAAAAGGTAAAGAATGATGAGAAGATAGTTGACAAAATAAATTCTAGTTCAAACAAAATTGAAGAGATCTAGAGCAAACAAAGGCCACATGGAGATAAATCGGGTCTGGGGTAGAATGGGGAAAAGATCACATCAGCTCCACCAAAAGCTTCTCTAGTTGCTCCAAAGGTTGTTGTAAAATCTACTGCAATACCAAAGCAAGTAGCACCACCAAAAAAGGTGCCCTAAAAGTCTTACATCATTAGCATCCTCCTCCTATAGTGAAAGGTACACATTTTGCTAAACCCCAATTCTTTGTACATGTATGTCACAATTGTGGAACCAAATGCCATATCCGCCATAATTGTCACAAATTCAATGGTATCCCTTTGAACCACGTTAAAACTTTTTCTAAAGCCTAAGTCCTAGAGTTTCTGTGACAAATAGGTTTCAATCTTTTTTTAATTTTTTTGAAAATATTTTTGAAAACTCACACCACTTTCAAAAAATCAAAGAATTTAAACTTTCAAAAGCACAAAAATACAAATTTTTCAAAGAAAGTAAATTCAAACAAAAAATAAAGACGTGAGAAAAAACCCTGTTAAGATTTCTTTTCCTAAAACCAGGGTTATGTGGATTAGAAAATTAAATTTAAATTGTTTTGTTTCACAAATAGTCCTGAAAGCTTTAAAAATATGTAGTATCTTGACAGTGGATGTTCAAATCACATAAGTGGAAATAAATCTCTATTTTCAAAACTTGAATCCTGCTAGGGTGGTATAATGACCTTTAGTGATGGTAGTACATCATAAGTAAAAAGTAAATGTTAGATTAAGTCCACTATTTTTAGATGTTTAAAAAAAGTTTTATACATTAAGGGACTTAAGGCAAAGCATATCAGCCAACACCAGCATATATATGTGGACAAATAAGCGTCTGACACATGTCAAACAGTCTCCATGCCACGTGAACCGTCTTACGATATAATGACTTTACCCTCTTCTAAACGGTGGTGTCACGTCTTTACTTTGTCACGTGAATTATCCTACGAATTGATGGTTTTATTTTTACTTCAATAGTGGTTTATAACGGGCAACGGATGGGAGGGACCTTATTGTTGCTTGATCAAAAGTGTAGGGCTTTAACTATCACAATTGAAACCATTAGAACTAAAGTGAGACTGAGGATAAAGCATAGGAGTTGTTTTTTTTTTTTTTTTTATCGTAAAATTTATCAATATAATTTAAAATATGATACTAAAAATTTAACTATTGTAAAAATCAAAATATCACTTATATCTTATTGAAACCATATAAAAAATATTTTCTATTACAAAAAATAAATTGTATTTATAAAGTGCTTTTCTAATTTTCTAACAATGTTACTTGAATTATTATAAAAAATTTAGATAATTAATAGAAAAATAATTATTATAAAAAATAATCATTAGCCTGTATGGATACTTGAATTAATACTTAAATTTAAAAAAAAAATTATGTAGACTACTTTCTTATGGTAAAAATAAAAATATATTAATATGTTGATTGAATTTAATTTTTATTTAAAATGTAGACTATTGCAAATTAAATTTTTAAAAAAATTCTATTTATAACACGTGAGTTATTTTTATATCATAAAACTTAAGACTAAGTTATTCTCCTTGAAGTTTTTTAAAAATATTTTCAAGTATAAAAAATTAAATATAATGACAAATTATTTTTTTTTAAAATATTTTAACAAACAAACAGCATTATTACCTGAATTAATTTTTTATTATAATAATTTAAATTATTTTGATAAATTATATTTTTGAATATTTTTAAAATATTTGCTTAAAAATATTTTTAAATTATTTTAATAACTATGTTTTTATTATAATATTTTAGATTAAATTGATAAATTTTATTTTTATATATTTTAATATTTGATGTAATTAATATATCATCCAATAACTCAAAAATATTTTTATCATATTAATTATCTAGGATTTTTTATTTTAATTGTAGTAACATTTGTTAAAAATTTAGAAAAGTAATTTATCAGTATAATTTATTTTTTATAATAGATTTTTTTTTTTACATGGGTTCAATAAGGCATATGTAAATACTCTTATTTTTGCAATAGTTAAATTTTTAGCATAATATTTTAAATTATATTGATAAATTTTATTTTTAAATATTTTAAAAATATTTATTTAAAAGTATTTTAAAATTGTTATTGATAACTAAATTTTTATTATAATATTTTAATTTATATTAACAAAATTTGTTTTTAAATATTTTAATATTCAATATAATTAATATATTATCCATTTACTCAAAATTTTTTTTATTATTTCACCTATATTTTTACAAAAAAAAAAAAAGATTTTTGTTAGGGGATGTGTTTGAAAAAAAAAGCTGGTACCTCAACTATATTAGCTATCAGTGTTTTTACTTTTTATAAAATTACCAAATTTACTATCTTATATTTTAATTTTTTTTTTAAAATTGAAAAAAAAATATCAAATTAATAAAGAGTTAAAAGATTAACTAATAAAAAGTTAAGTTAATTCTTTTCCTTTTTAAATAAAAAATTAATCTTTTAATAACTAGTTAATAGCCAACTTTAAAAAAAATAACTTTTTTTTCCCAAACTCGGGCGGAAGCTCCCCCTGGGCCGACATTAACCGCGTTCGAGCGAAAGAAAAAAAAAATTCGAAATTGTGCGGCCAGCAAATGCGGAGAAGGGGGGCTGACATTGGCGTATGATGGCAGCGGCTGTCATTAATCATCAGCCGCACGATGCACAAGTTTTTGATGATCCACGGCCAAGGCTAAATCTGGACCGAGCCGCACGATGCATAACTTTTGGACCAAGGGCGGCACTTTTGAATTTGTTTCATTTTTCTCTCTCTCATTTTTTTTTTCAGTATTTGAATTGCAACTAAATTTTTATTTTTATTTTTTTTGGAAAATATAGTTTAAATGGAAAAAATAAATTCAAGTTACCGGTTTGATACATAATTATATTAAATACTAAAATATTTAAAAATAAAATTTATCAATATAATTAAAATATTATAATAAAAATTCATTTATTGTAAAATTTTTCAAAATTTAAGTAATAATGTCCATCTGTTTGTTAAAAAATTAAAAAATAATAATTTATCAGTATAATTTAATTTTCTATAATAAAAAATAATTTTTAAAAAATTTCAAAAAGAATAATTTATTATTAACTTTTATAATATGAAAATAACTCATGTTTTAAAAGTAGAATTTTTTTTTAAATTTTACTTGTAATTGTTTACCTTTTAAATAAAATAAAGTTTGACCAACTTATTAAAATATTTTTATTTTTACAATAAAAAAGTAGTTTACATAATTTAAAAAAAAATCAGTATTAATTTAAGTATTCATGGAGGTTAACAATTACTTTTTATAATAATTACTTTTATATATTGTGAAACTTTTTAAAATTTACGTAACAATATTCGTCTGATTAGTAAAATTTTGAATTTTTTTTCATTTCTCTCTCTCTCTCTCTTCCTCTTAAATACTTGAACTGCAACCAAAATTTTTATTTTTATATTTTTTTGGGAAATATAATTTAAATGACAAAAATATATTTAAGTTACTAGCTTGGTATAATAATTATATTCAATATTAAAATATTTAAAAATAAAATTTATCAAAGAAATTAAAATATTATAATAGAAATTCATTTATTATAAAAATTTTCAAAATTCAAGTAATAATGTCTGTGCTTATTAAAAAATTAAAAAAAATAATAATTTATCTGTATAATTTAATTTTCTACACTAAAAAGTAATTTTTGAAAAATTTTAAAAAGAATAACTTATTCTTTACTTTTATAATATGAAAACAATTCATGTTTTATTAGTAGAATTTTGCGTTTAAATTTTACTTGCAATTATTTACCTTTTAAATAAAATAAAGTTTGATCAACTTATTAAAAATATTTTCATTTTTACCGTAAGAATGGAGAAGGGGGCTGACATTGGGGTATGATAGCAACCCCAAAAAAAATAAAAATTATTTTTTATTTTTTATTGGGGTATGATGGCAGCCCCCAATAAAAATTATTTTTTTCCCTAATAAAAAATAAAAATTATTTTTTATTGTAGATAATTAAATTATACTGATAAATTATTATTTTTTAATTTTTTAACAGGCAGACGGACATTGTTACTTGAATTTTGAAAATTTTTACAATAAATGAATTTTTATTATAATATTTTAATTATATTGGTAAATTTTATTTTTAAATATTTTAATATTTAATATAATTATTATATCAACCTAGTAATTTAAATATATTTTTGCCGTTTAAACTATATTTCCCAACAAAAAAATTAAAATAAAAACTTTGGTTGCAGTTCAAGTATTAGGGAAAAAAAGAGAGAGAGAGAGCAAAATGAAAGAAACTCAAAGTTTTAATAAATAGACAAACATTTTTACCTAAATTTTAAAAAGTTTTACAATATATAAAAATAAATCTTATAAAAAAGAATCGTTAGCCTCCATGAATACTTAAATTAATACTAATTTTTTTTTAAATTATGTAAACCACTTTCTTACGGTAAAAATGAAAATATTTTTAATAAGTTGATCAAACTTTATTTTATTTAAAAGGTAAATAATTGCAAGTAAAATTTAAATGAAAAAATTCTACTTATAAGACATGAATTGTTTTCATATTATAAAAGTTAAGAATAAATTATTCTGTTTAAAATTTTTTAAAAATTATTTTTATTGTAGAAATTAAATTATACAGATAAATTATTATTTTTTTTATTTTTTAACAATCACACGAACATTATTACTTGAATTTTGGAAATTTTTATAATAAATAAATTTCTATCATAATATTTTAATTTTATTGATAAATTTTATTTTTAAATATTTTAATATTAAATATAATTATTATACCAAGCCAGTAACTTAAATATATTTTTACCATTTAAATTATATTTCCCAAGAAAAATATAAAAAAAAAAATTGGTTGCAGTTCAAGTATTTAAGAGGAAGAGAGAGAGAGAGCCAAATGAAAAAAAAATTAAAATTTTAATAAGCATACGAATATTGTTACGTAAACCTTAAAAAGTTTCACAATATATAAAAGTAATTATTATAAAAAATAATTGTTAGTCTCCATGAATACTTAAATTAATGTTGACTTTTTTTTTAAATTATGTAAACTACTTTATTATTGTTAAAATGAAAATATTTTAATAAGTTGATCAAACTTTATTTTATTTAAAAGGTAAACAATTATAAGTAAAATTTAAAAAAAAAATTCTACTTATAAAACATGAATTATTTTCATATTATAAAAGTTAATAATAAATTATTCTTTTTGAAATTTTTTAAAAATTATTTGTTATTATAGAAAATTAAATTATACTGATAAATTATTATTTTTTAATTTTTAACAAATAGACGGACATTATTACTTGAATTTTGAAAAATTTTATAATAAATGAATTTTTATTATAATATTTTAATTATATTGATAAATTTTATTTTTAAATATTTTAGTATTTAATATAATTATTTATCAAACCGGTAACTTGAATTTATTTTTGCCATTTAAACTATATTTTCCAGCAAAAAAATAAAAATAAAAATAAAAATTTGGTTGCAATTCAAATATTGAAAAAAAAAAAGTGAGAGAGAAAAATGAATCAAATTCAAAAGTGCCGCCCTTGGTCCAAATTTGGCCTTCTGTGGATCATCAAAAAGTTATGCATTGTGCGGCTCGGTTCAAGTTTGGCCTTGGCCGTGGATCATCAAAAACTTGTGCATCGTGCGGCTGAGGATTAATGTCAGCCGCTACCATCATACCCCAATGTTAGCCCCCTCTTTCTCTCACTAAATTTTGTTAACACTTAAAATTATTTTTTAAATTATAATTTATATTAATATAAATTTAAATATTTTTTGAAAAATAAAAATAATAAAAAAATAATAAATTAGTAACTAAAAATAAAAAAAGATATAATAAATTTGTCACTCATCAAACGAATCGTATATAAATAAATTTTATTTTTTTTAAAAATAACACTTTTTTCGGTGAACTTTTATAATGCGGTACACACACCAAGTTTGTCTTTGTTATTAATAAAGCAAAAATCATCAAAATAAAAAAATTTGAACCCATAAAATTTTTTTCTAAATATTAGAGTTTACATAAAATAAAATAAAATAAAATTTATTTATACACGATTCGTTTAATGAGTGTTAAATTTACTATATTTTTTTATTTTTAGTTACTAATATATTATTTTTTATTATTTTTATTTTTCAAAAAATTTAAATTTATATTAAAAAAATTATAATTTAAGAAAATAATTTTAAGTGTCAACAAAATTTAGTGAGAGAGAGAGGGATTGATGAGAGAGTGAAAAAAACTTTAACTTAAATATTTTATTTTATTTTATGTAGACTCTAATATTTAGAAAAAAATTTTATGGGTTCAATTTTTTTATTTTGATGATTTTTGCATTATTAATAACAAAGACAGACTTGGCAAGTGCACCGCATCACGAGAGTTTAACAAAAAAATGTGGTATTTAAAAAAAAAATTATTTATACACGATTCGTTTGATGAGTGACAAATTTATTATATCTTTTTTTTTATTTTCAGTTATTAATTTATTATTTTTTTATTTTTCAAAAAATATTTAAATTTATTTTAATAAAAAATTATAAGTGTTAACAAAATCTAGCGAGAGAAAGAGGGGATCAATGAGAGAGATTGGAAAACAAACAAAAAAAAAAAACCTGAACTTTAAATGTCTACCGCTAGATTTCTTCCAAAGAAATCTAACGGTCCACGTGTTACATTGGATTATAATCCGGTGCACTGGGCACCGGACGCCCCCTCAATCCCCCAATCCCCCCTTTTTTTCAAGGCAGACTGATGGCCTGAGTTAAAGATAAAAAACAAAATAAAATAAAAAATATTTTAAATATAATTAAGTGATTTTTGATAGTAGTAAAATAAATAAAAATAAAAATAATTAATTTTTAATATGCTTGCTAAAATTATAAATATAAATAAATTTTATTTTAATTTTTAACATTTTATCCTATGTCAAACTAAGTTTAAGTGTTTTTATCAAAATTTGTAAAGGTTTAATTATGAAGGATAATTATGTCTATTCAAATTATATATAAAAACTAAGAACATAAATTTATAGTTTTTTCGGCCCATGATTGGACGATAAAAAAAAAAAAAAAAAAACACAAACATTAGTATTTTAGGTATTTGATAAAATATTAAAAACTGTTAATAATCTTATGTGATTGGTTGCCAACGCAATTTTTTTGCAGAGTTGGCAAGGATTTAAACATCAAAACTTTTCGTATGTTAGATAAAAATTTTGATACCTTTTAACTTAGGTTAAAGTGAAATAACTGCTATACACTTGCCAACTCAGCAAAAAATTTATCTATTGCCAATCTGTCACATAAAATTATTGACAACTTTTGGTGTTTTATCAAATATCTAAAACACTAAAGTTTACGTTTTTTTATTTTTATTTTTTTATCCTCCAAACATGTACTGAGGCAAATGTAGATTCATGTTCTTACGATCTTTTATATAATTTGAATAGATATAATTATCTTTTATAATTAAACCTTTACAACTTTTGATAAAAACACTTAAGGTAGCATTTGAAGTGGTAAAAAATAAGAAAAAAATAAGATAAATTGAGAGAAAATGTGGTTTTAAGTTAATTTTGACATTTGGTATTTTTTTTTTCAAACTGCATTTTTTGGAGACGAATAATAGTAAATCGTTAGAATGATTTCCCAAATCCCTTCTAACGGAATCAAAAAGTCAATACTCAATGTTCTGCGCAATAGATCTACTTTCTCTCTCTTGACAGTAGTAAACCATTATAACAATTTTTCAAATCCATTCTAACAGATTCAAAAAGTCTATTTGGAGATGTATAGCGCCAAAACCCTTAGAATGGTTTTTCCAAATCCGTTCTAACGGATTCAGAAAAATTTGTATAAAATAATGACAATAGTATTCGTTTGAAAGTTTTCGACTCGAAGAATATGATTGTCAAAAAAAATTTACACACTCGGTTAACCTCCTTTTGAATTTTTTATTTTTTTAATGAAATATTGAAATTTTTTAAAATTAGTAAAGATGGGAAAATGTAAATGTGTAATAGAGAGTTTTACTGATTTATAGAGATTGATGGAGATTTATGTTATTTTTTTTGTTTGTTGGTGCTCCAAATAAACCCTAAGTATAGTTTGGTAAAAGAGAATATGTTCAAAAATAAAATAAAATTTATTTATATTTATATTTTTAATAAGTAAATTAAAAATAATTATTTTTATTTTTATTTATTTTTACTACAATCAAAAGTTACTTAATTATATTTAAAATATTATTTTATTTTCTATCTTTAACTTAAGCCATCAGTTTGCCTTCAAAAAAAAAAAAAGGAGAAGGAGGAGGCGGCCAGCAAAACGGCAGGCTTTCCAGCAAAACGATAACGCTCCACTTGACTTCAGGGGCCGCAGTTGGGGGTCGACTTAAGCCAGGTTGTCTTAAAAGCTTCCCTTGTAGTGTTACATTAAGGCACGGGATCTATTCTCATCTTGTTAGTTGGATTTTCATTGTGGTTGTTTCCCAAGTTTGAAATATTAGATTATGGCTTCGTTTGGAGCTCTCGAAAAAAAAAAATAAAATCTTACAAATCTCTATAAACACCAATTACAAAATAGTAAAATTTAAATTTTTCACTTATTATACGAATTACGAAATATTTATTTTTACAATTTTATACAAGTCCAAACATCCCTCGTATATACGCACATATGTGAAATGGTCAGCCACGTTAAGCTGAATATTTTGAAAAAGATTTTCCTGTCTCCTGGGAGATCAATAACAATTGGTCGTAGACCCAATTTTTTCATACAAGCATGTGCCACAGGAAACCTTATAAATGCCGGTAATCACATTTATATAGTGGCATTTAGAGTGATAAAAAATTATAAAATTTAATTAAAGTTATAGATTCATAATTCGTGCAATAAAATAAAAAGAGAATAATTTTTAAAAAATTTCAGTATTTTTCAACGATTTTCAGAATTCCAAAAGAGTCAAGAATTGATCTTATAGGGGTGTTTAATTAACTAAAACTAATCAAAACTCACTAACTTTTATTAATTTTTGTATTTTCTTCCAATTAAATTTTGGCACATATCATTTTTACATCAAATTAATTTTTATACTTTTGTTATATTTTTTAGCCAACCAAACACCATCCTTCTAAGTTAATCGCAAATTTTAAAGCTGCCTTACAATAGTCCGTTTGGTGCAATGTAAAACGCTGAGAAACTTTGAAAACCTCTAAAATTTTCTAAAAGTTATTCACTTTTTATTTCACTTCACAAATTATAAACTCACAAATTATCTTATTTTATTTTACTTTTTATCACTCCAGATACTCCTTTAGTAGCGCTAGGAGCTAATCACAAATGGAGATACTTTACCTCCGCCTTAACGTGTCAAATTCAAGTTCAACATGTGAATCATTGAAATTTATGTTCTAAGTTTGAGTCCAAAAAAAATAAGACTCTAAAGCTTACCTATCAGTCTAATAAAGTAATACATATTGATGGTTTTATAAGCTTTAGTTTTTACTAAGGTAACGATATTTTGCTTTAATAAAATAGTATCGTTTTAGTTTGATTGATCTATTCGTTTATAATAATATTTTAAACTAAAACAATAACTACATTTAAGAGGAAGAGACTCAACCTTAAAAGATAAGCATTAAGGTGAGTAAAATTCATACCTTATATGGTTTAGAGGCTCAGTTGAAACCGGCTTGATACCATATCAAAAAACCAAATTACATATTAAGAGAAAAGGTTTCAACATTAAAATTTAAATGCTAAGGTGAGGGAACTCAATCTCTTATATAATTAAAATTACTTTTCTCATGAACCAATATGAGACAATTTCTAACAATTTGTCTATTTGAATCTATAATACTCAAGCACAAACACATGCTGATAATTTAAGCAGTGCTTAAATAAACCAGGCTTAGATTTTTTAGTCTTAGAAGGACCTAATATGTGACTAGACAATTTTACTTCTTCGTTTTTGTCACGGTGATTTATGAGTTTAGTATGCTGGTCAAATATGCTGTATACACAAATTTCGTGTTGAGAAAATAAACACAAAAATTGTAGTAATAAATCAAATTTTTATTGATTTGAAGAAAATGGATTACAATCTCTGAAACTTTTAATCAAAGAACTAATCATCTGATTTTTCTCTTCAAAATGTTGATGCGAACGCTTGAAACTTGATCTCAAACCAATACGTGTATGTTCTTGTTGCTTGAGAGTCTGTAGGGTTTTGACAGCTTAATCCAGTAGAGTCTCCTTGTGTGCAAAAGAGTCTTTTTTTGTGTTTGATAGTGACCCTTATTTATAAATGTAAAGGAGAGAGTTACAATAGAACTTAACTTCTCTAAGATAATTATCTTATTATTTTATTTATTAAATAAAAGATAATATCAAAGAGTTTGGATAATATCATACTTCATAAATAATTATCTCTTATTTATTTGTTTTTAAGAGATAAATATTAAAAAGTATTTAATTATCTTTAATAGTGGGCCAAGCTGACAAGTTGCACAATTTAATTGGTGAAGTCCTGTCATCTTCAAACTGCATCACTTTTACACATGGCGTCTTGTGATTCGTCCACATATCCAATTTTCTTGAAATCTTTCACGAGACACGTGACAAGATTTAATTTGTCAATTTAATTAGGTTCTTATCTGACACTTGACAATATTTGATTTGCCAAAATTTGTGTGTCTACAAATGTCCCCTTGAGACTTGATCATGTGCACGTTGTAGTAGTGTTGAGAAGTGAGCGGGTTTCGAATTTAAAAATTTAACGCCATTGACTAGAGCAATTTGGGTTTTTGTACAATGACATTTTTTTTATTTTTTTGTAAGAAATTAAAATTTAATAATAATTTCCCATCCCAAGTAATTTCGAGTCTTCTAATTGAAATAGAATTGATACCCAATTTTTGGACTTCAATTCCATAGCAAGACTTGGCCATGCAAGTATTTGATTTAGCTTAGGAAACCTTTGACGTTGCTTTGTTTTGTGTTTCAAAGAAATTGTTCGGGCACTAACTTAGTTTGGATGAATGAAATAAAAATTTGAGTGGGTCCACACTTATGGTGGATTTGAGCAATCCAAGTACAACTCACATATTATTAGCACTCCAAAATTTATAAGGATTCCAAGAACTCCAAAGACTGTGTGCTGTAGGAGACTTAAAGGACTAGAATTATTATTTTTTTTTTAATTCTAGTGTGATTTGGACTTGAAATTTATCTTCATTTGAACAATTAGAATTTATATGAGATTCAATCTTTTTAGAATTTGATCAGAATTTTGAGAATCTTGAATCTAAATCATAATTGAAGTAGGTTATAATTTTGTTTATATAAAAAAACCTTCATTCATTTTTCCTTCAATTCCAAATAATTCTCGGTGAAGTAGTGAAAAGTAGCATTATATTATTTTTTCTTTTCTTCCGTGTGGGTGAAACAGCACATCCAATATTTTTTGATAAGAGCTTTAATTTCCTTCTTGAGCATAACGGAGCAGTGAGTAATTCTTCCGTTTACATCATCAATCTTCAATTGATATTTGTCATTTGAATTCCACTGTGCGTGAAACTTTAAACCAATGATGGATTACTCTTTTTTTTTTAATTATTATTATTATTATTATTATTATTTTTTACAAGCAACAGTGGTCCAAAATTGCTTTAAGATCCTTAATATGTAATGTTTGCATATATTGAATGCACTATACCATTTCAACACGTCACATGCATCTCTTTTTTTCGCAATTCTAATCTACATTTTTTTTTTTGCTAACTCTTTGTTTTTTCTTGGACGGATAGAATGTCCAATTTTTTTTCTTTTTGTCTTTTCGCTTGGATGGATAGAATGTCCAATTTTTTTTTCTTTTTTTTTTTTAACTCGCAGAATACTTTTTTTAATTCCAATCGGGACTTCTTTTTTCGGCTAACTACTTTTTTTTTTTTTTTTTGAAATTCCATTCTACCTTTTTTTTTGGCTAACCCTCACTTTCTTTTTTGGGGGTAGCATTTCCAACATCGGATTAAAGATTTTCATGCCAACACCGTTCACGTCTACATCAATCAAAGCATTTGAATTCGGCTTCGGCAAGAATTCGGGGCTGAAAGTTGTTCGTGGCAGCAGTCTTTCGCGCCTACATTAGCCAGAGCCTTTGAATTTAGCTTCGGCAAGAATTTAGGGCTGAAAGTTATTCATGGCAGCAGCCGTTCGCGCCTACATCAACCAGAGCCTTTGAATTCGGCTTCAGCAAGAATTCAGTGCTAAAAGTTGTTCGTGGCAGCAGCCGTTCATGTCTACACAGCCAGAGCCTTTGAATTCAGCTTCAACAAGAATTTAAGGCTGAAAGTTGTTCGTGGCACTAGAACTTTTAAAGCTAACTTGGGCACTGCATTGAAGGCCTTTGGGATCTTTGTATCAGAATGTTGAGATTGCTCTCTTTCAGATTATGGTTACTTTGAAGGATTGTTAATTGCATGACCAAAAGATTCTTTGTTTTTTGAGAGTGTAATGTGGTAGTATGAATGCATACACGTCTAAGGAGATTCTATCTAGGAGGTTGGGTTTTAAGTAGGACCGATGTGACCCTTTCAATTTTTTTTGGGAACTTATGTAGGTTCTATCCAGGAGATTGGGTTTTAAGTAAGACCAGTGTGACCCCTCCAATCTTTCCTGGGAACTTACTTAGGTTCTGTACTATTCATTTCTACTGTAAGATTCATTGTCAAAGGCAGTTTTCATCAATTGAAAGCCTTAAGAATCTTTACATCAGATCCTTGTTTCTTTTCAGATCATGGTTACCTTCAAAGATTATTCACATAATAGCCAGAAGATAATCTCTATTGTTAATGAACTTGGTGATCCCACAATGGTCTTGGAATTATCGGTGTTTGATCCAATCATTGGCTATTTTTCTCGCAATTGGTCCCCTTCTACTGATTCGCCTCACCTGAAGCGATAGTGTATTGCCTTAAGGAACAATTTATTTGATCATAGTAATTCAACAACTATTTCTTCAGAAGCGTTGTTCTTGCAATCTCCACTTTATTCTAAAGATTATAATCTTGACATTGGAAAGACTTCTTAGAGATGTTCTGAGCATATCACGAGCTTTATCACAAGAGTATGAATTATGAATTCACTACTCATGATTAGATCAATTTTTTTGTTTTGATTGGATGACTAAGTTTGAAATAGGATTTCAAACTGCCTACGTACCCAAGATGGGATCAAGCCAAGCGTAGTTCATCAATTTTTTTTTTCATTTTTTTTACATGAATGATTAAACTTGGAACAAACCCCTAGTTGCCTACGTACCCGAAATAGGATCAAGCCAAACATAGTTCAATGCAATAAAAAATAAATGGATTTTTTTTTGAATGAATGAATGTCTGAACTTGGAATAGGCTCCAAGTTGCTTACGTACACAAAATGGGATCAAGCCAAGCGTAGTTCAATACAATAAAGAATAAATGGATTTTTTTTGAATGAATGACTGAACTTGTAACAGACTCCAAGTTGCCTACGTACCCGAGATGAGATCAAGCCAAGCGTAGTTTAATACAATAAAGAATAAATGGATTTTTTTTGAATGAATGACTGAACTTGTAACAGACTCCCAGTTGCCCACGTACCCGAGATGGGATTAAGCCAAACGTAGTTCAATTTTTTTTTTCTTTTTTTTGGTGCCTTTCACAGTTTCTACTCATGCGGGCCAAGAGTAGTACATGTTTTTAAGGATAATAATGCTTTAAGAACTTGCCAATTATGGGGTCGATTCTCAAGCCATCATCAGCAACTATCTTGTATGCTTCATTTAAGTAGACTTCTTGTACGACATATGGGCCATCCCACTTGGAATTGAATTTGTTGCCAGTACGGTGAGTGGTATGATGGGTCTTCTCACAGGGAGTACCAATTCTCTTTCTGGAAGGATCAAGGGCAAACTATTTTGTTAAATGCTCTGGAAAGACGAGCTTGGTAACATTCTAAACATTGTTGTGCCTTAAGTCTCTTCTCGTCAAGTGCTTCCAATTCTTCTAGTCGCAGGCGAGCATTTTCCTCCTAAGTGAGACCTTCTTGGAGAGCAATCCGTAATGTTAGGATTTGGCGCTCGAGGGGGAGAATAGCTTCTACACCATACACCAAAGCATAAGGAGTAGTTTATTTAGATGTTCGATATGTTGTTCGACAAGCTCAAAGAGCTACTCCAATTCTCTCGTGCCAATCTCACTTTAATTTTGCAACCACTTTCTTCAACAAATTTCCAAGAGTTCTATTGAATGCTTCGGCGAGACCATTTGTAGGTATATTGTACATGGAAGAGTTGTGTTATTTGAAGTTGAATTTCTCACATAACTTGTTCATCAAGCTATTGTAGAAAGGTTTTTGATTACATTTGAAAAGTGTAAGTATAAGACCTCTATTTTAACATAAAATCATGCATTTTCTTAATTTATTTATGTGTTTTGCTACTTTTACACTAATTCGGTTTATTTTTCTTAATTGTAGTGAAACCAATTCAATATGCACAATTGGGAGTGCTAAAGACAAAGAATACGATGAGGGATAGCTCGTGGTACACTTGCATGAAGTGGGTGTCTAGACACCTTCAAGACCACAGAATACAAAGATAGAGAAAAGGAGTCTGGGAGCACACTGCCGTCTGGACACCTCATTTTGGTGTCCGGACACTTGGGACACATGAGATGATGATTTTATTTTGTTTTTAAGGTTTTTGAGCACTGTATAAAAACACCTCATTAGCAGCCGTCTAGGGGAGTCTTTCATATACGTTTTTCTAGTTTCTTTAGAACTTTGGAATGTAGTTTAGGGTAGTTTTAGGATTGATTTCTTTGGTTTTGTTCGTAGATTTCATTTTGACATTGCTTCGAAGTACGATATGTAAGTTTTATTTAATGAGTCTCATTTTCTTTTCGTTTTCGCTTTTTATTTACTACTTTGTTACTTTATCTATGTTAGGTTAGGTTTTAATCTTGATCTAACCCATCAATGATGGGTGAAACCTTATTTGATGATTGGATGTGATTGAATCCTTATATACAATGTAAAACTTGTATGTTAGGGTTTTTGTTTGTTTAGATCTATTTTCTAATATTTTCAAAACCTTCAAAAATATACGTAGTTGATCATATTTTCTTGAAATCACTAATAACTACATATGATTAGAATTTTCTTAATACTTTGAAAATATAAAAAATGAATCTAGATTTATTTTCTGGTTTTCTTTTTCTTTTGGTTTTCAAAACATTCGAAAGTTTGTAACCTCGATCATATTTCCTTGAAATCCCTGATGACGTTACTTGATTATAACTTTATTCATATTTTGAAATCAAAGAAAAAAATTCTAGACCAAAGAATGTTTTCAAGTTGAAAATTTTTGGTTTTATTTATCCTAAAAAAACGTGATTTTAAAACCGTGCTTTGGAATTAATGTTTTCATGATGAAATTTTTCCGGGTTACTTTTCCTAAACGTGAGCTGTAAACCGAGATAATAGTTACATCTAATATAAGAATAAAGCGTTCACCCAGATTTGTAGGTTAGATCAAGTTTTTTTCCTTTTGAATATTTGTAATTTTATTTTATTTGTTAATTAGTTAAAAACCAAACAATCCAAACCCAAAACTTATTTTCTTTTCCTGTACTTAAAACTAAACAGTAGGTAGAAGAACTTAAAAAACCCTAGTGTTCAATCTCGTAGTTTCTTGTGGATTCGACCTCGGACTTATCGAGTTAAAACTACACTACACATTCTTGCACTTGGGGGTTAGTTTAGACGCACAATTTAGAAGCGGTCAAGTTTTTGGCGCTGTTGCCGGGGAACTTAGTTTTGATTCATTAGGATAACTTTAGGTTACTCTTCTGCTATTTTCACAAAAAAAAAAAAAAAAAAAAAAAAAAAATTCTTGAACATAGATTATGTTTCTTATAATTCTAGTTTACCATACACCAATCACCCACTCATTGGTTATCTAGGCAGCATCTATGGAATTGATTTTTGCCTAAAAACCTTTTCTATGCTACCTAAATTTTATGGACTTCAACATGAGGACCCTAGATTTCATTTAGAACATTTTAAGTCAGTTTGTTTCTATTACACAGATGGTTACATGGATGACATATAAGTATGATTTTTTCTCGTTATTATTATGTGGAGTAGCTGATGATTGGTGTCGTGCCGCTACTTGGTCCATTAATATTTGGGAAGAGTTGCAAAATGATTTTATTGCAACTTTTCTCCCCAATTTTCAAAACTTCATCTTTCGCTTTCAAATTAGAAAATTTTGTTTCAAGAAGGGTGAAGTATTTTATAAATGCTGGGAGGGATTTAAAAACCTTTTAGAAACTTTCCCAAATCATGGACTAAAACTAGGGTACACTCTAGGTATATTCTACAATGCTCTACCTTGTGAGTTGCACCAAGCATTTGATAAAAGCTTGGGTAGGGAATTTCTTGACCTTACTCCAGAAGAGGCATGGTCATTTTTTGAATTTCTCTATGAACACACCAAGCCACTGAAAAAACTTGAACCTAGTTTTGAACCTCATTTACTTGAAAGCCACACGGACCCTGAACTTGATCCTTATGATCCATCCTTAGAAATTAGAGTAGGTGTGGAGCTCGATTACTTAGATGTTGCATGTCCCAACTCCAATCTACTCACCTAGGGCTAGTCTAAGGAACCCCTAGATCATTGGCTTACTGAATCTAATAATAAACAAGTTGAGTCACTCTGCGAGCAAACTCAACATAGGGAAGAAATTAGCTTAGAAGTTGATTCTAGTGCACATGAGACTTCCACACATATTGACTTTGCATTAGGTGATACATTGTTCGAGTCCACAGCATGTCCTTATGTCCGTCCATGCACTGAAGCTAAAATTGCTGAATCTAGGGCCTTTTTGTTTCTTGCACGAGAAAATTCTAATTCAAAGACCCTAGACTTTGAGTGGAGCGACTATTCTAACAATAGTTGGGATAATAAAGGAAATGAACCCGTTGACTTATTCCCACCAGACTCTAACATACACGAGACTTTATCTGTTGAGAGTCTAAAGGACATGCCAACCAACACCACCATAGAGCTTGAAGCTCATCCCACCCTGACAACTCAGATGACCTTGGAAAGTCCTAAGACTCGTTCTAAGAGCTTTGATGCCATAGGTTCAGGGGAGCACACTGTTAAGCTAGTCAGTTTATTTTCATCATGTTCTACCACACCACTCACTGAGACCATTTATGATATATCTTTTTCTACTGGGGATAGTACACTTGATGACTTACTTGTTAAGACCCCTAGGATGGTCTGGACCACCCCAAGGAACCAGAAGCAAACAAGAAGCAGAACTTGAAGAACAAGGTTTCTATGGTCCGGACCCCCTACCAGACGGTCGGGACCACAGTGTGTAGGCACGTGCATTTTGAAGTCCGTCTTTTAGGATTTCTTTGTAACTTTTATATAACCCCTGCTACATAGCCGACCCTATAGAGAGCCTACTTACATTCTTTGCATATCTTAGAGAGTTTTAGTTAGTTTTGAGGGATTTTAATTGTTCGTGGGTTGTTTTATATGTTTTTGAAACCGTCGTTGTTTTCGTTTCAACAATTATTGTTCAATGCTCCGTTTCAGAATTGCTTTCAAGGTACGTTCTATTTCGTTCTTTCAATTGATGATATGATTTGTTCGTTTTATTTAGTAGATCGATTAAATATGTGTTCAATGGTTGTTTTTGTTCTATTTAAAATCATGCTAGCGTAAAATCCTGGTTCTTGATTTAACGAATCAAGGAAGGGTAGGTTACTATGATCTATGGGATGTGCGTAGACCTTTCGCATGGTTTGCGAAAACTCATGCATAGGGGTCTACAACTTTCAAATTTATTTTCGTTTGTTTCAAAACTTTCGAAAACAAAATCCTTTGACTATATTCTCTGTAATCACTAGTAAATGTTTTTGATTAAAATTTGTTTAATATTTTTGGACGAACTAAAAATAGGATTTGAACTCAAATCTGATTTCGTTTGTTTGAAAATCTTTCGAAAACAAAAGTCTTTAACTAAATTCTTTATAATCACTGGTTAAAATTTTTTATTAAAAGTTTCTTAATATCTTTTAACAAACCCTAAATCAGATTTGAACTCAAGTGTTTTCATAGAAAATCTTTCCGATTTTATAATCCTAAACGAGAATATAAGACCGAGTATTGGGAAATTAAGAACCCTAAATGAATCTTTCCAATCTATAGATCTTTTCGCGTGAACTATAGATTGTAGTTACAACACATCCCATAGTGAAGTAGTAAACTACCCGGAATTGAAAGTTGAATCAAGAATCGAAAATTATTTTGAATGCATAGTTTTATTGCTTTCATTATTTTAGGTTAGTTTGATTTTGTATCTTTTTTTTTCTATTAGTGAGAATAGAAGTAATTTAATTTCTTGAATTTTAGTTTAGTTTAATTTTTGCAATTTACTTTTATTTGGTTGTTAGTTACTTAATCAACTATTTTCAAACCTAAAACCTATTTTATTTTTCTTTTCCTATTTTTAAAACGAAACCAGTAGGTAGAAGAACTTAGAAAATCCTAGTGTTCAATCTCATAGTTCCATGTGGATTCGACCTCGGACTCACCAAGTTAAAACGATACCGCACACCCTTGTACTTGGGGATTAGTTTAGACGCATTATTTAGAAGCAATCAACCATCTAGCTAGTCGATCAGATAAAATTGGTTTCGACATGATGTACTTAACGGGATCAGTTAGGACTCACCTACTTTGAGTCAGAGATGGGGTAAATAATAGCCACATCCGGCAACTTAAGCACTTTGCACTTCACAACTAGGGGTGTAAATCAGGCCGACCCGCCCTGCTGCCTCAGCCGATCTTCGGGTCGGGTCAAAGGTCACGCCACCCGCCCCAACCGACCCGGTATATTTTTAATATATTTTTTATTTTTTAAAAGAAAATAAAAAAATAAAACTCAAACAAACACATTAAAATCATTATTGATAAAAATTAAAATTTATTACACAACAACCAATTACATAATTAACATTAAATTTAAAATTACAATTTATAAATGTAGAATTATAAAAAAAATAAATAAATGATAGAGTAATTAATAGGTGCATCACTTCACGTCTTATACATCTCAACTAGGTTGGCACCTATAAGAGTGACTATCATTTGCAAATATTACTCTATCTATACATAATTATTATTCATCACTAGATCTACTAGCGTGTTCTTCTCTTTCACCTAAATACATTGCATCAAAATCAAAGGCAAGTTGCTCTTTTTCAGCATCTTCCTGTTGTCTATTTTATGTAAGATACCAATCTCATAAACACATCAAGGCTTCTACTGTCATAGGGGCCAGTCGACTTCTAAATTGACTAATAATGCATCCACTAGCACTAAATGCTTGTTCGGCTGCTACGGTAGAAACTGGAAATGCGAGTATATCACGAGCTAAAGCTGAAAGAATTGGAAACTTTGATTGTTGTCCCTTCCACCAGTCTAAAACATTGAAATTATCTTCATTTTCTATTGGAGGTGTACCGAGATAACGTTGGAGGTCAGATGAATTTGAACTTGCACTTGCACTTGTTGATGCATCTGTCCGTTGGGATGTTATTCTTTTCCAAATGGATGTATTGCCTCCAAAGTCACGAAGAGAAGAGGACGTTGTGGCCATAGTTGGTTGGACAGTTGTACGATTGCTATCATACCGACCCAATAGAGTTTGCATTTCCTGTTTAATTTGATATAATTATTCTTGGGCACTTTCATGCCCATATATCATCTCTACTAATTGAAAGAAAAGATCTTCTTTATACCTAGGGTCTAAAATAGTAGCAATACCAAAATGTATGGGAAGTAGGTTAAAATATTTATCAAATTTTTCCTTCATTACAACAACCAAAGAAGAATAATATTCTTGGGCACCATATTTGTTAAAAATTTCATCAATAACCCCTAATTGATAAATAACAGTAAAAGAAGTAGGATAATAAATTTCACAAAATATTTTAGTAGCAACATAAAAAACATGTTAAAAATCTTTATAGAAAATTGCATTTGCCCAATCAATTGGCTCAATGCTATCTAATTTAACAGCATGATTACTTAAAATAAATAAATTAATTACTTTTTGATATTTAATAGCAACTTTTAACATTATATAGGTTGAATTCCATCTTATATTAATTTCCATTGGTAATTTTTTAGGTTTTAAACCAATTTGATTGCATATGCTAGCAAATAGACTAATTCTTTTTGGAGAGCTCATGGTACAAACTACAGCTTTTTTTATTTTTACAATAGAAGAATCATAAATGTCCAATCCATCCTTTACAATTAAATTAAATATATGGGCACAACAACGACCACAAAATAATGGACCATTTGCAGACAAAGCATTATTTAAATAATTAAAACAAACATCATTATATGAAGTATTGTCTAAAGTAATAGAAAACATTTTTGTAGATAATTGCTACGATGCAAGTTCATGCAAAATAAGTTCCCCCACGCTGAATCCAGTGAATGGTTGTTCAACTAATTTAAATGAAATAATGCGTTTATTTATTTTCTAATTTTCATCAATATAATGTGCAGTTATATAAAGATATTCAATATCTTGGCAAGATTTCCACATATCGGCGGTCAAGCAAACATTTCCCTTAAAATTCGTAAAATAAGTTCTTAATTCATGCTTTTTGATTCAAAATCTCGTAAAACTTTATTTTTTGAAGTATTTCTTGAAAAACTGCGATATTGTGGTGTAAAATTTTCGCAAATAAATTCTTCAATATGTGAATTTTCACTCATTGTAAAGGGTTGCTCATCTTTAACAATATATCTAACTAAATTATTTTGTGCTCTTGCTGGGTCATAAGAAAAAATATTTAAATTACCCTCTTCATTACCTAATTGAGTTTGTGTTGTACGTGGAAAATATTGATCAATTAAACTATTAATACGAGGATCCTATTGGTGCCTTCTATTTAAATGTCTTTTTAAATGACTAGTTCCAGATGTATTTCTACCATCTAATAAATCCCCACAAATAACGCATTTAGCCTTATGCATTCCATCATCACGTGGAATTCTAATAAAAAAATCCCATGCTTTTGAAGTGCCACGCTAGTGTTGGGCGTGACGGGAAGATGATGTACCAACATCACCAGCTGTGGTAGTAGGTGTTGGTATTTGTGGATTTTGTGGTGATGTAAATTGTTCCATTTGTTCTTGAGGGGGAAAGGATATCGAGTCTCCACCCTCCAAATCAAAAAAATGAGTGTCACGTGGATCCATTAAGAAAAAATAATTTAATAAAAAAAATTAAATTATTAAAATTAAAAAATGTATGTATGCAAATTAAAAATATAATTAAAATACTAACTTGAAATAATTTGAAGCCTTGAATCACTTGATCTTGATTCTTGAAAAATCTTGACTTCAAATTTGACAAAATAGAATGCACTTGAGCACAATTGAAGAGCACACTTGAGCATAATTGGAGAGAAATTTTGTTAATTTTTTGTGAGGGGTGAGTGAATGTGAGTGTGGGGTATTTATAATGGAAGAGGGTGGGGAAGTTTTGTAATTTTACAGAATTTATTTGGAATAAAAAAAAAAGAAGAAAAACGTTCTGCCAAGGCAGAACGGTAAAAAAATTAAAAAAGAAGGGGTGCTGGGCAGTGGGCACTGCCTGGCTAAAATAAAAAAAAATGAGGAAGACGTTCTGCCAAAGCAGAATGGTAAAAAGGAAGGGGGTGGGGGAGAGGGGCCGGGCCGGGGGCTGGTCGGGGGGCGGAGGCGAGGCAACGCGGGTCGGGTCGGGCCTCGAGCCGGGTCAAGGATGACCCAAGCCCTGACCCGGGAGGAGGGGCGGGTCAGGGCGGGGCTCGTACGAAACAGCGGGCCGGGCTTAGGTCGGGTTATTTTTGGATTAGGTCGGGTCTCGGGCCGACCCGACCCATTTACATCCCTATTCACAACCTCTTTCATATTGGGGTTTAACCTGCGTTACATTTGCCTTATTAGTTTGGCATCATCCTCAAGGTATACATGATGAGCGCACACTAAGGGGCTAATACCTCAAAGATCCGCCACTGTCCATCCCAAGTCATTTCGATGAGCACTCTAGACCGCCAATAACCTCTTTTCCTGAACTCTCTCCAACTTAGAAGAAATAACTAGAAGAAATAACTACTGGAAATGTCTCACCCTCTCCTAGGAATGCATACTTAAGTTCACTAGGTAAAGGTTTCCTAGAGGGACAAGGAGGACACTCAATCGATGACTCAGGTTTAATCAAAGATGGCTCCAAAGGCTCAAACACCAGAACCCAGTTACTAATAGCCATAACTTCTTCTTTCACACTCACTAGCTCATCATTTCCCACAAAATTCACCCCATCAAGGTCTTCACACTTCTCACTTAACACCAATACTCTTTCTAAAGGGTCATTAAAGAAGGTTTTCTTGAAGTATTTCTCACTCAACGTATGAATTAAATCCACCTCCCGAATATCCTTACATTCTCCCATTTGTTTCCCCACCCTAAAGATATTCATCTTTATGGTCATATTTTCAAATGACAATTTCATGACCCCACTCCTACAGTTAATCATAGCATTGGACGCTGGGATGAAGGGTCTACCTAAAATGACTAGAATGGATTGGTTAGGGTTTGGAATGGGTTGGGTGTCTAACACAATGAAATTAACTGGGAAATAAAACTTATCTACTTGGACTAACACATCCTCCACTATACCCCTAGGCATCTTGACCAATCAATCAGCCAATTGTAATGTGATTCAAGTGGGTTTAAGCTCACCTAGCTCTAATTGCTGATACACTGTGTAAGGCAACAAGTTTACACTAACACCTAGATCTAGTAATGCCTTATCAATGATGTGGTCCCTAATTATATAAGAAATGGTTGGACACCCAGAATCTTTATACTTAGGAGGGGTATCACGATAGAGTATGGCACTTTTTTGTTCAGTCAAGAAAGCTTTCTCTTTGACATTAAGCTTTCTTTTCACACTGCACATATCCTTTACAAATTTAGCATAAGAGTGATTTTGTTTAATAGACTCAACTAATGGAATGTTGATTCTCACTTGCTTAAATATCTTATAAATTTCAGAATTCAACATCTCGTTTTACCCTTTTGCTAATCTTTGGGGGAATGGTGGCCTAGGGCTGTGCTTTATGGTTTGCTCAATTTTCTTACCCAAATTCCCCTCATTTGTTTCCTCATCATTTTTCTTCTCTTCTCTCTCATTCTTCTTTTTAACCTCAAGACTTTGCTTATCCTTATCGCTATTCTTTTCTCCTTTCTCCCTTTCTTTTTCTTTTATTTCTCCCTCGCTCTCCTTTTCTACCTCGCTCTCATTTTCTACCTCACTACTTCTAGATCCTAATTTATCACTAGGCATATCAATTCTAAAATCTATAGGATTTTGAATGACTTTCCCACTTCTCAAAGTGGTAATTGCTTTTACTTACTCATGTGAGGTAATGCCTGAGGTTGACGACTCACTCATATTCACTTGGCCTTTTCGGCTTGGGAGTGTCTGTGCATAGAGTTTACCACTTAGAGTGGTGCTCATGACTTGTGTCAACCTAGAAATTTGCCTTCTAATGTCATTTAAAGCCCGATTCATATTGTTATTAATGCTTAATTGCTGTTGTATGAATTGATTAAGAGTGTTGTCAATAGGCTTCTTTTGTGCAGGTTAAAATGCAACAAGATTGGGCTATTGGTATTGAGGTGGTGGTGGAGGAATTTGTTGAAATGATGGAGTTTGTTGAAACTGTTGCCCTTGGTTATCATTCCTCCAGGAAAAACCAGGAGGATAGCTCCACTCAAGTGGGCATGCATTAGAGGCCTGACCTCCTTCTTGATAATTGGTATTGCCACCTTGTAGGTAAGGATTGTCCACTTGATTCCTATTGGGAAAAGGACAGTTCTAGAGGCTGTATGCTATCTCTTTATACAGTGGGAGTTCGAGGCACGAATTAACGTCATGCCCCACTTGGTCGCAAGCAACACAAATAACCTTAACCTCTACTAGTTTTTCCTTATTTTTCAACTCTAGAACATTTAACTTATGTTGCATTACAGCTAACCTAGCTTGAAAGTCCTCGCTCTCACTCAATTCTAACTCCCACTAAGTAATGGATTCCTATGCTCAGAAGAAAAATGAGGTTTGATCTCCTAATCATTAGAGTCTTCGGCCACCATATCAAAGAAGTCCATGGCATCCTCCGTAGTTTTATCAAATAAGGTACCATTACACATAATAAACATGAGTTGCCTAAGACTGGGAGAAAGGGATTCATGGAAAATGCTTACTAGTCTCCATGATTCAAAACCATGGTGGGGACAAGCCATCAAGAGATCCTTGAATCTTTCTCAGGCTCGGCAGAAATTCTCATTGGGTTTATATGAAAAAGCAGTGATCTGTCGCCTATAATGCTGAGTTTTTTGGGTTGGGAAGTACTTTTTCAAAAACTCAGATTGAATCTCATGCCAAGTTCCAACAGAATGAGGCTGAAAGGTATTGAGCTAGAATGTGGCCTTGTCCTTGAGGGAAAAATGAAAGAGTTGGAGATGAACTACATGCTTGTTGACGTTTTGGTTAATGCAAGTATTACTCACATTCTCAAATTCCTTCAAGCAATTGTAGGGATTTTCAGAGTTAAGACCATAAAATATAGGAAGGAGTTGGATAATCCAGGTCTTAAGGTAAAATTCCTCTATTTAAAGGTAGAATGCTACACGAAGGTGTGGTTTGCCTAACTAGGTTCAAGTGATCTTTCATTGGTATAAAACCTGAACCTCTAGAGGATTATTGTCCCCGTGGACACTTCCTTCACCTCTTAAGTAAGCCATTAAATGAAATGATGAAGTAGTAAGTAAAACTGTGGAAAGTGAGTCTAAAGATTCAGGAACGTGAGATGGATCTTCTAGTTCAGGATCAACTACAATCACCCTACCCGACCTTAATTGCATGCAATTCAAAAATTTTTTTAAATTTTTTTCAAAATTTCTCTTTTTTTAAATATTTTAAAAAAAATTAAATGCTCTAACAATTCCTAAAAATAATAAAAAATAAAATAAAGATGAAAATAAAAATTAAAAAGAAGAATGGAGCAATGTCACTTAGAAGTCCAAATGCAATTCCGTTGAAGATGGAAGGCAAACACATTACACCATAAGCTCTCTGAATTCGTCACACCAATTGTTGTTTCCCAGTAACGGTGCCAAAAACTTGACTACTCTCAAAAATTAAAAGGGTTTATACTCTCAAGTGCCAGAGGTAGTCGTAGTTTAATTTAGGTAAGTCCTAGGTCATCTTCACAGGGAGCAAGTGTGTTACTAGGTTTGGAAAAACTTATTTTTGAAAACACTTGCAAAAAAATAATAAACAGAAAAAAGAAACAACAATCTTTTGGAGTTTTGAAAATAGATTTGAAAAATATTTATACACAAAACTTAAGTTAAATTAAAAATACTAACGCAAAGATACGATTTAACTTTAACAAATTTCTCTTAAATGAAAACACTTGGTTTTAACCTATTCCTGTAATGGATTCAAAGAGATCGATTCGAATACGTTTATAACTCAACGTAGCATCTACATATGTAATGCTAGGTCGGAAAATTTAACTTTAAAAACCTTTTTGTGAAACAAAAGTTGAACTAGGGTTTTGAAATTAGATTCGAAGTCATCGGGACATTGAATCAGAAACCTAGTGTACACGAGCTTTAATTCATAACCAAAAGCTGATTATAACACGGGTGATTTGATTTCTAAAGTTAAACCTAGACCCAACAAATATTTCCGATTTATTCAAAAATATATCACATTTAAGAACATTAATTCGATTCTATCTTCTTCTCATCCATTACATTCCTAGGTTAAAACCAATATAGATTTAGCCTAGCATATTTAAACCATAAACGAAACTTGGCAAAGAATAATAAACATCTATTCGAACTTTTTAAGATGAAAAGAAATCAAAACCAAATACGTGTAAGAGTTGTGAAACAAATATGAAATATAAATGAAAGAAGAAAACTTGAAACGAAAAACTTTTAATTGAAAATATTGAAGAACAAGTCACTTATATGTAAACAAAAAGTGAAATCACCTTACGAAATTTCAAACAAATCGAATGCGTAAAAACGTAGTGTAAATCTCTAAAAACTCAAAGAAAACTCTAAATGAAATAACCCTAAAACTCTCCCTTGAACGGCTGTATAAGTTTCCTATATATAGTGGAGATGAAAAACCTAAAAACATAATTCATCTATGCCAATCAACCCTCTATGGTCTGGACCACCCATGGGGGTGTCCGGACCATAGTGTCTTTCATCTTCACTTCATGTTTTGCTTCCAACAGCTTTATGTTCTCAATTTTCAATGTGATTTTGACCATGAAGACGATGGATTTAGGTTTCGGCTAAAAACATAAAAATTGTAGCCCTTCGCGTCTTCTTTCCAACCCAAAAAAAATTAGGTCAATCGGAGTTATGGTTAAAAAACTGATAGGGTGTTAAGCTAGAACTTTAACTACAAACCACTTCAACCATCTTGAACTTCGGACTACTTCCTTCTCCTTAGCAGTCATGGTAACTGATCTTATTTTTTGAGATGGCTCTTAGGACATTGAGGAAGTCTTGGAAGTCATTGGATATGTTGGCATTTTTGTCTTCAAGTTGTTTTCTCCATGCGTGCCAAATGTTCGGCAAAATGCCCCAAAAGACACCAAATTCTATTCTTGCACTTCCTTACTCCAACTTGCTTTGGCTCCTCCTCACATGCACTTTTAGTGTTATTTAGGGCTAACACACCAAATTATATCACCTGAACCACACAAACAATAAGAATGTATGGAAATGAGATAATTAAGCTAATACCTTGCCAATAACAAGTAAAATTGTATAATTAGCATGCTCAATAGATATAGAATTGTGCAATAATGCATACGAATCACCTTATTCTTGAAAATTCTTTGTTCCTTCAAACTTTATTAATAATGACTTTAGGCGTAAGCACAACACCTTCACCTTCTCTTCATGTGGGAGACAAGATGACACTATCCACAACAAAAAGAAGCGCATTGCTGATAGGAACTCCAAGATTGGAGTTAAGTAGGAGGAAAAAATGTGGATACCCCAGTAGCTGCGAAACGAAGACAAGAGTTACTGGCGAAGTTGAGTGAAAAACAAGCTGAGTTGGAAGAAATACTCCTTGAGTTGAGTAAAAAAAATGGGAAGTCAACAACTCGAGCTGAAACCGATCCTGATGATTCAGAACTTTGATTAGGCAAAAGTTATGACACCATGTATGGTGACTCAGAGTATGCAGGTGATAATGAGGCTTTAGAAGCCAACAAAGTACAATCTGACCCCAGACGTAGAGGTGCCTCTGTTCAAAAAGAAGTCTTCGTTTCCAGTTCTGTTGGGGAGTGATCCATGCAGACCTAGCGCCCAGAAGCCTTGCAATCACAAAGAGAAAAGCCGTCCAAGTCTCATCACAAAGGAGACACATAAAAAGAAACAGTCCACTAGACAGAAGCACGACGACACAAGTGAAATCTCCTCCAATGAAGATGCGGCTCCCCTAGAGTTAAAGAAGTCAGGGAAGTCGAAGGTGGTGGAGAAAGAGTAATATAATGGATGGGAGACCTCTGATCAAAGCACACGTATGATGATGAGAAAGGCTCTTAGAAGGATCTCTGCCTCCCTATTTACTAAAGATATCTCCGGAGTAGAACCCCCAAAGAAGTTTCAGACTCTAAGGCTTAATCTTTATGACGATAAATCTAATCCTTTGGTGCATTACGGTCATTACACATAGGCAGTAACACTTTGGAGCTGGAACGACGATTTTATGTGCAGAGTGTTTCCGTCAAGTTTGGGAGACACGGCTTTCCAATAGTTCCATAAACTACCCCCAGAAAGTATTAGGAATTGGAAACAGTTGGCCGAGAAATTTGTCACATGATTTTTGGCTAATGCCAAATAGCCAAAAACTGTTGATGTGCTCCTCACAATAAAGAGATATATAGAGATATATAGAGCTTTACAATGAGGTGGATGGATGTTCAGAGTAGTTTGTTGTGACCTCATTCAAATTATAGTTACGAAAAAAAGATGGGCTCTGGCTATCGCTGACAAAGAAACCGACGGCCAATATATCCGATCTTATATGTAAAATTGAAAAATATGCCTAGGTTAAGGACAAAACCAGGTCGATTGAGTAGAAGGAAGGGAGATCTGTAGCCCCAAAAAAGGAAAAGGGCAAGTGGAGAAGGCCTAAATATGTTGAAGAAGGAAAGTCTGTATTTGAGGCCATTAATACGATGTTTAAAGACCCTATCTTCATGATTGTCCCCTAGATACGAGACAAGCCATACTTTAGGTGGCCAAAAAAACTGCCTGACTTTTTAGGTAAGGAGAGTTAAAAGGATTATTGTACTTATCACCAATATAGGGGGATCGTACTGGATCTTGTCGTTCCTTGTGACAACACCTAGAAGACCTGGTGAAGCAAAGGCACCTGAAGAAATACATAGACGAATCAAGGACTGGGAATGCTGGAGATCCTCCCCGAGCACAATTGGGAGATTAGAGAAGAAAGAGACAAGACGCTGGTGAGGAAGATTATGTGGAAGAAGCCCAGCATCCACCAAAAGTGAGAATCAGGAGAGAGGTACAATGACCATTGGTTAGCCATGTAATCCACATGGAAAACCGTCTCCAGAGTATAACCGCTTATCCCTGACCCAAATAGTAGCAAGTGGGGCGAGCTGGTAAGGTCCTAAAAATTACAAGACTCTCTAGCAAACAGTGAAAATAGGAGAGTGCTTGGGAGATCACATTTCACGAAGATGAGTGCTCTGGGGTTCGGCAACCACATAATGACGTACTTGTGATTACCCTAAAGATGCTTCAGTTAGATGTCAAAAAGGTTCTGGTCGATGCTGGAAGTTCAACAGAAGTCACGTTTCTTAGTTTGTTCAAGAAACTTGGCTTAACTGAAGAAAGATTTAGAGCTAACAGAATGCTCACTGATAGGGTTTAACTCTACCCCACTATAGCCTTTGGGAAGGGTTATAATCCCCGTTTGAGTAGGCCTGATAGAATATAAAGTCGAATTCACGTAATAGACTCTCCATCTTTATATAATGCCATCGTTGGCAGATCCTGGATCCATATGTAGAAGGCAGTCCCCTCAACTTATCACCAAGTTATGAAGTTCTCTTATGGTGATGAAGTGATTGATATCAAGGGGGACTAGGACACATCACAAAGATACTTCACCGTCACCCTAAAATCTAAACCATTGCCCAAACAGTCGAAGATTGACGACATCAAAGGAGATATGTAGAAAAATGGTGTGAAAAGTTCAAAGAATTTCCAAGTTGGCCCTGCCGAGGATGACATATTTTTCTTGATTGGGTCAACCTAGGAGCCGAAGAGAAACTGGAGCTCACCAAAATACTGCTAAAGAATATTGGAACCTTTGCCTGGACTCTAGAAAAAATGCAAAGTATTTCCCTGAGGTGATAAATCATAACTTAAATGATAACTCAGAGGCAAAACCTATGATCCGAAAGGCAAAGAGATCTGTATTGCAGCATGTGGAGGCTGTGATAGAAGAGGTCGGCAGACTACTGGAGGCTGAAGCCGTTAGGGAGGTCTATGCCCTGAATGGTTGGCCAACACAATAGTTGTTAAAAAGAAGAATAGGAAGTAAAGGGCTTGTGTTGATTACATAGACCTAAACAAAGCTTGTCCCAAAGACCCATTTTCCCTACCAAAGATCGATCAATTGGTAGACTCCATAGCTGAAAGCTCAAGGATGTCCTTCCTAGATGCATACAAAAAGTACCACCAGATCCCAATGTTTGGCCTTGATGAGGAAAAGACTTCATTCATCACCTCGAGGGGGTTTATTGCTACGTGGTCATACCATTTGGTCTGAAGCATGCTGGTGTTGCTTATCAACGACTTGTCACGAAGATCTTCAAGGATGACATCTGCAAAATCATGGAAATGTACATAAACGATATGGTGGTAAAGAGCAAAGAGCCAGAGACCCATCTTCAGCACTTGTAGTATGTATTCTCCACTCTTAACAAGTATGAGTTGAAGCTCAATGCTGCCAAATGTGCCTTTAGGTAAGTTTCAAGAAGTTTTTAGGGTATTTGGTCACCAGAACAAAAATCAAGGCTGATCCTAACTAGATTAAAGCTATACAATCAATTGTCCCACCTCGCACCAAGAAGGAGGTTTAAAAGCTTACAGAATTGGTGGTGGCGCTAAACAAATTCATAAGCCGAGCATTAGATAAGTGCCAACCATTTTTTAGACTTTTGAAAGTGGGCAAACAAGATGGTGTGGGATAAAGAGGCAGATGAAGCATTGGTGAGGCTTAAGGAATATCTGATGATTACCCTAATCTTGTCAACTCTGTAGCCAGAGAATGTGTTGTAGATGTACTTGACGGTCTCAAAAGATGCAGTTAGTGCCATCTTGTAAGAGAAGGGGAAGGAAGACAGGACCCTATCTATTACGTAAGTAAGACTTTACCAGGGGCAAAAACCAGGTATCTCCCCCTGGAAAAGCTGACATTGGTGTTAGTTATGGCCCCCAGGAAGCTAGCCCACTATTTTCACGCTCACACCATCCAATTGGTGACAGATCAACCTATTGGCCAGCTCTTGAAAGAGGCATACATCACTGGGAAAGTGGCCAAGTGGGCAGTTTCACTTTGAGCTTTTGACATTAGATTTGTGCCAAGAATAGCATTAAAAGAACAAGTCTTAGCAGATTTTGTGGTGGAATTTACCCTTCCAGTCCCCTGAGCAAATACAAGAGGTGTGGCAGTTCGAAATCAACTCAGAGGTCGAAGCCGTTTCAAGGGCAGCTACACCCTCATGGCAAATAGAAATGGATAGGTCCTCGCCCAAAAAGGATGCTAGATTGGGAGTGGTTTTGATGACCCTAGAGGGTGTAACAATTGAATACGCAATAAAGTTAGGATTTGAAGCAACCAATAATGATGTAGAGTAACTCTCTTAGCTGGACTTAGTATTGCTTGACGCCTCTTTACCTAAAGTGTGCTAATCAAAACAGACTCCGAATTGGTAGCAAACCAATTGAAAGGAGAATATGTGGCAAGAAGTGAAAGGATGGCCGAATATTTAGAGCTATCAAAGAAAAAGGTGGAACATTTCAATATTGTGGGGATTGAGCTGATTGGAAGGGATCACAACACCCGTGCAGATGCTCTGGCAACTTTGGCTGCATCTTCAAAGACCAGACTCACTAATAGAGTCTTTTTGGAGGTACTTGAAAAGCCGACGTATCTAAAGGTAAAGAACTGGTATGTGTTTACTTAGGTCTTTTAGATGGATCTAATTATTTCCTATCTGAAAGATGGTGCCCTATCTGAAGATACAGTTAAGGCAAGAAAGCTGAGGATCAAGGCCATGAGGTTTTGGCTCTTTCCTGATTATAAGCTATATAAGAAGTCTTTTACAGGCCCCTATTCATCTTGACGAGATTCAGGACTTCCTTTATAAAATATACGAGGGGATCTATCGAGCACATACTAAGGGTAGATCACTAGATCACAGGACAATCACACAAGGTTACTGGTGGTTGAAGATGGGAAAGGACGCTCAAGCCGATGTTCGTAAGTGTAAGAAGTACTAGAAGTTTGTTCTAATTCCTCATCAACAAACTCGAGAACTAAGTCCACTCACTAGTCCATGGCCGTTTGCTCAATGGGGGCTCGATATAGTGGGGCCATTACCCATTGCCACTAGAAACAAAAAGTGGTTAGTGATCGACACTGGTTATTTTACCAAATGGGTAGAGGCAGAGCCATTAGCACACATCAGGGATGCAAACACTATTCAGTTTGTATGGAGGAACATCATTACGAGGTATGGCATCTTTAGGACACTCATTTTTAACAATGAAACACAGTTCGATAGTGCTTCATTCAGAAAAAATTGTTCTAGATATAGGATTAAGAGCATATATTCAACACCTACCTATCCCTAGAGTAATAGACAAGATAAAGCTTCAAATAAGATTATCCTGAGAGGCATCAAGAAGAAGTTAGAAGTTGCCAAAGGGGATGTGGGTGGACGAACTTCAATTAGTGCTTTGGACATACCAGATAACCCCAAAAAGGTCAACCGGTGAGTCTCTATTTTCTCTGGTTTATGGCATAGAGGCAGTAATTCCATTAGAAGTTGGTATGCTGACCATACGCACCCAGGCCTTTGACTAAGGGGAAAACATTACAAAAATGGGCTGAGTCTAGATTTGATTAATGAGAAATGGGAGCTGGCTGCACTAAAGCTTGCGAACTACCAGTAAGAGGTAAAGAAAAAATACAACAAAAAGAATCAAGCCGAAAGAATTCAGGATTTGAGACTTCGTGCTAAGGAAGCTGATGAGAGCCATAAAAGATCCAACTGACAGAAAGCTTGGTACAAACTGGGAAGGTCCCTTCTGCATCATTGAAGTACTCATCAATGATACTTATAGGCTATGTGATCAAGATGGGAGATCAGTCAAGAGGACGTGGAATACCGCTCACTTAAAACTATTTTATATGTAAGTATTTGTATTTGTTATTGTGTATCAATTAAATTTCCTACAAATGAACATTCAGAAGAAGCAATTTAGGAGACTTGCATAAAAGAAAAGGTGTCACTGAAAAGAATTGCCACACTAGGTTCCCCTAGTGCTGGTTCAAAAATATTGCCACACTAGGTTCTCCTAGTGCTGGTTCGAAAAGGATTGCTATACTAGGTTTACTTGGTGCTGGTTCAAAAAGGATTACCACATTGCGTTTTCCTGGTGTTAGTTTGAAAAGGATTGCCACACTAGGCTTCCTAGTGTTGATTCAAAAAGGATTACCATACTAGGTTTTCTTAGTGCTGGTTCAAAAAAGATTGCTAGACTAAGTTCTTCCCTAGTGCTGGTTCAAAAAAGAGCACCACACTAGGCTTCCTTAGTGTCAGTGCGAAAGAATTGCCACATTTGGTTCTTCCAAGTGTTGATTCAGAAAGATTGCCAAGCTGGTTCAAAAGAAATCCTTGTGATGGATTCCTTCACTTAGGAAAACAAAAGATTCATTGGAGTACCCCAATGTTTGACTCAAAAAGATAGTAAGGTTACTGATTCCTCATTAAGGCTGTAAGTGTGTAGTTTTGCTCTTCAAACCAACCTGAAATTCCTTTTTAATTTGGAATTGTCTATTAAAACAGACCAGATAACTAAAGATTTAAGACCCTTGATCACATCGTGCCAAGAAACATGGCAAAAATATAATACAATTCAAAAGGTATTAATGTAAAGCTTTGCCGACCACTTAAAATATGGTCGACTATGTATTGGAAGCTAGGCTACATGTTAAGAAATCACCTCATTATGCTTATGATGGTATTAATTAGACTACTCCAATAAGAAGCACCTCCTATGATTAAATTAACCTAAAGTTTACAACAAGGAATGCCCTTGTAGGGCAAATTAATTTAAGTTCAAAGCTCCAGAATCAACCAAAAAGTGTGTAGTTTTGCTCTTCAAACCAACCTGAAATTCCTTTTTAATTTGGAATTGTCTATTAAAACAAACCGGATAACTAAAGATTTAAGAGCCTTGATCACATCGTGCTAAGAAACATGGCAAAAATACAATACCATTCAAAAGGTATTGATGTAAAGCTTTGCCAACCACTTGAAATATGGTCAGCTATGTGTTGGAAGCTAGGCTACGTGTTAAAAAATTACCTCATTATGCTTATGATGGTATTAATTAGACTCCTCTGATAAGAAGCACCTCCTATGATTAAATTAACCTAAAGTTTACATCAAGGAATGCTTTTGTAGGGCAAATTAATTTAAGTTCAAAGCTCCAGGATCAACCCGAAAGAGGTCGGCATTTATTTAAAAGTGTCTTTGCATCAAGGTCTAAGTGGGTATGACTTAACCTCCATTAAAGACTAGTTGATTTATTATTCCAGTCATATGAAACATAATTATTAAGTATCCTCAAGTTTATGGTTTGACAAGTTCCATTTCTTGTTATATACCATTCTTATGCTTGGCACTGACTTAAAAGTTATATTACTAAAGCATTGCACTTCAAGAGTAGACATATAAGAAGAAGAAGAAAGAACAGAAGAACATCTGATAAGCCTAAAGAGTTTTATTACATTCTTAGAAGAACTAAAGTACAATGGGGTTGTAGAAATAATAATCCAATATTTTTCCTAAGCATTAGAATTCACTATATTATTGATGATTGATTCTATGAGGTCATTAACTACTCCTTGTAATTATCTTCTCAGCCATGAAAGCAAAGTATTCATCAATTAGTTCCTGATCGTCTCTAGAGGATCAAGGCATACAACAGATTAAGTAAAAGACGGTTCATAACAATCTCAAAAAGACCATTTTTCATTAACATGAAAAAGTTTGACACTGCAGTTCATTATAAAATAAAGAAAAATAAAATAAGTAAGCCTAAATCTCACTTCTCTCCCTCTTTGGAAGTATCCCTCTCAAGCTCAAGATGTATCACCTGATCGGCATTGGGATCTTGAGTAGGGTCTCCGTATGAGTTTATTGTGGAGCAGCAAAAGAGATGTCCTTGGAAGCACTATCCACTTTAACTTTGTCCTCTTTGATCTCCTCTCCAACTGTTTGTATTAACGGGGTTTGAGGAGGACGATCGAAACTAAATAAAAGGATAGCTCTGTGAGGGTTGGGATATGAAACTTCTCTGTACGTTTGGCTAGTGTGCTTGATGTTGTTCTTTTTCATGGTTGCCTCCCAGCCATCCAAGAAATACTCGTTTCTTGCATCTTGCATTTGCTCCACAAAATCCTAAAACTTGAATTTAAGATCGGCAATAGCTTTATCTTCATAGGCTTTTAGAGCAAACTCTTTCTTCTGCAAAGTTGAGGACTTAATCTTCTGTTCCAACCTCAGTTTCTCAATTTCACCCTTTACATTGGCCTACTCGGCATTAGACTTTTCCACCTTAATTACCATCCTTTCCTACTCGGCCTTTGAGAGTGAAAGTTTAGATCTAGTGGAGGCGAGCTCACTAATCTTTTGTACCAATTCCTCGTTTTTGTTGGCTAAGAACTTATCTAAGCAACCCTGTTGCTACTGGCCTCTGCTTTGGCGTTGGCAGCGAACAGTTGTTGCTTAGAACTCTTCTTTTCCACTTTGAGGCCTTTATTTTCTTCCTCCAACTCCTTTTTTTTTTTTTTTTTTTTGCCTCAAGATCATTGATTCTTTCTCTGAGGCTTTTGATGTAAGGCTCGTCCAAATCGGCTTTCATATGAAGGCTCTGGCTCCTCGTGATTAGCTCCATGGTGTCAAACGTTGACTGAAATAAGGTAAGGAAATTCAGTAAGTAAGTTTTATAGTCTAGGAATAAAGGAAAAATATAAAGATTTGAACAAGAGGCACTTACAGTGATAATCTTTTTCATCAAAATAGAGTAAAGGTCCTCCAATTTGTTTTTCCTTGTGTTCTGAATATCACGAGGTGGGAGGATACGCTTGAGGTATTCTTCAGGATGGTTGAGTGCTAAGTCTTGAATGGTGAAAAGGCGTCTAGAAAAGTGTTGGAGGCAGGCAATTAAGATTTATGGCACAAAGGGAGGGGAGCCCCTGACTAGGTTCTTTAGATATATGACTTGCAGAGCAACATGGCGAGACCCTTCCCCTCCAAATGATGTGGGGCCAGATGGCTGGGAGGATGTTGATTGGGTGGAATCTTGAGTTCCACCTAATTGCACTGGGGGTATGTCAACAGTTGGGGGCACCTTGGCTATAGAAGGAGCCTCCAAGAGAGAGGCCTCTTGAGGCTGTTCCATCTACTGTTTCTTTTTTGCCTGAGGGTTTTCGCCTTCAGGTCAGCAGGGCTTTTGTTTTGGTTTGGCTGCCTTTCCAGCCTTTCCTGCCTCGTCGGCCTTCTTCTTATTTGCGACCTCCTTATCTTCGGCCCTCTTCCTTACTTCTTCCTGTTTTTGCCTTTTCACTACCTCCTCGAC
The DNA here is from genome assembly GCA_019916065.1 of Vitellaria paradoxa. NCBI lineage: Eukaryota > Viridiplantae > Streptophyta > Magnoliopsida > Ericales > Sapotaceae > Vitellaria > Vitellaria paradoxa. Next base: position 47,088,744 of record CM034238.1, read on the forward strand.
AACCTTTTTTATATCCCTTCTAGAAGCCATGTCTTCCATGTTGATTTCAAGTGAAGGATGGGCAATTTCTTCCTCTTTTTTTTCTTTTTTGTCGAGGATCAACCTACACTTTCTCAAAGAGTGCTCGGCGGGCTCAGAAGATTGAGCTAGTTACGTAGGGGAGACTTAGGTAACCAATGGGATAGCAAAGAGATAAGGGGATACCTAATCTCTGTCCTTTAGGGCGTAAAAAGTTTGTTTATCTTCGAGGAATGAGTTAAACCACCATTGGAGTCTGCTGATGGCCTCCCCGATTACAAAATCTTGGGAAGGGGAGATGAAGGATCTGTAGTGAGGCACGAAATCGAATAGGATTGAGACTGCTCTGGCGAACAGGTAGAATTTGGGTCCCCCTAGAAATTTTAACACTTTTTCCACAAGCGTTGTATTGGCACGCGTGCCTCTGGCCCAAGACTTTTTTGCTTGATCACCTGCATAGGAATACATAAAGGGTTGGGCTCAATCCACATTTAAAGAAATTGGAGAACAAACAAACAAAATGGTGATCTGAAGCCTGCTGACCAGGGCCCAAGGACACTAGAGGAACAGGAAAGAATGGATGTTCATTTGGATTATGTGTCTAATGTCCTAAAATGGTGCAAGTGTCATCTTCTGATTTTATATTTTCAGGAAGCTTATAAACCAATGCTTTCTTTGATCGTGACCTCACGTACCATTTGTTTTTGTTCTTCCTAACTTTTTAAACAGTATAACAATATAGGATATCCCACTCTGAGATGTGAAAACCATAATACCTGTTGATTTCATTCACCCCATTCACTATCCTATAGAAGTTATAGGTGACGCATTTAGGCGAAAGGTCAAGTATGCTCATAATAGAGCGAAGGAAGGGATTCAAAGAAAACCTAAGGCCAACATCTGTGATGGCCACTATAGGGAATTCCCCAAGCTCTCGATCCCCTTCACGGGAGAGCCTAATATCTACATTAGAGGGAATATTGTACTTCTGTTTGAAAGCCCTAATTCTTTCCTTAGATTTGAGTTCATCAGCTAGCCTACCCATCGTATTGCTTAACATAGAGAAATAACGAGAATAAAAGAATCGAGAAACTAGATACTCACCAAAAGAAAAGCGTTGAACTAAAAAAAGGAAGCACTAATGGAGAAAGAGAGGATTGTAGAAATGACTCGAGAAAGCTTGAAGGATATGAGTTGTAGAAAAGAGTAAGCAAAGCAGGTTATTTATGCATATGTATGTATGTATATTTGAAATTTCAAAGTTAAAAAGTCAAATACGCAACAAAAATAGTATTTATTTTTGCCTCCATTTTCAAATTAATGCTTATATGCCTAGAGTATCGCAACCCTAGGGTTTCGTGCAAACGGCGCAACGCGCTAGAAAGGTGAAAGGACGCATCATATGTTATAAATGAGGCAGAATAGAGACCAATTGCGGTAAAGTACGTAAAAAGTAAGATGGACACGAAATGCGTGAAAAGACTCTGTGTGTATCTGGTAAGCATCGTTTTGAATACTTTGTACTCTGCTTATGAAATAAATTATCCTAACCAGAGTGGAAGCATAATGTTGGTACAAAATAAATTTGGGACACGTAGCCCCTATCGAGCATCATAAAATAGGACACGTGGCATTTGGCCGAGCACATTATAAAAGTGTTCGATGCTAACCTAGTAATCGAGGAATCACTGTAGTTGGGCCCCACTACTTGATGACGAGACCCTAATCATAAATGCTTAATGATAATAAATGAACTAAATTTCTTACCTAAATAACAAACTAGTTAGTTTGTTTCGTTACAAGTGGCAGACAAATGTAACATGTGGACAGTTCTCAATGTTGCATTCCGTCTATTCAGACGGGCCAATTGCCTAACGCATATTTAATGCAAATTAAGGGCATTAAATGAGAAGTGAAAGGTATTTAAAGGAAAGTAAAGAGCGTATATTAGGAGGTATTATTATGATTTGATTTTTACATATTACTTTATTTATTTCACTATACTATAAATACTACACTTAACTCCGAAATTGAGGTACGCTTACTATTGTCAACCTAATCCATTACTTAATACTTTGTGCTCTCCAATTCTTTCAAAGCTTATGTTGACTTAACCATCGGAGGATTCTTCAGTCAGGGACCTCTTTTCTTGCTGTAACCTTTATTTTGTTTATGTTCGGCAGGTTAGCAATTAGATTTCTGATTAATATGGTGTGCAGTTCTACCAGTAATTTTTTATTGCCGAACAGAAGTAAAACCACATGGATCACTTCTCTTGGTCGTCCTCACCTCTCATCCCCACCTTGCCCCTTACTCTGTTTTTGCTTTCAAGAGGTAAATATACAGAAGAATGGTCTTTCTTTTGCCTCGGTTTAAGACCTCAAGTCACAATCACATTGTAATGAACCTGGACTTTTTACATCTAGGTTTTCTTAGTATATTCAAGAACAAAGGTTTTTGTGCTGAAAATTTTGATGCTTTGTTCATTTCTCAGGTGTTTCTGGAGCCACATTCACTTTCGTAAAAAATGTGATTAATGTTGGTAGCCCTAGACTCGACAGCACCGGATTCGAGCTCCCCGAGGATAGCTCCCATGCATTCCAAGGTCTGACGGGCTGGTCCAGTACGTTCTGGGGCCAAACCGACTGCAACTTCGGCAAATCCTTGTCGTCGGTTTCCTGCTCCATTAGCGATTGTGGTTCTGGTCAAATGTAGTGCAACAGTAACGGAGCCGCACTGCCGGCGACACTAATGGAGTTCACTCTTGGTACGGGCGGCAGGCAAGGCTTCTACAATGTGAGCCCAGTGGACGGGTACAACGTGCCCATGATCAATGTTTTCAAAATCAAACCATTCATTGAACTGGAAAAAGGAAATAAGTCACCAATTAGTGGTTTAACCACCAATTCAACCATAATTAGATCGGAGTTGAACCATGACGTCATAAGTATATTTAAAAATATAAATAAAATATCAAAATATGTTAAAATTTCATAATCATTTCAAAAATTTATATTTTTTCACGTATTCTTCTATTTTGTTTTATTTAACTAATAAAAAGTGTCAATAAAAAGTGTCCTAAAATAAAATTATTCAAAACTAACATATTACATAAGTAAAATTAAATAAAAATATAAAATAATAAGCATTAGTGATTTAGTAGGAAAATAGTACTTTACAACAAAATAGACTCAAGTTTAATTTTAGTTTAGTGCATATTAATTTTCTTATTTTATAATTTAAAAATAAAAAGGAGCTGACTTGTAAAAACCGGCATCGGTTCAACCCTCGAGTTACTGGTTTTTCATCAATTTAAAATTCAAACGGATTTAAGTGGTCAACCAAACCAAATCGGCCGATCCAATCCAGTTTTTAAAACAAGGCCTGTGATAGTGGAGGCGAGCGGCGAGTTGGGTCTGTGCGCGTCGACCAGGTACGTGACCGACTTAAACAAGCAATGCCCGGCCGAGTTGAGGCTGGGCAACGGTGGGGCATGTAAAAACACGTGCGAGGCATTTGGGAGCCACGAGTACTATTGCAGCGGCGCGTACAATTCACCTGCGTCATGTAAGCCGTCGGTTTACTCAAAGATGTTCAAGTCGGCTTGTCGAAGGTTCTATAGCTACGCGTACGATGATCCAATGAGCACATTCACCTGTGCGGGTGCTGATTATACGGGGGTGCTGATTATACGGTGACGTTTTGCCCCTCTATGCCCACGTTAACAATTAATCCTTGCATTTTACTTAGGCTCCCTTTGGGATTCATAATTTTTGATTAACTTTTGGTAATTTTGGGTAATTTTTGGTGAATGAAACTATTAATATAATGGGTAAGTCGAAATTTTTATTAATTTTTGATAATTTCTTTGGATATTTCGTAAAAATTTTTGACAACTTTTTATATGTTAAGTAAAATTTTTGGTAAGTTTTGTTTGAGTTAAGGACCGCTTGGAGTGGCACAAAAAATAAAAAAAAAAAACTAAAAGTGAAATTTTTTAGAATTTAGAGTGTAAAAGGTTGTTTTGAAATAATAGTTGAATAATTGTATTTGATTTGATATAAAATTATTAAAAAATTATATAAAGTGATTAAAAATTATATAAAGTGATGTGGTAAAATTTTAGTAGAGAATCTTGAAGATTTTTGAAGTTTTGTAGAATTTTTTAATACAAATGTCAATCCAGCTTTTAAAAATCTAACAAAATCTATTGGAATACATTATTTTGGTTTATTCCAACAGATTTTGATAATTTTTTTAAAAAAGTTAAAAATTTTTAGAGTTTGAAAAATTGAAACTTTCGTAATTTTTGAGAATTTTTTAAACTTGATTGATGTTCCAAACCGACTCTTAAAGTAAATTGATCGTTATACTTTTCATCACGTAAGCAAAAATTGATGGGTTAACAACTTATCATGTAGCCAAAATATCAACTTTTGGTGTTTTACTAATTTTGCTCCTCCGAACAAGGCTCAGACAACCGTTCGTTACTCTCTCTCTCTCTTCCCAGCTCTCTGTACATATACATTCATTTAAGGTGCGTTTGGAGTAGTAAAAAATATGATAAATTAAAATAAAATGTGATTTTAAGTTAATTTTGGCGTCTTTTTTAAAAGTGAATAGTAGCAAACAGTGGGAATGGTTGCCCCAAAACCGTTCCCACTGATTTAAAAATCAACACTCAATATTCTGCTTTATATATGCACAACGCCAAAATCGTAGAAACGGTTTTTCAAATTCGTTCTCACGGATTCAAAAAATTCGTGTAAAATAGCGACAATGGTACTCATTTGAAAATTTTTGACTCGAACAATATGATTATCAAAAAAAATTTACGCATTCAATTAACATCCTTTTGAATTTTTTATTTTTTTTAGCGAAATATTAAAATTTTTTAAAATTAGTAAAGGTGAAAATGTGAAAATGTGTAAAGAAAATTTGAATAATTTATAAAGATTGTTAAAGATTTATTTATTTTGTTAGAGTTTGTTAAAGCGTCAAACGCACACTTATTTGGTAAACGTAATTTTTGGGTTTTCAGAATTGATGTTTTACTAGTCCCTGTTTGGAGTGTGCTAAATTTTGGATTGTAAATGGATACAAGATGATCGCATAGGACAGGGAGGGCAGCAGTAGCGTAAATACTGCTGCCTTAGCAGTAGTTGAAAACGATTACATTTTGGGCGAAACGGCACAGTTCAACGTTAGAAAGAATTAAAGATAAGGGGGCCAGCACAAAAAAAAAATCTGAAATATAAAAAATAAAAAATACATTTAGTTTAATATTTTTTATTTTTTATATTTTGAAATTTTTCTTATTTTACGTTGAAAAGGTTCAAAATGACTTTTTGTCATTTTTTATTTTATGTGTAAATTTATTTTTTATTTTCTAAAACAAATTTTAAAAATATAGGCAATCAAATACGTTTTGAGTTATTTTTCATATTTTAAAAAAATACAAAATGAAAAATAAACTCAAAAATTAAATTTTTTTTTTTGGTAAGTAAAAATTTAAACATTGAAGAATAAAAATGTAAAATTAAAAAAATATAAAAACTAACTACTAAAAAGTTATGTTCAAAAATTTAAACATTGAGGAGTCAAAATGTTAAATTAATAAAAAAAAATAAAAACTAACTTATAAAAAGTTAAGTGTAATTTGGGCTCCGTTTGGAGTAAAAAAAAAGATAAATTAAGATAAAATGTGATTTGGTTTTAATTTTGGAGTCATTTGTTTCTGAAAAATCGCAAATCATGGGAACAGTTTTCCAAATCCGTTCCCAAGGATTCAAAAAAATTCACAAAAAGTAGCAACAATGGTACTAGTTTGAAAGCTCTCGACACGAAGAATATGATTGTATAAAAAATTTACACATTCGGTTAACCTATTTCTAAATTTTTTATTTTTTAGCAAAATATTGAAATTTTTTGAAATTAGTGATGGTGGAAAAATTAGATGTAAAAGGGTTGTTAGAGATTTATAGAAATTTTTAGAAGTTTATCTTGATGCCAAACGGGGTCTTGGTATATCTATTTTGAGTGCGATTTACTAAATTAGTATGATTTACTAAATTAGTGACTTTTTATAAAAAAACTAAAAAGTTAAGTTCAAAAATTTAAACATTGTATGGTAAAAATGTTAAATTAACAAAAAATAAAAAAATTAATTATTAAAAAGTTAAGTACGAATTAATATATCTGTTTTGAGTACGATTTACTAAATTAGTAATTTTTTATAAAAAAAAAATAATTTTTAATCATTGAACTCACTCTTCATTCTTTTTTTTTTTTGGCGCTCTACCGTCTCAATTTTTTTCTTTTTTTTTTTTTTTTTTTTTTGTGGCTCTCTACCGTCTCAGATTTTTCTTTTTTTTTTTTTTTTTAGCGCTGGCCCCGCTTTTTCAATTTTTTCTGACGTTAAACTGTGCCGTTGCATCCAAAACGTGACTGTTTTTAACTACTGCTGCCACAGCAGTATTTGCGCTGTTGTTGCCCCCGGCAGCAGTATTTGCGCTACTGTTGCCCCCAGGCTTCGGATCGCAAACACTAAAATAGTGGTATATAAATATGCAGCAGTGTGTCAGTGTTTGCATGTTAGTTGCAGGGGATGGGCCAGGCTAGATATTCCCTTTTTTTTTTATATATTGTCCGTATTTTAATGATCTTTATCATATAAAAATTAGATTAAAAGATTTGTTTATTTGGTTTATCATCTTGGAATCAATTCGAGTTGGCGGTCTGGCTGTCCGCAGCATGTATTGTATATACATTTGTGTACCTACTGCTAGCTCATTAATTTTTCTTTTCATTTTCGTTTTTGACTTTATTCAATGTCTTATCTGCAGTCAGAAATCAACAAAAGATTCGCCATCAACGGCAACAACAGCCGATGGGTCAGGGTGCGGAACCATGGGCGCGGGTTCCGAACCATGGGGGCTCGGGTTCCGGGGCAGAAACGAAGGTTCCAGGTCTGGATCGAGTTCCGAGCAGAAATTTTATTTGTCTTTGCCATTCAAAACGCACTTGAACATTAATAACATTGGTCAAAGGCTACGGCCGCTGATAAAACGTTACAAGGAGAATCATAAAAGGACAAGAAGAGTTGGGAAATCGGAATCCAAAACAAACTTTGCAGGTAATGTGGGGAATGGCTATTGTTATCTGCAACCCAAACCCGAGGCCCCCGGGGGCTGCAGTGGGTGAGGACTGCTGCCGCAAAAACGACACAATTTTGACAAAAACGACGCAGTTCTAATAAGCCCGAAAAAAATACAGGAATCAAGCGACCGAGGCAAAGCAGGCCAGCCTGTTCTCCACCTCAATGCATGTGCATATTAAAATTCCAAATCTGCCCCTAACAAATCATTAGCATGGGTTTAGCCACGTGACATTTGAAGGGTTCTGCAGTGAAATATCCACTGCAGAGGTGCAGTGAAAAAATGAAGGGTAGAGATTTATTTACTTTTTAATGACATGTGACTTCTAACATTCCACATTAATTGTGCTCTAATCAAAATTTTTAAATTTTTATTTTTATTTTAAAAATAATTTTAATTAAAATAAATTGGAATCATTGGATTAAATGTAAACAAATCTTCACCCTTCATTTTTCACTGCAACCCCTCCAGTGATATTTTCACTGTAGTCCTTTGAACCCCATTTGAATGGCCCACTACAACCAACCATAACGATCTTGTGGAATATGTCCGTTAAAATCAAATTTAATTTTAAATATAAATTGATATTAATCAAGACAAATTATGAGTATACATTCATGTCATAAATATGTTGTGATTCTTGATTTTTTTTAAAAAAATTAAATTTTTTTTTTGCTTGTTCAATTTAAAATATTTTTGAACGTAAAAATTATTTTTTTTAAAAATTTTAAATTCAAACTAAAGGAACATTCAAGCTCGTAAGGTTCAGCTTAGTACTAAGTAAGTTTTTTTTATTATTATTTCTTTTTACTTGTACGATTTTTTTATTAATTTTTTATTTTAATTTTTTAGTCATTTTTTACCTCATCAAAAAATTATAATTTTTTTTGGCATTTTATGAATTATATACTTAATTAAAGCTATCAAATAAGAAATTAAAATCAAATTTTAATAAAAATAACAAAAAATAGACTAGTGATTGTGAAACTAAGCCTAAAGGTGCGTTTGAAATGACAAAAAATAAGATAAATGAGATAATTTGTCGGTTCATAATTCGTGCGGTGAAAGATTGATTTTTTTTAACGTCAGTACCTATAACTATTGGCTTCTTCACATGCTTGTTATTTTTTACTATGGAGAATTAATGAAAAAATAAATAAATAAATTTAAAAGAAAAAAATAACAAGACAAAGAAAGTCTATTTAATCGAAGTCCAGGGCCTAATCCATCGAATTCTCAATACTAAGGGTATACTTAGAGTGATAAAAAAGTGATAAAATAAAATAAAATATGATTTGAGAAATTTTTTGTATTTAGTACACACATCTCTAACTGTATTTTTTAGAGATAAACAACAAAATTCCGTTCCAATAAATTGGATTTCCGTTTGGACGGATTTAAAATTTTGGATAGTCGTGACTTCTTTACACTATAATCCGTCCAAACGGATTGTAGAAACCGTTTGAATAGAAGTTGATTGTACGAATCTATTGGAACAGTTTCTACAATCTGTTAGAACGATTTTTACGACCCCACCAAAAAAATCAAAGTGTGTATCATTCAGTAGATTAAGAATTCAGGGTGAGAATGGCGAAAAAATTTTTACTATTTGATTGACCAAATTTTAGTTATCAAGTTTTTTTAAAGGTATTGAACTTTTTTTTTGAATTTTAAGAAGATAAAAATGTGTAAAAATGTAATAGAGATTTTTAAAATTTTTCAAAGATTTTCACCAAATTTTTGTGCACCAAACTCACCCTAAATAATAATAATAATAATAACGAAAAACCCAAATGCAAAGACATCTATTTTGACTAACAAATTATAAAATAAATTAAAAAAGAAATAATTAAACAAAAATAAAAAAATAACTAAAACCAACGAATGGTCAATCAATTCCAATCTGTTGCTTGGAACTCCTCCCATTCCCAAAGAAAAACAATTCCAGCCAAACACCCCCAAAAAAAATAAAATAAAATTCATCCCACAATTTTTTTTCCAAAAAATAAAAAAAAAGGGCATAAACGGGCCATCCTTATTTCTAATGAAGCGGGGGTTGCATGCTTCTTTAGTTTGAATTTAAAATTTTTTTAAAAAATAATTTTTACCTTCAAAAATATTTTAAATTAAACAAGCAAAAGAAAAATTAATTTAAAAAAAAAAAAAGCAAGAATCACAACATATTTACGACATGAATGTATACTCATAATTTGTCTCGATTAATATCAATTTATATTTAAAATTAAATTTGATTTTAACGAATATATTCCACAAGGTTGTTATGGTTGGTTGTGGGCCATTCAAATGTCACGTGGCTAAACCCATGCTAATGATTTGTTAGGGGCAGATTTGGAATTTTAATATGCACATGCATTGAGGTGGAGAGCAGGCTGGCCTGCTTGCTTTGCCTCGGTCACTTGACTCCTGTGTTTTTTTCGGGCTTATAAGAACTGCGTCGTTTTTGTCAAAACTGTGTCGTTTTTGCGTCACTGCTGCCGCAGTAGTTCCTCCCCTACTGCAGCCCCACCGCTCGCACCCAAACCAAGAATTCCTTAACTGGCTCCACCACGTGGCACACCATCAACGGTCGTATCGTATGTCAGGAAAGAGACCTAAGGATTGGTCCTACTCTAAGCGGCGTTGATGACGTGGACAGTATGGACTGTGTTATCAAGAATTAGAGTGTATTGATCAGCGGTGATAATTTTTGTTTGAATTTTTTATTAAAATACCCCTCAAATTGTTCATTCCTTTTTAATTTCATTTACAAACTATCGAACGCACTAATTATATACTCAAATTATTAATTATATTTTATTTAATTTGAACACTAATTTCATCCATTACTAATAATAGATTCGGACTAAATATAACAGAATTAAATGGTTCGAGAGTATAATATGTGTATTTGATAGTTTGATTACGAAATATAAAAAAAAGGGATAGTTTAAGGATATTTTCATTAAAAAAATTCTTTCTTTTATAAATATTTTTTAATTTTAATATTTTATTCATTTTTTTACATCATATTAAAACGAATTACTTTGTTTGAATATTTTATTAAACTAAAATTAATTTTAATAAATAACATGTTATTATAATGATTTATTTTATTAAAATTGAAATAACAATTTATGATTAAAACGATTTATTTTATTAAATTAAATTATTTTTCAAAAAGTAATAAATACATATTAAAATATTTATTTTAATGAAATTGAATCAATTATAAATAATATAATAATTTATTATTAAAATAATTTATTTTATTAGATTATAAATATGTTTTAATAAAAAATAATTACATACTAAAGTAACTTATTTTTGTAAAATTAAAATTAATGATAATTACATATTAAATTATTTTATTTATTAAATTAATATTACTATTAACATAATAGTTTATTACTGAAATAATTTTTTTATTAAATTAAAATTTTTTAATAACTAATAATTACCTCTTAAAATTATTTATTTTATTAATTTTTTTATTACATCAAATTAATTTTAATAAATAAAATATTAATTTATTATTAGATTATGTTATTTATTAATATATTTTATTAAAATTAATTATTATTAAAAAATAATATATAATGTTAAATTAACTAGTTTAAATATGTTTTATTAAATTTAGTTAAATTTATAAAATATAATAAAATTAAATATTTTATTAAAATAAAATTAATTACTGTAAACAAAATTATACGACCAAACATATTTTTATTTTTATTTCAAAAAAAATAATAACTGAAAAAAAAAATTAAAAATAAAAACTATTGAAGATAAACGAAAAAATCATAAATGTTACAAAAAATAAGCCTTAAATTTAACAAGAGCGAATATTCCAAACCAAGCAACGACAGACAAACCAAAAATAATAACATTAGAAAATAACAAGGAAACCCTCTCATAGAGAGAAAAACCTCATTTCCAAATCCACCACTAACAAGTTACAAGATCTTACTTGAATTCACTATAATTCACTCGCATAAATTTTTTCGCAAATCTTGCTCGACTCACTCGCCAAACCTTACAAGTGAGCTTTTTGTCTCACATAGAAAGTTAAGAAGAAACAACAAAAATCTAGAGAAAGGCACTCAAGCTCATAAGAATAAACTCTTTCTATGTCCCTATAATATGTCTCTTTTGTATATTTCATTATGTCTTGGTACATATTTATAAAGTTACAAAAAGTTTTCCTAAAACTAGCAACATAGGAAACAATTACATTCAAAAATTAAGTAACTCGATCCCTCGAGCATCTTGTGTCGTGTTTGTGTGAATAGGTCGAACCCTCAAGCATCGCTTTTCATCAACCTGTGGATCATATTGGAATCTGATATAGGCCAGATAATGTAAAGGGCGAACTTGTGCCCTCCCAATAGGTTCCTAGCAAGCTTTGAGCGTAACCGCGTGCTCCCTGTACCCTGCCTACGAGGTACATTAGATTTTTCTGTGTCTTTGACTGTTGACTCCTAATCCATATATAATTGTAATTGCTCAGCACTTTGACTCAAATTGGACGTATGCAGAATTTTGAAAACTTGAATTTGATGTGATTTGTCTTTATCTTTAATTTGGAAATATCTATATCTTCTTTCCATGTTGTTTTTGGAAACATCCCAACTTTCTATATTTAAATTAAGATTTTGAATGGATTTGCCACGTTTAAAATTTTACAATCTCCCATTTGACAATTCCATATCAAAACTTTAAGTTAAATTCAAAATTCAAAATTCTACACACACTTAAAACACACATATCAAGGCACCATGTGGAAATAAAATGGCAATAAAATGGCAGAATGTATACATAACATAAACAATAGGCTAAATAGAGTCAACTCATCAATCTATTACAAATCACAATAACCTAAAAAAGAGTTTTTCATAAAAATATTCCTCAAAATATCTCTATTTTTTCTAGTTTGTCTCTAAACTATCAAACATACCTATTACATCATTGAACTACTCAATTTCGTTCTATTTAGTCTGAATCCGTTAAAGTTAAATGATGGAGTTAGTGGTCGGATTAAATAGAACAGAATTGAATAGTTCAAGAATGTAATAAGTGCGTTTAATAGTTTGAGGACTAAATAGAAAAAAAAAATAGTTTAAGAAATATTTTCATAAAAAAACTCTCTCTATTTTTTTAGAATGATCTAATGGTGTTGATTTAATTCAGTTAAAACTAATTTTAAAACAAAAATAAAATTAAAACATAAATTAAAACACAAAATTAAAAACATAAGTTAAAATACAACTAATGTAGAATATGAAATGCTATATTTCATTTGAATACAATAAAATTATCACCGTTAATCGATATACTCTGGGTGATTATAGTGAATTGCAGTGTTCAAATAAAAATTTAGGATGTAATCAAAATTTATTAATTTTATCAAACAATATTTATTATAGTATTTATTCATTCAATCAAACTTACTTTAATTACATCCTACCCTTTTATCTGACACTACAATCTCTACAATGCAAGTTACGGTTTACGGGTAGTAACTATGCTTGCAGTCTCGGAATCGCCTACCTAGGAATTCATTCTCTAACGGTAGCAACCCATAGGCAAATGAGACGGTCGCTTGTAGCCTCACAAAAAAAAAAAAAAAAATGCCTCAAATTTTTGAATATTAATAATAAAAGTATTTAAATGCATTAATTGTTACATTTTATATTGGCTTTTGAACTTCTTATCACTTTATCTATTAATTAATAATTATCTTATTAAATATAATATGATTATTGAACTTTTTACCATTCTAAGTGTGTTTAGAGTAATAAAAATGAGATAAGTTTTAGATATTTTTAAAAATTTTCTCAGAAGTTTACAACAAACAGCATCTATCTATAAATTAATAATCATCTTATAAAATGTGATACACACAAGATCGATGTGATATACACAATTTTTTAAAAATGATATGTTGGACTTTTGAACTTCCTACTATCCTATCTTTATAATTATCGATATGCATGAATTTTGAATTTCCTACCTTTCTATCTTTACAATTATCTTATTAAATTTATTGTATTATCTTTTATTTCTAAATGAAAAGATTATATTGATCTTATTAAATTTATTATTATTATCTTTTTATTTTTTTCAAACATGAAAAGATGATATCTATTGGATATCGGATCAGAATTATATAAAATAAGAGAGAAGAAAAAAAATAAAGATAATTGTTGTGAAATTCTTATTTATTAGGTTCTATTATCTCATAGCCTTTTTTATTTTAGTTTATTTATAATTTTTTTATTTGTATTGATTACTTGATTTTAATATTTTATTTTTTATTTAAAAATTAAATATAAAATTTTAATAAATGATTATATAGCTTAAAAGAATGAGATGAAAATTACATAATTAGTCCTCCTTAAAAATTTCACTTAAGACCCCAAACTTCTAAACATGCTTTAGCGTACCCCATTAATTTTTTTAACTTATTAATGTGACTCTATTATCTATATATGGTGCAGGGTAGCGTACCCCATTAATTAATGTAACTCTATTATCAATATATCGTGCACGGCCTTCACAAGCAGCGACGCATGTGTAGAATTAGACACTCTTGAGAAACCAGAGCGTCTTGATATTGCGCAAAAAATGAAGGCCCTCGCGAATCTCTATGGCTTTAACAACCGTTCGACAAATTAAAGACAGAACTGGACAGCTCACGGGAATCCCTAACCGAAGAGCTCTAACGACTAACCCTTCGACAAATCAATGGGCGCGTACATAAAAGTTATCCACGCACCAATGGAGTTAAAAGACGCGCCCATTGACTACTCTATAAATTGGGTAGGGTGAAGGGCCTCCACCGCACCACAAGCATCCAACGCAGCTATAGAATTACGTGCACACTAGAGAAATAAGAGCCTCTCCATATTGCACCAAAAATGAAGGCTGCTTCAAGAGCATACACCTGCCAGTTCAGGATCATGACAATTCTTGTCATGATCATCTACATCTTCGGCACTGCAAAACCTCTCTTAGTCTTAGCTGAGAGACCATTATTAATGGAAAGAGATGACCAGTCAATGGCTACTGCCGCTGCTGCTGGTTCTGTTACTTCTGTACTTGCCAAAGGTACTCCACGCCGACCTCCTGCTCCAAACCCTTGTGGTGGTTCTGTTACTTCTGTACTTGCCAAAGATACGCCACGCCGACCTCCCGCTCCAAACCCTTTTATTCCCAATGGGAAAAATTTTCGAAAGCCCTGAATGCAGGTAGCCCAATAAATCGTGGACAAGTGGTACGTACGAACAAGTGATCAGTCGAATGTTGATGGGCATGTTTGGTAACACCAAAAATTATTAAGAGTCACAAATTTTAATAAATTTTTATATTTTCTTTCAATTAAATGTTTTTACATATCACGTTTATGTTATATTTTACTTCATTTTTTTTTAACCAAACATGCCCTTATCTATTTATTTTACTTTTTGTTGTCAAATCCTCGGATATCAGTTTGTCTATTACGCGTGTGTTGTCACTTGATGTAACTTGCAAGTTACCCTTTTTCATCAATAAAATGCATATTTTATCACAGGCACACGCGCGTGGTCTCTCCAATTAAAGCACCATTTTTTTTTTTTTTTTGGCTAAATCTCAATTGCAGTTGGTTTGTCAGTTCTTTTTTCATCAACAGTAATGCATCTTTTGTTACACGCGCACGCGCGTGGTCTCTCCAATTAAAGCACCATTTTTTTGGGGGCTAAATCTCAACTGCAGTTGGCTTCTCGGCTCGGAATGATAGGTTTAATGAAATTTAATTTAATTTGATAAAAATTTTTATTAATATGTTAAGAATTAAAATAAAATTTTATAAAATTTATGATGGCGGTGGAAAAACTCAAAATGATCAATATTGGATTATGTTAAGTTTGTTCTAAAAGTTTTATTCAAAGTACATATTTAAGCAGTTAATTATACATATTTATGTATATATGTACCCGCTCAGGCTGTTTTTAAATTAATCTAAATTCTAAATTTGACATATAAAATAATTTTATTATATATTCTTGAAATACCAATAAAATTAGTTTTTAAAAAATATATTACATTGAAAATAACTTGTGGAATTAAGTCTTTTTTGAACACATATTTTAATCAATTGAGTGTGAGGAAATACAACGTCTTCAAAATTAAATGCATTAACAAAGCGCCTTTCATGCGTATTAATTCATGCTTTGTATGAAACTAGTTAGTAGGATAGTAGCAAAATTGGTAAAAGCAATTGGACATCGGGAGAGGTTAGGGTAAAGACGAACACCGTTTGGAAAAGAAAGTCATGACGACATCCACATGCACCATCAAAAAGAGATGAATATACCTATTCGTAGTTTATAAATATTACTTTCAAAGTAGAAAATATTTTCATGGGACCAATTTTTTCCCTTGTAAATCCTTCAAGGGGTCAGATGCCAATTCTTGCTCTATTATAAAAAAGTCACGAAAGAAGTTGGCGATTCGTCGTCTACATCATCATCATCATAACAATAATAATAATAATAATAAATAAATAAATAAATAAATAAAAATGAATGTGAGCAAATATGCATGCAACATCAAAGAAGTGAGCTTACCCGTTGATAATGCAAAAACATTACTTTCAAAACTGTTAAAGGTAAAAATTAAAAAATAAGAAATAACATAATTAGAGAGAGAAATAGAAAAATCTATACCTTGTCATATATTTCATAAAAGTTAAAAATAGACTTTTATATAGACTTACAATAAGAGGTATATTTATTAGTTATTTATATACCAAAATAAACTTAATTACTTGCTAAAAATAAGATATAGAATATTCTAATGTAAGCAATATATATATAAAATGTCTCATATCTAATATAGAATATTCTAACACCCTCCCTCAAACTCAAAATGGTAAATCAACATGAGTTTGAAAATAAGAGTTTTCCAAAAACAGATGAACCGGATAGCAAAAAAATTCGTGAGTGCAGAATTTGGAGTTGTGTAGCTACTGACGGCAATAAAATTTTGACGATGAGTTCTTGAAAAAATTTAACTATCACTGATATGATTATTTTTTGGATTGGAGATCAAAAAATAACCAAACAGATGTACAGTAAGTCAAGACAGAACAAGAAAGACAAAACTGAAAAACGTTATAAGAAAATAACAACACTTTACTTTTCAGAGTTCACTACCAATAAGAAATACTAACATCTGTTGGTGTATTATAGTTAACTTTATCAAGAAACGATATTGTGAATAGGATAAACGATATAATGTTAAAAGATCATCCTAAATAAAAAAAAAATATACTGAGACAGCGAAATACGAAGAAACAAACGTCAGAATCAAAATAAGAAGGGTAAAAAAAAAACTAAGAATCGATTCAGACTGTAAAAGAAAAAAGTTTTTACAATAGTTATGGTGGTGTTATGGCAGAGTAAGGCTCTCTGAAAAAAAAATATCAGAGATGGAAAAAAATGCATAAAGCTTTGATATAGTTCAGAAAGTGAAAGAAAGAAATTATGCGATACTTGTGGTGCTTTTATGGTAGAGCAAGGCTCTAAAAAGGAAAAAAAAATCGAAAAAGAAAAACGCAAAAGTTTCTGATACAATGTTGAAATAAAAGGTGGAAGAATTTTTTATATATATTTTGATGATGAGAAATAGTATAGCAGAGTAAGACAGTGATAGTACTAGTGGAAACTGAACAGATCCGCCAGGAAGATAGAGTTACAAGGTTCGACAAAAATAAAAATTAAAAGACAAATTGAACCACACCAAACTTGCGTGTCTTAATCTATCCAGGATCGAAAACTATGAGCTCTAATACTATGTTAAAGATATAAAATAAAAAACAAAAAATAATAGAATTAGAGAGAGAAATTACAAAATTTACATTTTGTCATATATTTCATAAAAGTTAAAAAGAGGTATTTACATAAGCTTACAATGAGATGTATGTATGGTAATGATTTACATATCAAAATAAGCCTAACTATTTACTAAAAAGTAAGATATAAAATATTCTAATATAGGCAATATATATAAAGAATACCTCATTTCTAATAAAGAATATTCTAACAAAAACAAACAATACATTAATTGAATAAATTTCTTTTGTTACAAAATTTTTAAAATGTCACATTTTTTAATTTGTCTGTGAAATTTATTTGATAATTTCTTTTTTCATCACAAAATTCTAGAGTCTAATTGTGGCAAATCCATATACAATCTTAAGTTAAATATGAAAAGTTAAAAATTTTCTTAAATTGAGGACATGAAAATAATTTTAAGTGATGAAGAGTTCTAAAATTGGTCAAATTCCAAAAAAAAAAAAAAAATGTAAATTGCCAAACCAAGCCAAAACATAAGCCTAATGGAAACAAGATTCGATTTAGCTGATGCAGAGCAAACGCAAAAAAATTCAATACACATCACAGGCAGGTCACGGAGGGCGTGAGGAGCACGCAACTACACCCGAAGCCCGCTAAGAGCTCACGGGTTTGCCCCTTTTGATATTTGGTCCAAAGCAAATTCCAGAGAGGTCCACAAGTAGGAAAATAGATGCACAAGAGTTCGACCCATTAGCGCAAACACGGCGTAGGATGCTCGAGGGTTCAAACCATGTAATTTCTAAATGTAATTGTTTCCTATTTCATTAGATGAGGGCAACCTTTTATAACTCTATATGGATGCACCCATCCCTAATGAACAATAAACAACAGGGACATATTATAGAGATCTAGAGAGAGAGTTTATTCCTAAGAGCTTAAGTATTATTTCGCTAACCTTTCATTGTTCTTTCTTTCCTTTCTATGTGACATAAAAAACCTGTTTGTAAGGTTAGTCGAGTGATTTGAGCTAGACTAATGAATGAATTTGTACGAGTGATTTGTAGGGAATTCAATGACTATTTTGTAACCCATTGATAGTGGGAATTGTAATTGAGATTTTTCTCCCTATGAGAGAGTTTCCTTATTATTTTCTGGTGTTATGATCTTGCATTCTGTGTGATTGATTGGTTCGAAATTTTCAATTGGTAACAGAACTGGTCACTCCATGTTCTTGAGTGAGATCTTAATCTAAATCAATGGATCATCCGTGTGGAAAAGGTTCAAGCACTAGACCCCTGTGGTTTAACGACACAAATTATTCTTACCGTAAGGTATGAATGCATGCTCACTTGTTATCTATGAATTATAAAGTTTAGACTTCTGTAGTTCAAGGATAAGAAAAGCCAATGCACAAAGTTGACGGTTATATTGAGATGAAGCCAATTCTGACGTGGATAAAAACTGAATAAGAAAGTTCAGAATGTAATTTTTAGGCTTTGAGCACCATATTTACACTCGTCTGTCCCAATGAGATTTGTTGAATTTCAAGTTGTACAAGCGCATGAAAAGCCTAGTTAATTCTACAAAATACACATGAAGGGAACTTGCAAGTTAAAACATACAAGCTTCAAAAGCTTACTTCTAATTTTAAAAGCTTAAGAATGAATGAAGATGAAAGATTTGATGATTTTTATGCTCAACTGAGTCATGTCATCAATTCTTGCCACAATCTTGGAGAGCCCATCCCTGAATACAAAGTGGTATGTACAATTTTACATTCTCTTCCTAGCACGTTTGACTCTAAAGTTATAGCAATTGAAGAAATCAACGATGTAAATTCCATGAAAATAAAGGATCTTGTGGGATCATTGCAAGCCTTCGAGGCAAACATGCTTAAACCTAGAAAGGCCACAAAGGGTATTGCTCTTAAGACTGTGGAAAAGGAAGTTGAAGAGGAAGAATCTGATAAAAAATTGGCCTTTATGACAATGAAATTTATGAAATATGTGAAGAAAAAGAAAATAAATGTTTAACAAAAACAATAAGGAGGAGTCGAGGTCCAAAGATAAAGGTAAGAAATTCAAGAAGAATGATAAAGAGAAAGGTAAGAAGAACAAGATACAGTACTTTGAACGTCATGGCTATGGTCACTTTGCTCAAGATTATACAAATATGAAGATGAAGTAAAAACAAGTAAAAATGATAAATCCCACACTCGATGATGACTCTAACTCAGTCGAATCCTCTGCATCAGTCTTTTTTGATAACGAAGGTAATTTCATTGCTTTTATGAGTTCTTACACTTCCTCTGTAGAAATACCTTTTGGATCTTGAAGCAACACTAAAATATCAAATCACAAGGATGATAATTCTAAAGACGAATTCGACAACAATTTTCAAGCAGTATACAATTGTCTATTTGTAAAATGCTATGATTTGAAGAAACAAAAACTTTCACAACATCAAAAAATAGTAAGCTGAGGAGTGAAAGAGACGCCTTGAAAGCTGAGAATAAAAAACTTATAGGTAAATTGTCTATTTTTGAATCCAATAGAATTTCTTCGCCTCAAAGTGTAGAAAAATTCAAACAAAAGGTGGAGGAGGAGAAGAACAAGAAGATTAAAGAACTGGAGAAAATCATTAGATAATTACAAGCAAATATCAATAAGTTGAAAGAAAAGATAAAGAATGATGAAAAGATAATTAAAAAGAGGAATTCCAGTTCAAACAAACCTGAAAAGATCTGTAGCAAACAATGGTCACATGGAGACAAATTGGGTTTAGGGTACAATTGGGAGAAGATTACATCAGCTACACCAAAATCTTCTCCAGTTGCTCCAAAGGTTGTTGTAAAATCTACTGCAATACCAAAACAAGTAGCACCATAAAAAAGGAGTGCCCCAAAAGTCTTACATCATCAGCATCCTCCTCCCATGATGAGAGGTACACATTTTGCTATACCCCAATCCTTTGTACCTGTATGTCACCACTATGGAATCAAATGTCATATCCGCCCCAATTGTCATAAACTCTATAATCTCCCTTTAAACTACATTAAAACTTTTTCGAAAACCCAATTCCTAAAGTTCTTGTGACAAATAGGTTTAACGTTTTTTCTAATCTTTCTAAAAATAGTTTTGAAAACTCACGTCATTTTCAAAAATCAAAAATTTAAACTTTCAATAACACAAAAATACAAATTTTTCAAAGAAAATGAATTCAAACAAAAAACAAAGATGTGAGAAAAATCCTGTCAAAACTTTTTTTCCTAAAACCAAGGCTATATGGGTTAGAAAATTAGATTTAAATTGTTTTGTTTCACAAATAGCCTTGAAAGCTTTAAATTCCAATACATGGTATCTGGACAATGGATACAGGGATGTCAACGGGGCGAGTATGACATTTCTCGTCCCCATCCCCGCCCTCGTCCCCGTTTAGCAATACCCTTACCTGTCCTCGTCCCCGTTTCAAAGAAAAAAAATTTTTTGATACTCATCCCCGATAGGTAATGAATTTCCCATCCCTGTCCCCATTTACCCACCAAGAATACTAACTATTACAAATTATATATTATATATATAAAATAAATATTTAAAATTATTATATATAATTTATTATATATATTATATATATTAAATAAAAATATATATTACATATATATATATATATATAATAAATAAAAATTAAAAAATATATATAAATTAATAAATAACTATTTAAACGGGTACGGGACAGGGTAATGACTATCGTACCCGTCCTTGTCCCCATACTCGTTCGGGTAACACCTCAAATCCCCGTACCCGTCCCCGCTACTAACATTCCTATACTCGGGTACGGGTATATTTGACATCCCTAAGTGGATATTCAAATCACATGAGTGGAAATAAATCTTTATTTCCAAAGTTTGAATCCTATCAGGGTGGTATGGTGACCTTTAGTAGTGATCGCACATCACAGGTAAAAGGTAAATATGAGATTAAGTCCACTATTTTTAGATGTTTAAAAAAATGTTCTATACGTCGAGGGACTTAAAGCGAACTAGACCAGCCAACACTAGCACATGTGGATGAGTGAGTGTCTGACACATGGCAAAAGTCTCCATGCCACGTGGACCATTTTACAAAATAATGGTTTTACCCTTACCTTAATGATCGTGCCATGTTGTCACTCTGTCACGTGAATTATCCTGCGAAATGATGGTTTTACCTTCGCCTTAACAGTAGTTTGTAACTGGTAACAGACGAGAGGGACCTTATTGTTGTTTGACCGAAAGTGTAGAGATTTAACTAAAACAATGGAAACTATTGGAACCAAAGTAAGACTGAGGGTAAAGTATAGAGGTGGTTTTCATACTTTACCCCAAAATTTATCAATATAATTTAAAATATTACACTAAAAATTTAACTATTGTAAAAATTAGAGTATCATATATGTCTTATTGAACTCATATAAAAAATATTTTCTATTATAAAAAAATAAATTGTACTGATAAATTACTTTTCTTATTTTTTAATAATGTTACTTAAAATATTATAAAAAAATTTAGATAATTAATATAAAAATAATTGTTATAAAAAATAAACATTAGTCTGTATGAAACTTAAATTAAAACTTAAATTTAAAAAAAAAATATTATGTAGACTACTTTCTTATGATAAAAATAAAAATATTTTAATAACTTGATTGAACTGAATTTTTATTTATAGTGTAGACTATTGCAAATTGAATTAAAAAAAAAATCTTACTTATAACACATGAGTTATTTTCATATCATAAAACTTAAGATTAAGTTATTCTTTTTAAAATTTGTAAAAAATATTTTCAAGTATAAAAAATTAAATTATAATGACAAATTATTTTCTTTTTTAAGTATTTTAACAAACAAACGGACATTGTTACCCAAATTAATTTCTTATTATAATATTTTAAATTATTTTGATAAGTTATATTTTTAAATATTTTAAAAATATTTATTTAAAAATATTTTTAAATTATTTTGATGACTAAGTTTTTATTATAATATTTTAAATTAAATTAATAATTTTTTTATATATTTTAATATTCAATGTAATTAATATATCACCCTATAACTCAAAAATATTTTTATCATATTAATTAGCTAAACTTTTGTAAATTAATTCTAGTAACAATTGTTAAAAAATTTAGAAAAGTAATTTATCAGTATAATTTATTTTTTATAATAGAAAATATTTTTTACATAGGTTTAATGAGACATATGTAGATACTTTTATTTGTACAATAGTTAAATTTTTAGTATAATATTTTAAATTAAATTGATAATTTTATTTTTAAATATTTTAAAAATATTCATTTAAAAATATTTTAAAATTATATTGATAACTAATTTTTATTATAATATTTTAATTTATATTAATAAATTTTATTTTTAAATATTTTAATATTTAATATAATTAATATATCATCCAATAACTCGAAAATATTTTTATTATGTCACCCACATTTAAAAAAAATTGTTAGGTTTTTTGACGTTGGAGGTTGTGCTTAAAAAAAAAAAACTAGTAGCTCAACTGTTAATTACTAGTGTTTTGACTTTTTCTAAAATGATTAAATTTATTGTCTTATATTTTAAATTTCTTTTAAATATTGAAGGGTAAAAATATTTAATTAATAAAGAACTAAAAAGCTTAACTAACAAAAAAATCTAAAAAATTAGCTTTAGTTTTTTTTATTTCCAAACTCAGGCGAAAGTTCCCCGATTTGAACCACCTTCAAGCGGAAGAAAAAAAAAAGTTTTAAAATTGTGCGTACGGTAAACACTGACAGCTAGCGAACATCAAATATTAACGTTAGCCCCGCCGGGCCTCGTATAAGGGTATCATTTTTTGCCCGTTACATTTTACAAGGTAAAATTACGTAATGACCCTTCCAATGACTTCGCTATCGTACGCTTCTTTTTCAAATGAGTATTTCAATAAAAGGGCAAGAGAGAGGAAGCTAATGATCGTCAACAAAATAAAAAATAAAAATAAAAGGGTTTCAAAAAACCAAAAATAAAATAAAATAAAATAAACAGGAGAGAGGGGAGGCTAATGGTGTTAGCCACGTGATATTAAGGGGTGTTTGGTTAATTAAAACTAATTAAAATTTATCAACTTTTATCAATTTTTTATATTTTTTTCTAGTCAAATTTTATCATGTATCACTTTTACATCAAATATTTGTATTTTTACCTTATTTTTTTTTCAAACTTTTATCAACTAAACACCTCCTAAAGTTAAAATTAGATTAAATTTATTTTTATTATGAATCATTTGATCACATAATTCTGTTACCGTGGGACTATATCACATGTGATGCCTCTCTCTCGATGTCATAAAGTTGATATACTTTTAATATCACGTTGAAATCGAGAACCGCTTAATTAACATCCAACATTTCAAATGAATTCACGTTTTTTGTTTTTTAAATTCAATGAGCTCGATCTCGAGTACCAGAGTTGACATTAAAATTAATTAATGTCAACCCCAAATCCGAATTCAATGGTAATTTGTGTTGGGATGGTGCAGCCAAAAATTGCCGGGATCGCGAAAGGAAGCGGAAGACCTGCCCCTGGCGAACCAAACCATGGGACACCAACATGCAAGTGGTGAGTCATTGGTAATTGTTTGATTGATAAGAAAATAAAAGAAAATTGAATTTAATTCAGAAAGCTCTCTCAAATAGGTGGAAATTCTCAAAGGAACCAAAATGTTCATTTATCATTTTTTGCCTTTTATTAGAAGTTCTTTTTATACTGCCTAATACAAGTCTAATTACTTTTTTAATTAACCAACTAATTCGATTTTATGGTTGTTTGGATAAATCTCATAAACATAATGTTTATTTGAATCAGATGTAATTTGCCCATAAAATTATAATTGTTTTTGCAAAATCAAAAAAGTAACAGAAAACTAAAAAAATCCAGAATTGATGGAGAAACCAAAAATGGAAAAATTGTCGACTTAGGACCTGAACATTGAAAATGGATTCGCATTAAGCTGGCCCAAACTGACTTTTACCTTGGGTCGGGCTGAAGATTTTTCGGCCCAATGGATTGACAGTGTGCCCATGAATGTTAAGTGTGTCTGCTCTGTTTGTATAGTCTGGCCACATGGGGTTTAGTTACAATTGATTATGTTTTTACACATGCAAGTCAACCTCGTACACAATTTTGTTCAACCGAGGTCTTAAAAAAATGCAATTAGGTGCTATAATAAAAGCACATGTTTTGTAAAATGTTTAATTTCATTAATTAATAATTATTAAACACTATTGATTAATTAACGTTATAATTATCAAAATTACATTATACTTGTCGCTTAATATTTAAATTTTTTATTAATTTTTTTATAATTCAATGCTTACCACTAAATAATTGAATTTTTTTATTAATTTTTTATAATTCAATATTTATCACTTAATATTATTTTTAAAATAACAATATTCTGAAATATTATATTTGATTAAAATTTTTATTTAATTTAGATACTATTAAAAATAATCCTAATTGAAATATAAGTTTTTAGAAATACAGTCCTATTTGATCATTGACTAGAATATTTATTTTGTTTAGGTTTCAATAACTAAGTTGTTTTTTTTTTTTCAACATTTTTTTTTGCTTATATGACATTTTTCATTAAAATTTAATTTTTTTTAGAAACTGTAACTTATTGACGGGATAATCGCATTACAAAAAGAAAATTAAAAAAATTAAATCTATTGAGGTAAAAGTTAAAAAAAAAGAAATAAAAAAAATTAACTTTTTGGTTTTTTTTTTAATGGATAGCTTTTACCTAAACGAACTTGAATTTTTTATTTTTATTTTTTTACCAATACAATTAACACGCCTAAAAATTATAATTTCTAAAAAGAAAATTAAATTTTAGTAATTATATAAGATGAAAAAAATTAAAAAAAATCAAAAATTACCTTTTTCATACTCAAACCAAGCTAATTTTATTTGATCATTTATTAAAATATTATAATTTTTTTATTTTTTTAAAGTAATTGTTAATTATTGTATTTAAATATGCATACTATTATTATTTCTTTTCATTTAAACATGAGATATTCTATTTTTATATTTCAAAATATAAAAATCAGTACAGAGAGTGTAGCGTTGGATAGAAATTCTGTCATGTAAAATAAATAAATAATTGATGCGGATGAGCTTTTACAACTTCGGCGCCGACATCACATACGAAATATTGGAATAAGTTTGATTAATTAACGTTATCTGTTCTGTCGTCTTGTCTAATTTGTCCAAACTGGAGGATCCCTTAAGTCTGACTTTAGTTTTGGCATAAAGGGAAGTGAAATCGTTTTGTTTACTTGTCTATCGCGTACAAATTGAATTTGGGTTTCCTGGATAGGACCATTAGCCCATACCTTTTGCTCGAAAATCGAGTGACACTGCACACCGATGCTCTCCTCCCCCTTTTCGTTGGAATCGGGCTTTATCGTTGGAGGTCTATCTTCAAATATAATAACCCTCGTTCAATGGTTGAGCTTTCGAAGGAAAAATGGTTCTTCACTAATTTTCTTCCCACTTTCCCTCCTTTCGGCTGGGAAGAAGTTTGTAGTCAAAGTAACTTATTTTTTTAGCAAAAAATTAGTGAGCAAAACACCATCTTAGTAACTTTAATTTGATTGAATAAACTAATTTAACGAAAAAAAAAAAGAAACTCACGTTAATTTTAATGTTAATTTGGAAATTACGAGTTTGAATACTGTTTGATTAAAATTTAATAGTTTAAATACATTTATATATTTTTAAATATATTTAAATTATTAAATTTTAATTAAATAATTCCAAACTTAATTATCGTTAATTTGACATTAATATCGATACTTTTTCAGCAAAAAAAATCCTTTAATGGGATGATGGAGAATGCTCTCTCTAAAAGAGATGCAAAGCACCTTATCAAATCAAATTAGAGATTGATTCGTGTGCTCTTAATATAAACATTTTTTTTTCTACCATGGGATTGGATTGGATTGACAGTCAAAAGTAAGAGGAAAGTTTGATAACAAAAGTTGGCATACGTGGGATTCTGAAGAATTCACTCAAGCCGTCCAAATTTTTTCGCGGTAGAGAAGAAAGAGATGAGGCTACAAAAGGAGTAGTAGAGATGCCAATGCTTGTCTCCCAAAGCAAAAGGTGTAGAATCTCATTTTCACTATATATAAACCTCCTAAGCCCTGGCCCACTCGGTCAACTTAAAATCCTGAATAATGTTTAATGTTCGTAAATCCTGAATAATATTTAGTGTTCGTTTAGAGTATCAAATTTTATTAAAAAGAAATATAAAAATAAAATTATTTTCGTCTAATCGTGGTTGATTGATCTAAATTATTGATACATGTAAATCTCATTACGAGATTTAGAGTGTTTAATTATTTTTTAATTTTTTCTAACTTTTCGAAGAATACAATCAAAACTTAACAATAAAAAAGTCAACAAAAATTTACTTTTCAGTGCTACAAACGCTACTCTAGTGTGGATCAACGTGTCAAATTGAAGAATTACAAGTGCCCCAGAGTATGAAAGTTTATAGCAGTTGGTGGCGGGGATTTTGATAGGAACTCTATTAGGTCCTCTTTGATAACACTTTTAATTTTTATTTTTTTTTTATATTTTTAAAATTTTATAAATTAACAATAGAAACATATTTGTTAAATCTATTTACGTTTTTTTATTTTCAAAAAAGTTAAAACTTAAATAAAAAAACGTAAACAAAAAAAAGCTATTTTCACTCTTTTTTTTGTTGCAAACATACTGTTAATTCTAATATTTTGTCCATTTTATTTACATCATATTAAAATAAATTATTTTATTCAAATGTTTTATTAAACTAAAATTATTTTTAATAAATAATATAATTAAATTAATATGTAATATATTATACATTTAATTCTAATAAATAATTAAATTAAATTAGTTAACTTAATTAATAGGAAATATATATTATTAAAATAAATATAAATATATTTTATTAAATTATATTTAATAATTATTATAATTAAATTATTTAATATAATTTAATTTAACAATTAATTTAACTAATATTAAACATATTTTATTAAATTATTTTTAATAAATATCATAATTAAATTATTTCAATTATTATGAAAATTATCTTATTCAATTATTTTTAGTAAATAATAAAATTAAATTATAATTAATATATTTTATATTTACTAGATTAACTTTATATTTTATGCAATTATTTTTAATAAATAATGTAATTAAATTAAATTAATATGAAATATATTTATTAAATTCAATTAATTTTCTAAAAACTAATAAAATTAAATATTTTGTGAAAATAAAAAATTAATAATTATAAACAAAATTATATTTTGAAACGTAATCTTAATTTTCATTTCAGAAAAAACGATAACAAAAAATAAAAAATAGAAAATATAAATATATAAAGGCAAATAAAAAAACGACAACGTTACTAAAAAGTTCCTTAGAATGCTCCTTTTAATTGATCAAATGTTACATTACCACTTTTTAGAGTTTGTTTGTAAAAAGAAATTAAAATGTTGATTTTCTAGTTTTTGTATAAAAAAGATTTAAAAATTAATTTTATCTCTTTTATGTGCAAAAATAAAAAGTATTTAGAAGGATATATTTATAATTTTAGCATAATATATTTATAGATTGTTTAAAAAAAAAAAACCTAACTTTCTAATTTTTAATCCAAACAAACCCTTCCTAGTAGAGTTTTAGTCAGTACTCACATATGACATGACTTGTCCTGTGTTTGGTGTTGTCTTAAAAGCTTCCCTTGTGGTATTACATCAAGGCACGGGATCTACTCCTCGTCTTGTTAGTTGGATTTTCATTGTGGTTGTTTTCCAAGTTGGAAATATTGGACTATAGATATGTATATATATGAAATGGTCAACCACTTTAAGCTGAATTTTTTGAAAAAGATTTTCCTCCGCCTCCTGAGAGATCAACGACAAATTGGTCGTGGACCCAATTTTTCTCATACAAGCATGTGCCACAGGAAATCTTATATATATATATATATATATAGAAAGAGGGAGAGAGAGAAGCGCATTTAAAGTGATAAAAAATTATAAAATTTGATTAAATTAAGATGTTTTTATCATTTTTCAACAATTTTTACAGTTTCAAATGAAAGTCTATATATATATATATATATATAGGCCTCGTTTGAAGCTTAAAAAAAAATCAAAAAACTTCAAAAAATTTTAAAAATTTTCAAATTCCTCCAATCATATTTTGCCACTAATCATTTTTACAACACATCAATCCCATCAATTGATTTTTTTTTATTTTTTTTTGGACTCCAAACGCACCCATATATGTATAATATTGACCAAAAATTGATTTTATAGGAGTGTTTGATTAGTTAAAACCAATTCAAATTCATTAACTATTACTAATTTTTTTGTACTTTCTTTTAATCAAATTTCGACACATATCACTTTTACATTAAATCTTTATACTTTTGTTATATTTTTTGATCAACCAAACACACTCTATATCCCATGAACTATTGAACTCCTGTCCTCCTCAAACTTTTTATCTTGTTCTCTCTCATTTTTTTATTTTATTTTTATTTTTTTTATGGGAACACTAAGTTCCTAACACACAAGGTTAGTCAGTGTCTAAAATTAATTTTTGCCAAGCATTTAGGCTTTCTTCCTTCCAAGTTAATCACAAATTTTAAAGCTGCCCTGTAAAATATATAGTAGCGCTAGGAGCTGATCACAAATGAAGATACTCTACCTCCGCCTTAACGACTCAAATTCAAGTTCCAAATGTGAATAGTTGAAATTTAAGTTCTAACTTTGAGTCTATCTTAACTACCCAAAAAAAAAAAAACAAAAATTGAGTCTAGAAAAAAAAAAAAAAAAAGACTCTAAAGCTCACCAATCAATTCTATAAAATAATATATATTGATGGCTTTGTAAACTTTAGTTCTTACTAAGATGACGATATTTTGATTTAGTAAAACAATATCGTTTTAATTTGATTAATCTATTCGTTTATAATATTTTAAACTAAAATAATAACTACACATAAAAGGAAGGGTTCAACCTTAAAAGTAAGCATTAAGGTGAAGAAAATCCATATCTTATATGGTTTAGCTACTCAGTTGAAACCCGCTTAATATCATGTTAAGAACCCTGACTATATAGTCCCAAAAGAGTTAGTTGAGTTGGTTCGGATGGCTGGCTGAAAGGCTTGGGACCAATAGGTCCTGGGTTTGACTCCTCTCCGGAGGCAATCCTTCCTCTAATTGTGGAGGGGCATCTAACAACCTTTTTGATTGAACCGGTTAGTCAGGGCTAGTCTAGCTTGGTTTATCCTTTGTGATTCTTTGTCAGTTAGGGTCACAGAGCGAACTTCACCCAGTGCGCACTTTTATGGTAACGACTACGGGTTTTCTCGTACCAGAAGAACGCTAACTATATAATAAGAAAAAATATCTCAACATTAAAATCTAAATGTTAAGACGAGTTTTCTCGTACCAGAAGAACGCTAACTATATAATAAGAAAAAATATCTCAACATTAAAATCTAAATGTTAAGACGAGGGAAGTTCATCCCTTATATAATAAAAATTACTTTTCTCATGAGACATATGAGTCAATTTCTAACCATTTGTCTCAAATCTATACAAATACTCAAGTACAAACACATACTGATAATTTAAGTGGTGATCAAATAAACCAAGTTTAGATTTTTCAGTCCCAGAAGGACCTAATATGTGAGTAGACAATTTTACGTCTTCGTTTTTGTCACAGTGATTCGTGAGTTCAGTACGCTGATCAAGGGTATGTTTGGCACATTAAATTTTACTGAAAATTGCTAAAAATTTGTAAAAATTATTCACTTTTTATTTCACTGTACGAAATACAAACTTACAATTTATTTTATTTTATCTCATTTTGTCTCACTTTTTATTACTCCAAACACACTCTAAATATGCCTTTAAACAGATGAAAAGGTTGCAGCATTTTGTCAATGGAAGAGGGGTGGTGATCGTAGTGAATAAAGTTCACCTTCACACGAGAATAGGATTATAAAAAACACAGAGACAAATCATTAACCTTTCTTTTTCCCCTTGTATTTACATAAAAAGGAACAGAATTCATCACTTTATGTGTATGTGGAGTTAATTGGATGGTTTCTCACTGGTCTTGTGGTGGGTCCGAAATGTTCTAAAATCTTAAAAGAGATCATCAACTTTAGTTTAAAAAAAAAAATAAGAAGAAGAAAATCTCCAACAAGTGAAAATTACTGATTTCAACTGTGGAGGAAAAAGCAGCAGTTGGAGCCAATAAAATCCAGCATTACAAACCCCCTTTTGAATTTGGGTTCTCCTAATTTCAAAGCAGTACAGTTCCGTTATTCACCCAAAAAATAATAATAATAATAAAAAGAAAAGGCAGTACAGTTCCATCAGAAGAGTGTTGATTCTTTTAACAATTACTTCATGGATTTAAAGGACAAACCCGATAAGCAAATTGAGCTAGATGCGTAACATGTTTTTTTTTTTTTTTCTTTTTTCTTGTTTTTTGGAATTAAAAATATTTGATTTGGGAAGAAAAAGTTGGTTTTTTTAATTTTTTGTATGAATTTTTTAATTAAAATTTTGTTTTTTATTTTTTGATAATTTTTAAACATATCATTTAATATTTTAAAAAATTAAAAAAAATACTTGAAACAGAAGAATCCACATTCATGGAACTTTCTATTATTTAATACTCCAAAAATTATCAAATAAATAATAATAATATTTTGTTAAAAAATCATATAAAATAAAAAATAAAAAAAACAAACTATTATCTGATTTATCAAACTAAATCTAAGCCTTTGTTTGAAAAGGGCGAGGGAGGAAGAGGGAAGTGAACTCAAGTAAATGAGAGCGAAAGGAAGAAAATTGATATTAATTAATTTTTTTATTTGGGAGAAATGATCAGAATAGGAACAGAAGTAAATAATTATTTTCTCGTCTAAGAAAATGATAAAAAATGTAAAAAATAGGATAAATTTCAAATACTATTTCTGAATATTTGGTTAAATATATCCCAAGTCATTTCGATATTACAATGAATGTTAATAACATTTAACTAACGGTAAGTTGAAGTGAGAATTTTCGTTAGAATATTTACATAATATTCCTTACTTACTCTTTTATAAACGTGAAAAAAGTTCATGATGGTTATATTTTTCTAGTTTGATAATATTCAAATTGTAGATCTTTATGAATTATTGAAAATAGGTATTAAATTCATCTTGAACATTTTGTGTTTAAAATGGATAAATAATTTATATTATGTAAATATTTGGATTATGTCACTATTTTAATTAGAATATGCAACTAAATATTATTAGTTAGGGTTCAATATTAATAATATTTGTAACATAAAGGGCATTACTGTAATATTCAGATAATGTGGGTTTACTTGTATTTCGTGTTTGGAAAGAGAAAAAAAAAAGTTAATTTTTTAAGAAGTTAACCTTTTAACTTTTTGTTAATTTGATATTTTTGCCTTATATGATTTAAAAAATTTTAAATTTAAAAGAATATATTTGGTTATTAAAAAAAAAAAAAACCTAAAAAATTGAGTAGCTAAAAACTCATAAGTTGGTTAGGTTTCTCAAATTTGCGCTTTAGGTTTAGTTTGGGAAGAAAAAAGTGAACTTTTTTTTTTTAGCCGGTTACTAGTTACCTACTAAAATGCTAATTTTTTTTTTTTGAAAAAAAATTTAGTAGCTAACTTTTGAATTTTTTGTTAATTTTATATTTTTATCGTTCATGGTTTAAAAGAAGTTTTAAATATAAATAGATAAATTTGATCATTTAAAAAAAATAAAAAAAAAAGTAAATAATCAATGGCTAAAAAATTGACTAGCTTCCCAAACATAGGCGTAGGTTGAGTTTGAGAAAGGAAAAAAAAAAAAAAGTCAACTTTTCTTAGTAGCTAGTTTTTTAATTTTTTATTAATTTGACATTTTTACGCTACTAAATTTAAAAAAAAATTTAAAATATAAGTGTATACATTTGATTATTTAAAAAAAAAAACAAGTCAAAAACTAATAACTGGCTACCAGCTCTTTTTTTTTGGTCCAAATAGACACTTGGCCTCCAACCCCGGAAGAGGAGACACTATGCTCTACTATGCTACTAGTTCATATGGGACTCCTTGCCTGCCCAACCGCAAACTTTTCCACCAAAGCAATTAAGCCTTTGAACGGCACTTGACCAGTAGCGAGCAGCCAGAGGAAAGCGGTAGAGGCAAGAAAAGAGATAAAAATAGATCGCTGGTGGTTGAAAAGCCGACCAATCTTCCAGGAACTCCGGCCCCAGAGAGATAAGTTGATATGCTGGAAGATGCATGATAGTTTTGTCGTGGTTCAACCTGAAAATGACGCTTAACCGCTCTGCCGGTGCTGCCGAAAAATGCTGTAAAGGGACAGCTGAGGGATGAAGGACAAGAGGTTAAGGGAAAAGACACTAGAAATGACGCGCCGTTAGATGAGGAGATGGGTGCAGCTGGAAACGGTGGTGGCATTGCGAAGCTTAGCGGTGAGCAATCACAAAGTTTTGGCAGGAAAGGCGTTGCCAAACGTGGTAGATTTATTGAATTCTTGTTTGTGTAGTCCTTGAAGTCCAAATGCTTGGATTCGTGTGATAACGTTTCCGTTTTTTGTTTTTTTATTTATATTTTAAAAATTTTGTAAACTCACAACAGAAACATATTTGATAAATCTGTTTACGTTTTTATGTCTCAAAAAAAAATAAAAACCTAAACAAAAAAAATGTGTTTTTACTCTTATTTTTTTTTCTGTTACCAATATTTTGTCAACTTAAAACTTTCTCTATTTTTGTAACATTATATAAAAATAAATTATTTTATTAAAATATGTTATTTTGATAAATAATATAATTAAATTCAATAAATTAAATTAATTATATAAATTAATATAAATTATTTTTAATAACTAATAAAACTAATTTAATTTAATTTAATTTAATTTAATAATTAATTATTGCTAAATTATCTGAAACAAATATCACAATTAATTTATTTAATCTAATAATTAAATTAATTTATATAAAATAATTAATAATAAATAATTAAATTACATTAATTTTAATTTTATTTTATTTTTTAAATTTTATTAAATTATTTTAAATAAATATCATAATTAAATTAAATTATTTATGATTTAATTAATTTAATTTATATAAAATATATTTTATTAAATTATTTTAATAAATAATTTAATTAATTTAAAAATAAATAATTTAATTTAATAATTAATCTAGTTTAATTATTTATTTAATATGAAATATATTTTATTAAATTATTTCTAATAAATAATATAATTTAATATATTTTATATTTATTGAATTAAATGATTTTAATAAATAATTTACTGTATTAATTTAATTAATTATATTAATTAAATTAAATTAATATAAAATATATTTTATTAAGTTCTATTAATTTTTTAAAACTAAGAAAATTAAATATTTTCTAAAATAAAAAATTAACAATTATAAACAAACTTGCATTTTCAAACGTAGTTTAAATTTTTATTTCAAAAAAAATAAACGACAACAAAAAATAAAAAACAGAAAACGGTAACAGAAAAATAATAACAAAAAAATGACAACATCGCCAAACAGGTCCTTGAGTTGTAGAGTTTCTTTTGTTTTGTAATTACCCATCATTCATAGATTCAGTCAATGGCTTCTTTACAATATCCCTCTGATAAGTTAAATGTGCAAGTCTTCGCTGCCAAAAAAAAAAATTTACAGAATGAAGAGTAAGATAAACGGAAGGGAATTGGGATTAATTTTTCGAAATAAAGAAGACAACTTTAATTTAGGCTCCGTTTGAGGTAATAAAAAAATTTTGAAAAACTCAGGTTATTCATTTTTTACCTCATTGTATGAATTACAAACGCAAAACTTATCTTTTTTTATCACTCCAAACACACGCTTGGTGTAAGTTACTCTCTCTTTTTTTTATTACAATTATTTTTCTTTTGTTATTTGGGAATAGTTATGTAAATGGGTCAGATCAACTCGTGACGCCCCTATCCTTTCAAGTGTCCATACTAAATGATCTAAATGTTGGTTTTTATAGCATAGAGTTGAGAAAAATACCTCGAATGGAATAATGAACTCTTTAAGATTTTTCTGATGCACAGCAAAAGTATCTTCTTTTAGCGATTCAGCCTTCCAAACTATTCTCAATTCTCTGTATCTAGATGGATGTGTGTGGTCACTCTAACTCAGATCACTTGACTTATTAATATATAAAAGATATTTATAGAGAGAGAGATACAGAGTTTATATCAAAGAAAATATTTAACTCTAGAAATTATCTCTTATCCACTCTCAGTTATATCTTATTTATATATATCATCCTAATATATATTTAGAATATATAATATCTTGAGAATATCTCCCAACCATATCATCTTATCTAAATATATATTAATTATTTATAATTTATTTGTAAAATAAATTATAAATAATAAGGTAACTGGACTTAACCCATCAAGATAAAATTAAGCTAGCTTGAGGACTGAAGGTCCATGGATTCCTAGCTCCAAATTAAAATATCTTTGGGTCTTGTCATCTCATGACAAGCCATTATCTTTTAAATTAATCCAGTGCTATTCCACTAAAAGTCCTGAGCTGTACTCTAGTAGTCCATATTAAAATTCATTTAATTAAAATAACTTTTAATAAAATGAATTTTTGGTCTTACATTAATAATATCTACTTAATTAACCCTCCATTATAAACTCGTAATTAAGTTAGGCTAAATGTCGAGCCCTTTAATTATATATTTAATCCTAAGTCTCTATTTATCTAAATTTTGATCATTCTCAATATTTTCATATTTGTAAACAATTTACAAATAAATATTGTTATTCAATAAATAATTTATTGAATAAACTGTGGTCACAGATTTAATAATCCAAAAGATAAATAGCTTAGATGAGCGTATCAAAATGGATTCCATCTTGTAAGTATATGCTCTCACGATTTACGAAATTAAATCTCCAAGTTATCAAGATTTTGACCGTTTATAAGATCTCACCCCGTGATAACTCAAATAAATTTAATTCATAAATGTAAGTCCATTACAAACTCAGGATTAAGATTTATTAAGTTTATTAAAACTTATGTAAATTATGATTAATGACATTTATTAACCAATTCATAATTTACAATAGTCCTTTCAATATATATATCACATATAAATACTAACTTTACTATTCAAAGTCATCACTTTAGTGATCAAGATAAATCACCCAATTAAGAAGTAGAAAAATTATAACTTTAACATAATGAATTGCCTGTTTCATAAATAGCTGTGAATTTACTATAATTTATAAAACTTGTGTTTTAAATCTTTCTGTATTGGTATCTTATGCCTAACACTTAAATCACATACTTTATAAATAAGGGACAACAATGTATACTTAAATAAATAAATTTTTTATTATAACCAGAAAATAAATCAAATAAAATGTCATTACAAAAACATACTTTCAAGGTGATCAAAGAAATATAATTCTAACACTAACCTAGTTCAAGCAACCCATTGAAGGCGTGGGTCACCTCCCCTCTGTGCCTCGCCACTCCCTTACACCTCGTCCTGCCTCGACTTGCCTAATAAAATATTTAATAATATTAAAAAAATATTTAAGAGGTGTGTTACGGTTAGATTTTCGTGACCCCGCCTCACCCGACCGACTTAACCCGTATGGGGGCCTGGCAGATCCTTCGCTAGATCAAAGATAGGTTAAAGGCAGGTTAAACTCGATTCAACTCATTTTACATCACTATTTTACAAATCGTAACCATTATTGTAAAGTATAATTAAAAAAATACATATTCTTTTTGCAAAAGTATGAAAAAAAAGATATTATAAATTATAATTTAAAGAATACAATGTAAAGGAGTAATAAATTAAAAATATGTAAAATAAAAAAATATTTTTTTACTATATCTTAAAAAATATGATTAAAAAAAAAACTAGTGAAAGGCCTTACTAGACAAAATTCTAGGGGTACGAATAGCAAAACATATTTTTGTTTTTGGTAACGTTTGGAGTGATAAAAAAATGATAAATTGGAATAAAATGTGATTTTAGGTTAATTTTAGTGTTTAATTTTTTCTTTTCAAATTGTATTTTTTGAGATGAATAGTAGTAAACCGTTAGAATTGTTTTCCAAATCCGTTTAAAACCGTTATAGCAGATTCAAAAAATCAACATTCAATATCCTACATAATAGTTCTACTCCCTTTCTCAACGGTGGTAAACTATTAAAAAGGTTTTCCAAATCCTTTCTTTCTAACGAATTTAAAAAGTCTCTTCAGATATGTACAGCGTCAAAACTGTTAAAACGATTTTTTCAAATCTATTCTAACAAATTCAAAAAAATTCGTATAAAATAGAAACAATAGCACTCGTTTGAAAATTTTCGACTCTAAGAATATGATTGTTAAAAAAAATTTACACACTCGGTCAACCTTTTTTTCGGATTTTTTTTTTTTTTTGCGAAATATTGAAATTTTTTGAGATTAGTAAAGGTGGAAATATGTAAATGTGTAAATGTGTAATATAGAATTTTAGTAATTTATAAATATTGTTGGAGATTTATTTTGTTTCTTCGCACTCTAAATGGTGCCTTTGTATTTGTTTTTCGATCGAGTCACCGTTGCGCGTTTAGAGTGAAAAAAAGTGATATAAATGTTACATTTGGAATGATAAAAAATTTTAAAAAATGTTAAAAATACTGAAAAATTTTAAAAATTATTTACTTTTTATCTTATTGTACGAATTACAAACTTACAACTTATCTTATTTTATTTGATTTTATCTCATTTTTATTACGTTTAAAAATGAGATAAATTATGAGTTTGTAATTTGTATAATAAAATAAAAATAAATAATTTTTAAAAATTATTAACATTTTTCACTGTTTTTTATAACGGTGGTTGGACGATAATAATAATATTGGTCAAAGGTTACGGCCCGCTGATAAAACGTGACTGAGAGAATCATGAACAGACGAGAAGAGTCAGGGAATCCAACGCAACTTTGCAAGCGATTCGGGGAGTGATTATTGATTGTGTTTGGAGTTGTATAACAGTGTATAAAATAAAATAAAATTATTAAAGTAAATGTCTCGTAAGAATTTAAATGTTACTATCTCATAATTCGTGTTGGTAGAGTTTTGTAAAATTTTATTTTATTTAGTAGAACTCCAAACAATCATATCCTATGTCAGAGGGAAACCTAAGGTTTGGTCCCACTCTAAGCAGCGTGGATGACGTGAACAGCATCGACTGTGTTTTCAAGAATTGGAGTGTATTAATCAACGGTCATAGTTTTTTTTGAGTTTTTTATTAAAATATTTCGCAAATTATCCATCGTTTTAGGTTTCGTTTTTAAATTATCAAATGTATCTGTTATATTCTCAAACTCTTTAATTATGTTCTATTTAGTCTGAATACTATTCTATTTATTAATTTTAATGGATATTGGACCAAATAATACGGAATTGGATAATTACCAAATAAATATATAATAAGTAGATTTGATAGTTTGAGAATAAAATAGAAAAAAAATATAGTTTGAAGGTTATTTTTATAAAAAAAACCCTTTCTTTTGTAAATAATTTTTTAATTTTAACAATTTATTTATTTATTTCTGCATCATATTAAAACGAATTACTTTGTTTGAATATTTTGTTAAACTCAAATTAATTTTAACAAATAACAAATTGTTATAATGATTTATTTTATCAAAATTAAAATGACAATTTATTATTAAAATTATTTATTTATTAAGCTAAAATTATTTTTAAAACATAATAATTACATATTAAAATATTTATATTAATGAAATTAAATTAATTATAAATAAAATGATAATTTATTATTAAAATAATTTATTTTATTAGATTATAACTATGTTTAATAAATAATAATTACATATTAAAATAACTTATTTTAGTAAAATTAAAATTAATGATAATTACATATCAAAATAATTTATTTATTAAATTAATATTACTATTAAAATAATAGCTTATTATTGAAATGTTTATTTTACAAAATTAAAAATTTTAATAAGTAATAATTACCTCTTAGAATTATTTATTTTATTAAATATTTTTATTACATTGAATTAATTTTAATAAATAAAATATTAATTTATTATTAAATTATGTTATTTATTAATATACTTTATTAAAATTAGTTATTATTAAAAATAATATATAATGTTAAATTAACTAGTTTAAATTTGTTTTATTAAATTTAGTTCAATTTATAAAAAAATTAATAAAACTAAATATTTTATTAAAATAAAATTAATTATCATAAACAAAATTATATTACCAGACGTATTTCTATTTTTATTTCAGAGAAAAATAATAGCTAAAAATAAAAAATAAAAAATAAAAATTGTTGAAGATAAATGAAAAAAAAATCATAAATGTTACAAAAATGAGTCTTAAATTTAATAAAGTTTTTTACGAAAAGATCTTTCTTTTTTCTATTTGTCTCCAAACTATCAAATATATCTATTACATCCTCGAAGTATTTAATTTTGTTTTATGTGGTTCGAATATGTTAAAATTAACTAATAGAGTTGGTGATCGAACTAAATAGAACGGAATTGGATAGTTTAATAATATAGGTGCATTTGATAGTTTAAAGATGAAATAGAAAAAAAAATGATAGTTTAAAGGATATTTTCATAAAAAACTTTTTTTTTTAAAGAATGATCTAATAGTATTGATTTAATTTAGTTAAAATTAATTTCAAAATATTGATAAAATTAAAAAATTAATTAAAATACATTTAATGTAAAATATGAAATGCCATATCTCATTTGAATACGACAAAATCATATCCGTGAATCAATATACTCCGGTTGGTTGCAGTGAACTGCAATATTCAGATAAAATGTCAAAATGTAATAAAAATTTATTAATTGTATCAAACACCATTTATTGTAATATTTATTAAGTCAATTAAATTTTATCTTGATTACATTCAGATCCTTTATTTGACACTATATTCTCTGCAATGTATTTTTCACTGCAGGTCTGGAACCCATATACTCCAGCCACTGTAACTTTGTATGAATGTAACACGCAAAGAGCATGTAGCCTGTATGAACGTAGCACGTAAAAAGCGATGCCTTTACGTCAGCTAAAGGAGCATGGGGGTCCTTACTACGCCGCGCTTCACCGTATTTTCGGGCTTTTGGTTTCTCTTTTCTGACCTTTCATTAATTGTGTGTTTGAAAATTGGAAGCCCATGGCCCCCACACATACATATTGTTAATCACAATTGTTGTTCTTTCCAATATCAAATTATTATCTAATTCTTTTTAATTTTTTAATTCAAATATTACCAACAAAATCATTATAAATTATTAGTACACTTGTAAAATTATTATTTATTATGTAATGCCAAACTTAATTAAAAAATTCAACTAGTAATGATTTTATAAAATTAAACAATCAACCTTATATGAATATTTAACAAATAGTAGATTTTTAAGTAATTTTTTATTACTTTAATATTTAATTTATTTTATATGTTATATTAATTTATTTTTGCGACATCATAGTTAATTAGGAAACATTCAACAATTAAAGTATTAACATTTTTTTTGACATAATCATTTTTTGGGTTCATTCAATGGCCAAATTTTAAATTGTTGATTATTACTATGTTTTGCCATCATGATGACATTGGTTTAACCAAGTGGACGCCATACAACACATTCATCACTAACTTCTTATTTAAATAAAACCATCAATATACTATGAGACATAACCAATTTAACCAGTGTTGGATTCATCCGGTTATTTGTTCTAAAAAAGGGATCCAATAAAAATGGATCTCTTCTCAATCATTAACCACTTTTAAACTTTACACTAGCCGCTTGTAACTTTACAATGAGTTTTATCGTAGTTCTATATTTTAGTTGTGATACTTTAGGTGTGTTTGAAGTTGTATAAAAGTGTATAAAATAAAATAAAATTATAAAAGTAAATATCTCGTAATTCATACAATGAGTGAAGAATTTAAATTTTGTTGTATCGTAATTCATGTTTGTAGAGACTTGTAAGATTTTGTTTTATTTTGTTTACCACCAAACAGAGCCTCTATATAATATAATTTTGATCAAATAACAATACAGTTATTTAGTCAAGTAGTAATGCAGTCGTTTCATTCATGATCGTTTACAAATTAATTATTAACCATGGCATTATAATTATTTTAATTCACAAAAAAATTTCTCAAAAACTATTATAATTTAAAGATACCATCCTAAATTATTGTATTTATTGCCATAATTGATACCAAAATAGTTTCCTTTGACCTTATAATATATAATATTATTTTTCCTCCCAATTGAGGCACAATTCGGTCTCAATGTTGACTTACTTAGCTCCTCCAAGTATTTTTACCATTATCTCATATCTCATAGCAATAGGGATAGTGAAGGTTGAAGAAATAATGTGACATATTAAATTTTTACTATTTCTAAAGTGCATTACTAATTTGGTCTTAATTTTGCATTTCAAAATTTTAATTATGTCAGTTTGGTATTATTTGAATTTTTCTTAATGTTAATTGGAGTGATTTACATGTTAATATAGTAATTTAAAATTTATTTAACTTTAATCTAAATTAATTGGTTGTTAAATGACAATTGAATAAATTGAACTAATTGAAGCCATTTGGGTCTAAATGGTCATGTCGCTAGCTAGCATGTATAACATTATGTGTATAAGGTTGGATGAATAGGGTATGTGGCAAGCCAAGATAATAAAAAAATAAAAACAAATTATATCCTAAGTGTATATAGGCAGTGGTTGGAGTTAGGAATGTTAATGAGATAGGTATAAAAGAGTATTCGATTCAATTAAACTTATAAAAAATTTATTGAAAAATATACTAATAGGATTAAGATGAATGAGTTTGTGATTAAAATTTAATACTTATGCAGGTATGACACCAGTTTGAAATTTGCCTGTAAAAAAAAATTTACCTATCAACTTTTGTTAAAAAAAAAAATTACCGAAAGTTATATACTAAAAAAATATTGTAACCTTTGAACTTGGGACAAATTGCAACTTTATGAATTGTCAAAATACCTAAAAAATAATAATAATAATAATAATAATAAGAGTAACAAAATGACAAACCTGTACTTTACGAACAACAAACAAATAAACCCACGAAAAAGGAAATATATATATATAGATAATAAAAGCGAGGCAACTAATAACAAACCTTTGGCTAGTTTAAAAAAAAAATTAATTTTTTAGCAGCTATCTGTGGCTGTTAACAAATCTATTGCTATTAAAAATAACAAATCAGTAGCTACTAAAGGATTAATTTTTTTTTTTGTATTTGAAAAGTAAAAAATTAGTTTTTAACTTCTTGTAAATTTGATATTTTTGTCTTTTATAATTTAGGGCTTGTTTGGCATTCTAAAAAATGGTGATAAATACTGAAAATCTCTAAAAATTTCTTAAACTTCTAAAATTCTCCAACACAATTTGTACTCTCCGTACTTCGTGAAATTTTAATTAATTTTTTATATATTTACATATTTCAGTAAATTTTACAAATCCTAATAAATTTTTTACAAATCTCGATAATATTTTGTAAATCCCAATAATTTTTCTACAAATTTTAAAAAATTTTTAACCATTTTTAATAAATTCTGATGCAAAACCGTTCCAACGAAACTAAAAAAAATTGTTTGGATGGTTTTTCTTTCCAAAAAACTAACGTAAAAATCAAAAAGTTTTATAATTCATTTTTGAAAAACGTGATTTTGTAGTTACGCTCCAAATACCAAAAAGTTCTCTCAACTATGGGTGCGTTTGGTGGACAAAAATTTGGTGAAAATCTCTGAAATTTCTGAAAATCTCTATTATATTTTTACATATTCTTACGTTCTCAAAGTTCAATTAAAATTCAATACCTTTCAAAAAAAGTCAATAACTAGAATTCTATTAATCAATAGGAAAAATTTTGTCGCCATTCTCACCATGGACTTCCAAACAATCAAATGACACCCATTTTGACTATTTTTTTGGAGTCGTAGAAATCATTCTGACGGATTATAAAAACCGTTCCAATGAATTTGCACAATCAACTGTCGTGCAAACGAATTATAGAAATCGTTTTGATGGATTACAGTACAAAGAAACCATGACTGATACAAAATTTTGAATTCGTCTAAACGGAAATCCAATCTGTTAGAACGAAAATTTTACTGTTCATTTTTTAAAAATGTGGTTTGGAATATGTGCATCAGACGAAAAAAAAATTTTCAAATCATATTTATTTTATTTATTTAACTTTTTATTACTTTAAACATACTTTATATTTTTTTTTATTTTTCATTATGTTTCGTTGCGCGGAACGAACATTTAAAAAAAAAATTTTAAATATAAAAAAGTTAAATTTAAATATTAAAAAAATTTAAGTAATCAGAAGTTGAACAACAGATTACGCCACGAAGACTTTATTTCTTATCCTGAAAGTTTTTATTTATTTATTTTTTTTCAATCGGATTTTCTTTTCCAAATTTCAAGCATGTGAATGCACAGGCAGCATATCAGTCCCCTTTGTTTTCCGCTCCTAAACTCTGAACCAGGGCTCGAGGCGCCACCACCGCCTTAAACCAGGGCCAACCTAACGCCAACTAAGAGTGAGAAATGTTATGCCCCGAAAGGGATAGTTGAGTG
The DNA here is from genome assembly GCA_019916065.1 of Vitellaria paradoxa. Classification (NCBI taxonomy): domain Eukaryota; kingdom Viridiplantae; phylum Streptophyta; class Magnoliopsida; order Ericales; family Sapotaceae; genus Vitellaria; species Vitellaria paradoxa. The sequence continues at coordinate 47,131,595 of CM034238.1, forward strand.
AGTTTGGATGGTGCGCTGAAGTGCTTGGGACTAATAGGTCCCGGGTTCGACTCCTTTTAGAGACAGTCATTCCTCTAATTATGGAGGGTCATCTAACAGCCTTCTCGACTGAGCCAGTCATCCAGGATTTGCCTAGGCTGGTTTACCTCCTCGTGGTTCTTTGCCTGTTAAGACCACGAGACGGGTTTCACTGAGTGCGCACCCATGGGTAGCGGCTGCAGACTTTTTTCCGATCCCAGAAGAGTGAGAAATGTTATGGGTTATTTGGCAATCATTAATTTTATTTTTTTAATAAGGTTTTTTATTAAAATTTAATTCTTTTAGAATTTTTTAAAAAATTAGAAAACAATATACCTTCAATAAAAAAATAAATGAGTCTATTTATACTCCACATATAAATTTTTACACTTTACTTTACTTTCTTATTAAATAGAATTACATAATTACTGTCATTCTTATAGAATAGTGTTTATGACATTAAAATTATACAACACATATTATTAGGAATGATAAGAATAGTTGTATAATTTTATTTAATAAAAATGTAAAATGAATTATAAGAATTTATTTGTGGAGTGTAAATAGACCCACCTAAAAGAAAAACTTGTGCACATATTAAAAAAAATTAATTACATTTAAAAAATAATTTTTTGCTTGTAGTATAATTTTTTATTTTCAATTATCTTTTTGTAATTATTTTAATAAATATAAATAATATATGGGATAAATTACATCTACCTCCCTGTAAATATTTAGATAATTACATTTAGCACGCATAATATTTAAAAATTATACTTTTCTCCCTTATTTTAAAATGTTATTAGCATTGATCCCATTCGAATAAAATTAGTCATTAAAACTTAAAATAAAATGTAAACTACTCAAAATTTTAGGTATTTTTTTTTATCTTACCCTTCCCTCTTTTACATTTCATCAAATTTCTTTTAATAAAAATCTTCAAAATTTATGTTTTTACTTATCTTTTGGAACTTTTTGTGAAAAAAACTAATAACAATGTGAGAGACTAAGAGATAAAATAGAAAATACGTCTAAAATTTTAATTATTTTAATATTTTCTATTAAATTTTAACAATTAATTTTATCGGTTAATGTTAATAACATTTCAAAATAAGAAAGATTAGTATAATTTTTAAATATTGTGGATGCTAAGCGTAATTACTCAAATATTAAGAGGAGATAAATGTAATTCATTCATAATATATTCAAAAATTGTCAAAAAAATAAAATTTTAATAGAAAAAATTATCTTATGAAAATATTAAAAAAAAAACTAACATTAAATCCATAATGCCATGAGTTTGGTGGGTAGGCATTGGAGATAGATGGGTTAAGGGTAGGTCCGGTGCATCCGGTGCATCACGGACCGTTGGATCAAACTCAAGTTACTGTATTGAGTTTGATCCAACGGTCCGTGGTGCACCGGACTTACCCCGGTCCGGAAATAAATTCCTTTTATAATAAAGAGTCGTATGATATTGACTTTTGCCCGTTTCACTCTCCAACCGCCTCTCTCTTCTCGGTTCACTCGCGAGGAAAAAAACAATCGTCATTTTTATTTGTTGTAAAATCGTGCATACAATTTTGAATCACACAACGCACAAATCAAAGTATAGAAAAAGAGAAAAAGAATAGACAGCAAGATTTACGTGATTCGACTGTAAAGTCTACGTCCACGGACAAGATACAGGAGAAATTTCACTATGATGAAAAGAAAGCAGTTACAACACCGGCCGGCTTTTTTCTTGATCACTCTGATAAGAAAATCCCAAAACCCTAATATTTAAATAGGTCCATACCGCGGGGGATTATGCCCCCGCACCCCCCAAGGTCAGTGGTAGGTTTCGAGCCCGGGCCTATCGGCCCGTACCCTCCGCTACCACCACATACCTCCAAAAAAAATCCAAATGAGTCACACCGCGAGACTTTCGGATCGAGTTATAATATCGGGCCTAAAAATAAAAAATACAAGTGACAACCCAAGTCTGAAGTCACCACTGACCTCCAAAAAAATATCCAAATAGGTCACATAGCGAGACTTTTGAATCAGATTATAATGCCGGGCTCAAAAATAAAAAATACAAGCGACACCAACATTGTTCTTTCATGGGTTTTGAACCCTACACTCTCTAAGCTGCTCTCATTCCCACATTTCTCACCGTCGTCTTCCTGGTGCAGCGTTTAGGGCAGAGCAGAGCATAGGAAAGCCCTGCATCCTCCCCATTTCTTCTTCCTCTTCTTTCTTCAACTCACCATTATTCATCTTCACCCCCTAAACCAACAACAAACAAGGAAACCCAAATGAATCCCACCAACTCTCTCTGTTTCTCTTCAACATTTTTCCATTTTAGCTTAAACAAATAGAGAAAAGAAGAACAGAGCAACAACCCAAAAAAGAAAGAAGGAAGTAAAACCACATGGATCTCTTCTCTTTGTCGTCCTTACCTCTCATCCTCACCTTGCCCCTTACTCTGTTTTTGCTTTCAAGAGGTAAATATACAAAAGAATGGTCTTTCTTTTGCCTGGGTTTAAGACTTTAAGTCACAGTCACGTTGTAATGAACATGGACTTTTTACATCTGGGTTTTTTTAGTATATTCAGGAAAAAGATTTTTGTGCTAAAAATGTTGATGCTCTGTTCATTTCTCAGGTGTTTCTGGAGCCACATTCACTTTCGTAAACAAATGTGATTACACGGTGTGGCCCGGCATTCTCGCGAATGCCGGCAGCCCTAGACTCGACAGCACCGGATTCGAGCTCCCCGAAGACAGCTCCCGCGCATTCCAAGCTCCGACGGGCTGGTCCGGCAGGTTCTGGGGCCGGACCGGCTGCAACTTCGGCGGATCCGAGTCGCCGGTTTCCTGCGCCACCGGCGATTGTGGTTCCGGTCAAATGGAGTGCAACGGTAACGGAGCCGCGCCGCCGGCGACACTGGCGGAGTTCACTCTTGGTACGGGCGGCGGGCAGGACTTCTACGACGTGAGCCTAGTGGACGGGTACAACGTGCCCCTGATAGTGGAGGCGAGCGGCGGGTCAGGTATGTGCGCGTCGACCGGGTGCGTGACCGACTTGAACCAGCAATGCCCGGCCGAGCTGAGGGTAGGCAACGGCGAGGCGTGTAAAAGCGCGTGCGAGGCGTTTGGGAGCCCCGAGTACTGTTGCAGCGGCGCGTACAATTCACCCGCGTCGTGTAAGCCGTCGGTTTACTCGGAGATGTTCAAGTCGGCCTGTCCGAGGTCCTATAGCTACGCTTACGATGATCCAACGAGCACATTCACCTGTGCGGGTGCTGATTATACGGTGACGTTTTGCCCCTCTATGCCCAGGTAAACAATTAATCCTTGAATTTTACTCGGGCTCTTTTTGGGACACACAATTTTTTATCAACTTTTTTGCTAATTTTTCGGGTAATTTTTAACGAGTGAAACTTAATAGTATATTGAATAAGATAAAGTACAAAATTTTAATAATTTTTTTAGATATTTAATAAAAAAATTTGATAATTTTTTATATATTTAATAAAATTTTTAGTAAGGTTTGTTTGAGTTAAAATAAATTGACTTTTGTACTCGTCATCACGTAAGCAAAAATTGATAGGTGGGCAATTTATCACATGGCCAAAATATCAACTTTTGGTATTTTAATCGTTTTGTTGTTCCAAACGAAGCCCTGGACAACCGTTCGTCTCTCTCTCCCCCCCCTCTCTCTGTACATATACATTGGAGTTGTATAAAATTATAAAAATTAATGTCTTATGTGTAATTAGTAAAGAATTTTAATTTTATTGTCTTATAATTTATGTTTACAAAAATTTATATTAATTTATTTAATTCCAAACATTGCCACACTTATTTGATAAAAGTAATTTTTAGTCATACCGGAAAGTTTAACTTTTACTTATTTTTTTGGGGTTCAAAAACTGGTGTTTTTCTAGTCCCTGTTTGGAGTGCGCTAAGGGAGTGTTTGGTTAGAAAAAAATTAGTTATTAATGTAAAAGTGATATATGATAAAATTTAATTAGAAAAAAATATAAATTTTTTATAACTTTTGATAAGTTGTAATATTTGATTGGAGACTAAACATTTCCTAAATTTTGGATTGGTAATGGAAACTAGTGGCATACAAATGTGCAGCAGTGTGTCAGTGTTGGCATGTGAGTTGCAGGGGATGGGCATGGCTAGATATTCCCCTTTTTTTGTGGTATATTGTATGTATTTTAATGATCTTTATCATATAATATTTTTTTTTGGGGAATTATATTAAGATTTGTTTATTTAGTTTATCATCTTGGAATCAATTCGAGTTGTTGGGTTGGCTGTCCAATTTAGTATGCGCCATAACTTACCTGCCACAGAGTCAGACTTTAGGTGCAATATGCATGAATGTATTGTATGCATATTTATCAACATACTGCTGAGCTCATTAATTTTTCTTTTCATTTTTGTTTTTGGCATTTATTTCAATGTTTTATCTGCAGTCAGAAATCAACGAAAGATTCGCCATCAACGGCCACAACAGCCGATGGGTCAGGGTCCGGAACCATGGGCTCGGGTTCCGGGGCAGAGACGACGGGTTCCGGGTCTGGGTCGGGTTCCCAAGCCGTGTTGGCTGATGGGTCATGGCTGGCTGGCTTGGCCATGGGAGGATCAACTAGGAATTACTCTCCCTTTGCCATGCATTCGGCACTTATTGCCTCTGGAGCTCTCTCTTTCATCCTCTCATTTCTTCACTTGTAGTCTCTCTCTCTCTCTCTCTCTCTCTCATTGCCTTCGGCTCTTTTCGTTGGGGTGTTCCACCCTTGATGATGGGAATTGGGTTTTTGCAGTCTGTATACGAAAGCTGACAGATTCATCCAGATTGTAAACAACCCACTTTTTCAGATCACCCCAAAATTTTCAATGCTTGTATACGTAATATATATATATATATATATTCTGTTTTTAGAGCTTTAAATGTTCTGTTTTGATGGGTTCTAAAGCAACAAATGTCAATCAAAAAATTTTCAATTTTGGATTAGTGTGATGTGAACGAATCTATAAAATGGTCGGCTTGTGTGATTCACTTTGCGGGAATGGCAAGCTTTGCTCACCTTTTGTTGCTAGGGGTATGCTAAGCCGTGAGTCTATGTATATTATATATGTGTGTGTGTGTGTGTATCTTTTGGTGGGATGTGAAATAATATCGAATTTTGTTTGGCTGGATTTGGAAGGAAAGTGTCTTCATTCCTTTGAAGATTTAGCTATATCGACCATTTAAGTAATTTGGGTCTAAAGTCGAGGAATAGAATAATTTCATTTCACCCTCTGCTTTTAACAAGTTGCTGTCAAAGATATCCATCATGAATGGGTGTTTGAGGTGGGAATTGGTTGAAAAACTTGAATGCTGCTTTTAGCCGGTATTGTTTTGATTAAGCTACTGTTTTATCAAAAGGGGAGAGTTATATCCATCCCGTGACATTGATTTAGGATTAATAGATTAAATTTTAATAATTTAAATACATTTACACTATTTTAATTTAAAAAATTCATGAATATATTTGAAATATTGAATTTTAATTTAACAGTTACCATAACTTTCATATATAATTCCAAATCCCTATTTTACCGGGAAAAATTGTATCCATAGAGTACTTTAAAAACATTTGTGTGCATATAATAATTATATATTATATACTAATTTGGAGGAAAATAAAAAATAAAAATAATGTTATGCCCATGAAATCAGTTGGAATATATGGTAATTCACTGTTTCTTGATTTGTACCATATGAACCAGGACAGCTTATCTATAGGGTTGTCTTAATTTAACAAATACTTGACATGTGATATAGTGTAGGTTAAAATAATAGTTTCTGGGGACAGTACAAAATAGAGGCCTGAGTTCTCACTCTCACCTTGCAGCTCCATTAGGGTAACCTCATAATGTCTTGTGGGTCCGACCCACTAATCTTCCTCGTCGTACTCGGCTTTAGTTTGGGATGAAAAATAGTTAACTATTTTTATGTTTGAAAAGAGAAAAAAAATTATTTTTTTAGTAATTTTTTAGTTTTAGTTAAAATTGACATTTTTGTTCTTAAAAATTAAAAAAAATTAAAATATAAGAGAATAAATTTAATCATTGCACAAATAAGCAAATAAGTTAAGTAGCCAATAAGTCATTTATCTCTTTCTACACAAATGCAGCCTCAGAATTTAAATCCAACCAAACTTTTTATTAGACAATCCTATTGAATCTTTCGATTGTATGATTTGATCCGAGTTCTGTCCTGGGAGGCAGCTCCCCTTAATAATTACGCTGGGAAATGATATTAGCACTTTAATTTGAATTTTTATATTTTTAAAATATTATTTATTGCCAGTGATGATGGAGCGTGGGAAAATAAATTGAAAGTATTAATATATATTTTTTTAATTAGCCCGGGAAAAAGGAACAATAAAATTTGCTGTAAAATATTGTTCAGTTTTCATCAATCATCATGCTCAACTTTGATCATTGCTATCTTCTAAAAAAGAGGGAACTGCTTCCTGGAGCTGAAAGCCCAAAGCGAGAAGTTTCCTCCCATATCCTGATCCAGAAGGACTGAGGCATTGACATGTGATTCTTATGTGAAATTTCGAAGAATGCCCTGGTCCAATTGTCAGCCTCCTGCACCTGCATAGGCCTCTAATCTTTTGTTACTATGCTCAGTCGCAATAGCCCAATCCCAATCGTCCCACACACGGCAGATTCAAGTTTTGGAGTTTGACTGGATTCAACAAAAAGTTTACAAATAAAGTAAGTTAGCTCATAAAAATTTAGATTGAATAAAGAGTTTAAAAGTAAAATGGGATGAGTTACAAAAATTTTAAATGAACTAAATTTAAAAAAATAATAATAATTTCTTTTTTTTTTTCTTTTGGTCAGACTACCCAAGCTGTCCCAATGTGCCCATGCATGATTAACTAAAATCACCGAGTCAAATCTTGTATAAAATGCCCGTTAAACTCTTATACATAATCAGAGTAAGAATAATAACTTGAATAACAAAAATCAGAGAGACAGATTTGAGACGGAATGTTAAACTCTTACAAGAGTTGAGTGGTATACCCAAAAATGCCCACAATTTAATGAATCAAATAAGAGTCGAGAAGTTTACCCAAAATGCCCACAATTTAATGAATCAAATTAGTGTAAGTAGACCTAAAATGCCCATATTTAATGAATGGATGATTCAACCTACTGGTCGAATAACATGCCAACCAAATTCAACCTTGAAAATCGTTTCAAGCTGAGAATTATCCAAAATTTTATATGGAAAGTATAGTTTCTGTATTAAGACACTGTAAGACTTGGCTTATAATCTCCCTCATGCAAAGCATAGAGTGATATTAATGTGAGACAAATTTCTACAAGAGAAATAAGCAAATGACTTGGCTCACATGTAATAATTCCCTAAATTCCAATCTCTCTTTTTGCAGACGCAAACAAACATAAATGTTACAGGGGTTTACACTTGAATGCTAAAATGTCTGGTTTCATCACCTCAGCGGAGTGACAATGTTGAATTTGCAGTTCTGTTGCCATACCTAACATTAACCCTGTATTCACTTAAAAACCCATAAAAGATATAGGAACCATGGTCATCTGTCTGGCCCTCTAGCACCCCTGTTTCCCATTCTCTGAGGAGTTCATCAACTACATCACCAGCTGGGAGGTTGTGAAGATTGTTATCAGTCAGGCACATTTGGTAGCACCCATTCGGATGCAGTGCGGCCCAAAGCATTATCCCATTCACAGAAGGGTGTGAGAAACCTTCCCTCAACACTGCTTCTAGATATTTGGCCTGCAAATTTATAGACATTAAAAAAAAAAAAAAAAGAACAATGCATGATTGATCAAGAACTAGAAGTCTAGAAAACTTTGCATCACTTTTAACTTTTAAAATAATAAAGCTTGTGGATGACATTACCCCCAAAAAAATTAACAATAATAATAAAAATAAAAATAAAAAATTCTTTATATCTCATAATTTTTGACCACTTCAAATTTTGAAAAATATTACTTTGCCATCTCTAAATATGAAAATTTCAATTTTAACACCCTTTAATTCAAATGTCTTGTCAACCACTACACATATTCTACGTCATCTTGGTGATATTTTTATTATTGATTATTATTATACAATTAGAATTATTTACCAGAATAATGTGGCAATGACATTTTCATAATAAAAATGTTTTTCAGTTAGTTCTTTTATATAAAGTGATAGGCACACCAAAAAGTTAAATCATTCAGATTTGGGGGAGTTAATATAACAATGTTATATTAATTTCGTGTCTTACGATCAGAATCGTTAGATTAAAATTTAACAGTTTAAATATATTCATATTTTTTTAAATTAAAATAGTATGAATATATTTAAACTGTTAAATTAAAATTTAACGGTTCTAAGTTAATGTCACGAGACTGACATAAGATTGTTATGTTAGCCTTCTTTTTTCCAAATCATCCTGATAACACTTTCTGATAAACTTCAGCTAGACAAACATTTTCCTTCATTACCTATGCTTTAATACCTGTATTTCCATATCAAAGGTACTGCTGATATCAACTTCAGTAAGCCAAATGGGAAGGTCGAGCGTCGCTAACTTGTCCAGGGCACCTCTGATAAGAGGAGGGTTTGGTTTGGAGAAGTGGCTCTCTAGGCCAATCCCATCCATTGAAACTCCACCTCGTTTGAGCTCTCTCAGCCTGGAAATATAGACATCCACAGTGGAATTAACATCATCACAAGTCTCCACCACATTAAACTCGTTCATGAAGAGGGTTGCCAGTGGGTCTGATTGGTGCGCCGTCTCAAAAAATTTCAACGAGGCATTGGGACCGAGCCTCTGTTCATAGAAATCAAAGTGAAGCATTTCGTTGATGACATCCCAGTGTATGAACTCGGTTCTGTATTGACTCATTAGCCTCTGAATTCGCGAGTTCACAGCCGATTCTAAAGCTGGACCTGTGAGATTTTGAACCCACTGAGGTGTGAACTTTGGATCTTCCCAGAAGATGTTGTGCCCTCTGGCTATGATTTGGTTGGAACGAACGAATTCAAGCATTCGTCTGGTATTGTGTAGTTGACCTTCCCTGGCTGGGGTTCTGTGCAATACCACTTCAGCTCATCTTCGAACACTGCCGCATTGAATCTCTCAACAAACCAACTCTGAAACAACACTGAAGAATTCTCCAGTGAAAGCTTGCTATGCATTTCTGATGGGTTTAGGCTCGAAATAAAACTACAAAACTCTTTAAGTTTATCGGAAAACTTGAGTTTAAAGTTTGGAGAGAAATTGCTCGCGCATTTTTTTCTCACTCTAAAAGCCTCAATACTGCTCTTCAATTTGCCACACATTAAACTAAATACAATCCACCTATTAATAGTAAAAAATTAGAACTAAAAAACGAAAAACAAGTTGCAAACTAATTATCGCAAATCGTGCAAAATGTCAACGGTGGTGGCCAGCGGCGGATTTAGCATTACTCAGCAGGGGTGGCTGCCCCACTGGCTGAAAAATTTATATGCGTTTTATATATATTTTGTATAAATTTATTGTTTTTTAATATATATTATATAAATTATTTTCACTGAATTTAAAATTTGTATTTTTAAATACTGTGAGGTTAAAAAATATCTCTTTGACAATAATAGTGTATCCCCGACCACAATAGTGCATCTCTGGCCATAATGTTGCTCCCCTAACCAGAGAGAATATAATTTAGTTAGATTGGGACTATTTAGTCCGAAAGTTATGTCATATAATGTTTTTACTTACTTACACTCAAGTGTAACAGGAGATAAGATCTGTCGAATATGTACACAAAAGTCACTTCTTCACATATTTTAAGGCTTACTCCACCAAACATTTAATACCATTGTCGTGTAGTCAAATCGGTACAAAGCTTGTCAGACTTTCACTCTATAAATGCTAGGAGTGTAATCCAGGTGAGGGACTCTTTTTCTCTCTCTCTCTATATCGCTCCCTTTCTCTTTCTTTATTGGCATAAGATTATTTTATATATCGAAAACTGACTTAAGTATCAGAGAGTCCTTAGTCGAGAACAAACTCTAACCGCTTTATTTCTCTGTTTTCTTATACGCAGGTTGACGCCAGAAGAGAGTACATGGGAACAAGAGAGAAAGGGATCTACGGAGAAAAAGGGGTCAAAATTTTCTCCAAACAAATACGTTTGATAATTTTTTGTATTGTCAAATTAATTAAAATTTGTCACTTTTTTACTTAACTACAATGACTTACTCGAACAAAAAAGTTGCCAAAACTTACCAAATAGTTAAAAATTGTAAACAATTATTCAAAATTATTAAAAATTGCTATTTATTCTACCAAATACATGAAAAATTACAACTAGTAATTTTTGTACCAAAAGTTGTTAAAATTTGAACTTCTAAACAATAATTACAGTTTGTCATTTAAAAATTTGTAATATTTATTTTTATTTAATTTTCCCCTCATTCAACAAATTTTTTAAATCTGCCTCTGACGGTGGCTAAAGTGGCTCTGCACTTGTGGCTCTGAAATAGTGACTTGGCTGCTAAATTTGAATTTGAAATATTACAAATTATCTTCTCAATTTCTTCGTAGTTATGAATATCAATACAGCATATAACATATTATTTATAACTTACCTTTTATAATTAAGTTGTATTTTACTGTTAATTGAATAGTATATCAAAGTTTTTAAGTAGATATGTACATTCCTAATATATATAATTTTATAACGATAAACTGCACCAACAACAACACCAGTATATTGTCCAATACGGGATTTACATTTATGCATTTCATAGCTTTGAAAAAAAAAAAAAAAAAATTGTACTGACCTGGTAAGGAAAATTTCCAAGAATGGTCTTTGCTATGGCGGATCCAAATGGGAAAGCTTTAGGGACTTGCTCGACCTCAATTGTTGCTCCTTGAAGCGCCTCTCCATGCACATCTGATACATGGACTATTACATGTCCTTTTCTTTCCTACAAGGAAAAAATATTTATTAAACTGGGGGATAGACTAGTCTGAAATTCAAACATAACAATGCCTAAGATATGCACGGTCCTAACAGTTATTTTGGGGTAAATTATTCCAAAAGAATGGTATTTACAGTGTTGATTATGTGTTGTTGGTTTGCTCTCCATTGCTCCTCAGTGAATGGCTGCAAAGAGGCACTCGCAATTGCGATGCTGATCCCTCTCCCATCCATATTCTGCAAGACAAAAATGCCAAAACTTGACTTGGGAAGTCTTTGTTTTAACTTGCAAATATTGACTAATTAAAAAATACCTGAAAGAGTAGGAAGGAAAGATTAGAGGGAGAATCCCATCCATATTCTGCAAGACAAAAATGCCAAAACTTGACTTGGGAAGTCTTTGTTTTAACTTCCAAATATTGACTAATTAAAAAATACCTGAAAGAGTAGGAAGGAAAGATTAGAGGGAGAATCAAGGACAAATCCTCCTTTGAGAAATGACCAGCAGCCGCGCTTTGCTGTGACAGTGCCTACGCACTGGAAGGTAGTGTTGTCCACTGTTAGGCTTGCCTTTACCATAGTTGAATTCGCACCCCTTATCTTCACCCAACCTGAAGAAAAATTGATCAATGAACTCTTTTGTATAGATATATATAGCATTCAATTTACTCTAATTACAAACATTACAATGCCTAAGATATGCAGTACTCTAATTACAAAATTGTTATTTTGGGGTAAATTATTCCAAAGAATAGTATTTAAAGTGTTGATTTTGTGTTGTTGGTTCGCTCTCCATTGCTCCTCGGTGAATGGCTATTGGCTGCAAAGAGGCGCTTGCAATTGCAATACTGATCCCTCTCCCATCCATATTCTGCAAGACAAAAATGTCAAAACTTTAACTTGGGAAGTCTTTGTTTTAACTTGCAAATGTTGACTAATTAAAAAAAACTGAAAGAGTAGGAAGGAGAATAAAGGACAAATCCTCCTTTGAGAAATGACCAGCAACCGCGCTTTGCTGTGACAGTGCCTACACACTGGAAGGTAGTGTTGTCCATTGTTAGGCTTGCCTTTACCATAGTTGAATTCGCACCCCTTATCTTCACCCAACCTGAAGAAAAATTGATCAATCAACTCTTGCATGTCAAAGATGAACTCTATTAATATATATATATATATATATGTATATTAGTATTCAATTTACTGATTTAGAAGTGATAAAGAGAGACTCAACTGGAGAAACAGTAGACGGTGCTGGCTGTGAGATTATGGAGCACAAAAGCGGGGAAAGGAACGGCACTTGCAGATATGTTGAGCCCATGTGTGACAGTACTGGTGTTTTGACCCTTGATGATCCCACCATTGTAAAGCGGGCTTTCCGGCACTGCTTTACACTGCCTTAGAGGTATTATTAATTTATTACAATACAATCTTATAATACATAACTAGCTTAAGTAAGTTAAATCATGACTAATTTCCCCCTCCATTAGTGGTTTAAAAATGAACATACCTTCGTGTAGGCAGAATAATCATATAAAGGTCCATCTGCAGCTAAAAATAAAAAAGAACAGGAAAGGGTTCAATTAATTAGTTCAACTTATTGAATTTAATGTCACACATACATACGCAATATGTATATACATACACACGCAATGTGTATATACATACACAGAGATAGAGAGAGAGAGAGAGAGAGAGAGAGAACCATGAGTAGCCAAGGAAGGGCCAATAAGGAAGAGAACCAAGAAGCAAAATGACGGTGGATTTTTCATGGTTTTTTGGATTGCAGCTCCAAATACAACTAAAGGGAAAAAGATTTTGTGATATTGCAATGAAACAGTGACCCCCCAAGTTGCTTCTCTTTAAAATATGAAGGTTTCATTGGATCGGAGAGTTGGAAAATGATATGAGGGACAACATATACAGCACCCTAGTTGTCAAGAAAATTTTATGAGGTTTAAATTAAGGGACATGATCTCAACTACTTTGTTTTGTTTTGGCATATGTGTGTATATGAACTTTGCTCCTTCAACTGTGCTGATGTTAACGAGTAATTTGAAGATTAGACTCCAAAACTAACCATATATATATATATATAAAATAATAATAATAATATTTTACTTTCAGTTGGTCTTTATATATTTACCACGCAGTGACGCAGCCGTACCTCTTCATTAGTCTGCATTGCTACGATGGTGACTGACTAACAGGACTTTAATTTCTTATGATATAATTAAAAAAAAAAAAGAACATGACTAACGTAATGTAATCAGATAAATTTACCCCCCCAAACTACATCAAAATTATGTGGAACGCTTCTACGCCTATCACTTCAAAACAATAAACTCTTAGAAGTATATATTAATTATAGTACTTTCTTGACCACATCATTTTTCTGCTTACAAATAATCATATATTTTTATAGTAAACTGAGGTCAACATTAACTTTGGTGATAGGGGCCAAAGATTCCATTTGGGTAATGACTCAATGATCTAATATATAACACCATTATATTACGTTTTTGGACCCTTCCGTTCTCATTATATTTTTTGTTTTTTAGCTTTCATATTTTCTCATATCGCCCATACTAAGAGGTTTTATTTTTCGAATAAGATTTTGGGCACTTTCATCTCATAATTGTGGCTTTGAGGTTAAGTTCTACTCATAGTTCTAATATGGTATTGGAGTCAAGTTCATGACCTTTGGACATGTAATATTGTAACCAATGTGTCGCGGGGTGTGTTTTAGTTTCCATGCTGTCTCACATTGTTCGTGCTGAGAGACTCTATTTTCCTAATAAAATCTTGAGCATCCTTACCTCATAACTGTAGTTATAGGGTTGAGTTTTACTCATAGTTCTAATATTGTTTTTAACCGTTACATGGTCTCAACATCTATTATTTTCTATTACTATTATACCAGCCGTTATCCTTGGTTTAAGGAGAGAGTTAAATAATAGCTTATGAGAGTGACTTGAGAATAGGAATGTTTAACACTGCCTTTGATGCAAATACTGATCCTGAACATCAAAAATTTCAACACGCATAATCTAGTCCCAGTTTGCCTCCCAGACAGCAGAATGCATATGCTAATAAGCAATATCGCAAATTCTTCATATTTGCTGTATTGATTCAATCTGCTAATGTTATTCTATCAATAGGCCACAACTACAAGTCTATACTATTACAATTAAATTTGAATGTTAAAATGCCTAGTCTCATGGCCCCGAAGGAGGGAGAAAGTTGAGTTTGCAGTTCTATCTCCATATGTAGCAGTAATTTCATATTCACCCAAGAATCCATAGAAGCTGTATGCACCATATTCATCAGTCTGGCCCTGTTGAACCCCAGTTTGCCATTCTTTCAAGAGCTTGTCAACCACATTTCCAGCCGGAAGGTTGTGAAATTTCTCATCTGTAAGGCACATTTGGTAACACCCATTTGAATGCATCGCAGCCCATAGCATAATCCCATTCACACCAGGATGTGAAAAACCTTCCCTCAATATTTCTTCTAAATAAATAGCCTGGAAAATATAAAAAAATATAAAAAATAAAAAAAAGAGGGCGAGTAACCAAATTCAATAAAAAGAAGCATTAATTGATGTGTCTCAAAATGTTTTTAACAATTATCTTTAAACTAAACCTGCGTTTCCTTATCAATTGTGCTGCTAATATCAACCTCTGTGAGCCAAATTGGAAGCCCCAGTGTAGACAACTTGTCCAACACAGCTCTCATCAGAGGAGGATTTGGTATTGTAAAATGACCCTCTAAACCAATTCCATCCATTGACACCCCACCTTTTCTGAGCTCTCTCATCCTCGAAATGTAGTTATCGACAGTGGAACTCTCATCGCCGCAAGTCTCCACCACATTGAATTCGTTCATGAACAGAGTCGCTAATGGATCCGACCTATGTGCTGTCTCAAAAAAATGTAAGGTGGCATTGGGGCCAAGCCTTTGCTCGTAGAAATCGAAATGAAGCATCTCATTGCTGACATCCCAGTGAACGAATTCCTCCTTGTATTTGCTCAGCAGACTTTGTATCCGGGAACTGACAGCTATTTGCAGCTCGAGACCTGCAAGGTTGCGAACCCATTCTGGGATATATTTAGGGTCTTCCCAGAAGATATTGTGCCCTCTGGCAATCATTTGGTTTGCTCGAACAAATTCCAACATCTGATCTGGCAAGGTGTAGTTGATCTGCCCTGGTTTCGGTTCTGTTGCATACCACTTGAGCTCATTTTCAAAAACTGCTGCATTGAATCGCTCAACGAACCAGTTCTGAAACAATTCATGGAAAAGGACTCAGCTTATAAATAAATTGATATCAATGAACTGTTTTTTTTTTTTTGGGTAATTAAATGAACTGTTTTTTTTTTTTTTTAAGATGGAGCCCATGGGATGAACTAACCTGGTAGGGAACATTTCCAAGAATGGTCTTTGTTATGGAAGCTCCGAATGGGAAATCTTTTGAGACTTGCTTTACCATAATTCCTGCTCCCCGTAACCTGTCTCCATGTCCATCCGCCACATGAATTGTTACAGCACGCTTCCTTTCCTGTAAAAAATAAAAGAAGTAGAAAAAGCCACATTTGATTAATTCATAGTAGGATGTTTTCAGGCCTGGCCCCAAGGTTTTTGAAGCCCAAGGCCAATTCTAAAAATGGAGTACTTACTGGAAAATTTTTGCCAAAAACAATAACATAACAAACAATTACAATATGAAAAGAAAAACTATAAAAAGGCAAAATGAATTAATTATTTTTGGGTTCTTAAAAGATATTGGACCGTCATATTTAGATTAAAAAGTCTCCAACCCTATCCTAACTATAGAAACTAGTAGTTGGTCCCTTTTTTTGGGACCCAAGGGCAGGCCGTGGATGTTTCGTTAAGACTTTAACTAATGTAGAAGGATCAGAAGAAAATTTTAGGATTTCAAAGCAATTTCAAATTGAAATTATTTTCTTCTAATGGAGGTTTTCGAGTCCATACAGCGTTAATTTTGAACTGCTGATTCATTCTCCATTGCTCCTTTGTAAAGGGCTGCAAGGAAGCGCTTGCAACTGTTATGTTGATGCCTCTGTCATCTGAGTACTGTAAAATAACACAGTGAAATGCTCAAAAAGGTTGGCCATTTTAGACCCTGTAATTTTCTTGATTTCGCAGATAAAGTGTAACAATGTTTCGAATACATGTTCACCTGAAAGTATAGTAGAGACAAATTTGACGAAGAAGTTAATACAAATCCACCCTTGAGAAAAGACCAGCACCCATTGTTGGCTGCAACCGTCCCTACACAATCGTAGGTTGTGTGTTCAGTCCTCAGGCTTGCCCTCACTGCAGCCGAATCTGCACCATTGATCTTAACCCAACCTATTGAGATTTATCAACACATTGCAACTCCCATTATATTTCCACAAATTGCGTGATTTCAGTTTTCACAATTGATGGAAGATTTATTAGATTCAGAGAAAACCCAACTGGAGAAACAGTAAATGGTGCCTTGGGTAAGGTTTTGCAACATAAAAACAGGCCAATAGGCTGGGCTTCCTCTGTCATGACCAACGATTGGCTGGACATCCGGAGCCTGATCTTTGAGGACTCCTCCGCCGTAGAGTGGCTCCTCCGGTTGCTGTTTGCACTGTTCATCAAGTAAAAGTGAAGCCAGTACCGGGTCATTAATATACAAAATACTTGCCAACTACTTCCTTTTTGACTCCGCTTACACTAATAAATGTTCACATGAAAAAGAAACAACTTAAATGCTTTTAATGGGTCTAACTAAGTGACATGAATGTGAAATGAAGGAGAATGGTATAAGCTAAGTAGCCACTATTTCTTGTTTACCACTGTGTAAGCAGAGGATTCATACAAAGGCCCATCTGCAATGAAGAGGACAAAAAAATTGAAAAACCCCATTAAAGAACATCGCTGAAAAGTATGTGTCAGAGAGAGAGAAAGAGAGAGAGAGAACCATAAGGGAAAGCCGAGGAAGAGGAGCCATAGAAAAGGAGGAGAATCCAGAAGCAAAAGGATGGGAGGCCTTGCATGTTCTGCATGGAACACATGAGCTTCAGGCATAATGTGCTAAAGAAATGAACCATCATATATAATGGGTGAATGAACTAACTTTTACACAAACATCCAGAAGCTGCTGTTCTCTAAGAGACTCTGAAAAGGAAATGAAACAGAGAGGGAGAGAGGGAGAGAGAGATCACTAGTGGTTCTCTCACTGGTGTGTGCTTATTTGTAGTGGACTTCTCATTTATGTTGTCCTTGTTACTACTTCATCATAATTAAGAAGAGCCCAGACTGAATACCAACCTCAATTTGACTCTTTTTTATCAATTAATATCCCGCCCAAGATGTTGGTCCCTTGTTTTGATGCAAGAGTGAATTGCATTTATTTTTTTAGTCAACTTCGAAGGTCATGCAATTTTACTAGGAACCGAACAACAGGATATGTGTGCCCCTTTTTGGTGCGATTTGAAACATAACAGACGGCAAAAGCTCGTCCAAAAACAGTAATCTTGTGAGTGGAAGAACTTGTGTGCTGTGTCCATCTTGGTGGTCTTAACTTGTTGCTATATATTTGTATGTATATGTGTATATCATAGGGTAGTACTAGTACCATTATGTTATAGTATGGGGATGGCCCATTGTCACGGGTTGAGGTTTTGTGAGTGGTAAAGAATATAAGAACAAACTCCACTCTGTATAAACCAAAAGGGTAGCTCAATTGGTAAAATCTTGAGTTCGCTTCCCAATGATTATTAGTTTAAATCTCTTCGGGACCATGGAAAAATTTATCTAGTCGTTAACTTTTTTGAATTTGTTATCTAATAATCACTAGTTCGAGTCTCATCAGGATTACTGAAAAATTTACCCAACCCTTAGAACTCCAGAATTAGTCGAGGTGGCTATTAAAGGATTTATCCGATTCTTAATTTTAGGATTCTAAAATTAGTTGAAACGCACTCAAAATTAACCCGAACACTCTAAATCATCATAAAAAAGGGTTCCAGAATTAGTCGGAATGCGCTCAAAATTAACCCGGACACTCTGAATCATCGTTATGAAAAAAGAAAAAAAACCACTCAGTATGGGAGTAACAATTGCTGCTGAAATTCTCACTCCGAACACATCCTAACATAATTAGTACATATATATGCAGTCACCTCACCACATCCAAGCAATATGGGTCGGGAGAAATTCCACCCGGATTCTGCAACATCTCCGCAGCCTCTCATCAGTCCATATATACACAGCTGGGTGGTGACATTCTAGGAACTTCAGACACAACACGAAGTCACATGGGAGATGTCATAGGATGGATTTGTATCGACTTCCCGTGACTCCCATGCTCCAGAGAGATTTTGTCCTGTAGAAGAGTTTAAATTTTTTAGTCCTTCAGGTATTTTTTGGCACCCCTACTTGAGCCCATTCGTAAAAAGGATCTATCCATTACAACCGAAACCAGTCCAGAAATGAAAAATTCGAAGCCACTTCACTTTCCCCACCAAAAAAAAAAAAAAATTCTCCATAGCCCAGCTGAAATCTTAACAGTACAAAAATGTCCTGCTATAATTAGAGAAGAATGCATTGTCAAACTAGTATACAATTGGGGGGCTCTTGAATTACAAAAACCCAATCCTTACAAATCCACTTCAGTGAACAATGTGGAAAACAAATCGATACAAGAATACTTCCGGCTCTAGGGGGATACTCGACTACCAGATGCTCAGCCATAATATCATCGGGGCAAAAAATACCCACCAACATCATGCCATCTATTACAACAATTCGAGCTGCTATTTTTTCACGTTCGAACGGCTGGCTAGTGTCCATTAGACACAGCTTTCTTTGATTTCTCTCTGCTTAAATCTTCGCATAAACACTCTTTGTCCTAATCGACAACAAGACATCTAAACCAAACCCAACAATGCAAGCAATAGCCATTACCACAAACACAAGCCTGTAACAGTGGGCAACGATGCACGTGTTGTCCCCGCCGGCCGTGTTTGTCGCCTGAGAATCTTACAAGAGACCGGCGAGCAGACCTGAGAAGAGGAAGGAGCCCAGTGGGAGGTTGAGGACGAGAATGTTGTAGATGAGACCGTAGTATTTGAGGCCGAACAGTTCGGAGGCAGTAGGAACTGTGACGGCGAGTCTGACCCCATAGCATATCCTATAATAAAAGAAGAAGAAAAGAATTATGTATTAATATTGATTTTTGTGTGTGAGAATACAAGGTTACAAGGTCCTTTATATAAAAGGACAATAATCCTAATCTTGATAGGAGATAGTAATCCTAATTATGATAGGATATACAATAAGGAATGAGATAGGATTATGACTAATTTAAGATATCTAATTTAGGATACGTATTAATTTAGGATATATATATATATATATATATATATATGTATAGGAATATTGCAGAAATAATCTAACACCCCCGACAAACTCAAGGAGGTATAGGAGAGACCAACTTGAGTTTAGAAACTAATTTATGAAATCGTCTAGGAGGGAGAGGTTTAGGAAATAAATCAGCAGTCTGAACAACGGAGTTCATCTGGAAAACGCGTTAAATGAGGCACAGAGAAGCGCGTTAAAATGTTAAAGGCGTATATTGAAGGAGGCGCGAAAAAAGCAAGTTGAATGAGGCGCGAAAAAAGCACGTTGAATGAGGCGCAAAAAAAACGCATTGAAGGAGGCGCGAAAAAGCACGTTGAATGAGGCACAGAAAAGCGTGTTGAAAGAGGCGCGGAAAGTGCGTTGAAGAAGGCGCTAAAAAACATGTTGAATGAGGCACCGAGAGACGCGTTGAAAGGTTGAAGGCGCACGGAAGCGCATTGAAGGAGGCGCTGAGAGGCGTGTTGAAAGGTTGAAGGCGCACGGAAGCGTGTTGAAAGGTTGAAGGAGGCGCGGAGAGGCACGTTGAAGGTGCATGAAAGTACGTTGAAAAGTTGGTACAATAAGATAACGAGATAGGTGGTGAATTGTAGAAGGAAGAGTAAGAGCTAGTAGTAAGAGAATGAGCTATAGCAGTGATCACTGTCATAATATCGAGAAAAGGTTTAAACTATCTAGGGTCAAAAATCTTATGCTCTGATACCATATTAGAATAAAAGAAGAAGAAAAGAATTATGTATTGCTATTGATTTTTGTGTGTGAGAATACAAGATTACAAGGTCCCTTATATAAGAGGACAATAATCCTAATCCTGATAGGAGATAATAATCCTAATTATGATAGGATATACAATAAGGAATGAGATAGGATTATGACTAATTTAAGTTATCTAATTTAGGATACGTATCAATTTAGAAGATATATATACATATATATATAAATATTCTAGAAATTATTTAACACCGACTACTATTGAACCAACGTAGAGTGAACCAGGCAAAGCCATGGCCATCAGAATGTAACCAACAGCCATGAGGATTTGAGAAGCTGCATTCCAAAGAGGCCTCGGTGTTCCCGCTTTCCTGCAAACGAGGAAATGAGCAATAAAATCAATGACTTTCTAGTTTATTGTACAGAAATATTGAGTTGCAACTCATCGAGTTACAAAACTGTGAAAGGATTGGCTGGAACTAACACAGATATGGCAGATTTTAAAAATATATATACATGCGCTGGATTGGGAATATAAATTTTGTTATTTGTTTATGTGTATATATCATAAATAAGAAAATTAATTTAATCATTGAATACATTATTCAACGTATAAAAAATCACATAGATGCGTAGTAAAATATTATAATTATAGAGTTTTGACTACTTAAATTTAAGTTTATTTTAATTATATATTTAAAAAATGATAAAATAATTAGATGTCAAGGAGTTATGTTTTTGGGCAAAAAAAAAGTGAATCATTTTAGATCATCATCAAATAAGGACAAGAACTAGAAAATTGGAAAAAGTTTAAAAAAGTTAGAGAAATTTGAAAAAATTTGAACAAAGTTGGTAATTTTGTGTATTGTGATTTTTTTGTGTATGGTAAATGTTGTTGAAAAAAGTTAAAAAAAAAAGAATGGAGAAAATTGGAAAGCAAGAGTTTTTTTTGATTTCCAACAAAGAGGCCCTTAAACACCCTATATCATAGGGGGGAACAAAATAAGACAAAAACTATCCTATCACCTAGACAACCTATATATAGTGAATCAAGCTAACCATGACTCCTTAAAAATGAGATTTAGAATCTATGAGTCAAATAGTAAATTCGAAAAGAAAAACAGCAAATAGATAACGTAAGTAACAAACCCTAGTCAGACTATATGTTGATGTCCATAGCAATGTCCAAATCCATTTCTTTGTTGGGCGGATGAACGAGCAAACAAAAGTTTCTTAATTTAATCCTTTTCCCTTCATGGCCAAAATAAAAATCATTGTCATGGTTAGCTGATACCCATTTTTACCATAAATATGGAGTGAGTAAGTCCTCAAACAAATAAGGTAGCATTGGAGAGGAAGGGGAAAGATACACGAAGGGGCCAAAACTAACGGGTTGCTCAACTGTTGGTGCTTCTTTGGGGTGAGGTTCTGGACAAAATTATTTGGTTGCCAAGGCATCTAGTTGTGGGCTCAATGTCAGCTGCCCAACCATTCGAAAAGGATGAAGAGCTTGGGCTTTGATGACTTGATTGTTTGTCCCAATTTGGGTTGGAGAGAAGATTGACAATGGTGGCCCATAATAGGGCTACTAGCTAGCACCATCCTGAAGTTTCTCTGGGATTGTGTCACAAACACGTGGAAGGCAACTAATAAGTGTTGATGAGATACTGAACAACTGTTGATTAGGGTGCCACGTGTCAACATCCTCAACTTCAGCGGCATGCAATGCAAATCTGGAACAGAATGGATGACCGAATACCAATACCATACACATTTTAAAAGGATTTCGTGCGTCATAGAATTTTGCTTATTATCAGAGAATGAATCCCATCAAACAGAATGTTAACCAACTATTTGCGTCATTCTCAAAAAGGATACATAAGATCTAAACAATTATAATACGCTATGCTTTGTTTGGTAAGAAAGATGAAAAAAGTGAAAGGAATGGCAAAATTTTTTTCTTCACTCTATTTTTCCCTCAAGCCAAACAGTAGCACTAGTTTCGTAAACCAAACTAAAGTTATTGCGGCCCATGTTCTTTATTGACCTGAAAGGGGAACTCAACTAACAATATGCCCACACTGAATGTTGCTTTCAAAGTCTGTAGACTTATCATGTTGCTATGAGCAATCCAACAAAAATTTGCGTCAATTAAGCAATAAAGTGCATGTATATACCTGAATTACTAACCTAGCCAAGGTGCATTGCAACCACGCAATGTGGGGGAGTAAGTCCCTCATCATATCTATAAAGAAAGGTTGAAATTATAATAAGAGACTAATGGGTAAATTAGGCTTTTGTAATGGTTCTTTTTTTTTTTTTTTTTTTAGTCTTCCCCACATTATTGACCATAGAGCACAAGTTGAAGTTGTCATTCTCAGGTGATTAGAATAGGCCTTCCTTCAACTTCAAAATTAAGGTTTCGGTTGGAGAAGTCTGCTTCTTACTACTCAATTTTTCAAAATTTTCTTAAATAATTAAATTTACTCTCTTACATTTTAAAATTTATTTTAAATCGTGATAAAAATATTAAATTAACAAAAAATAAAAAAATTAGCTTTTTTAGTAGCTAACTTTTGTCCCTGTGCACACACAAAGAATTAACTTTTTTAGTAACTACTAAAAAATTAACTTTTTTCTTTCTAAATTAAGTCTAAGAATTCTTCACTATTTATTTCAGAATCAAGTTTTTTGTTTTTTTTTTTTATCTTTTTCATCTTTTTTAATTTTTTTTACTAAAATTTAATTTTTTTAATTTTTAGACATGTTAATCACTTTGATAAAAAAATTAAAAAATTCATATTTGTTTAGGTAAAAGTTATCCATTTAAAAAAAACACACACACAAAAATTGATTTTTTTTAGTTTTTTTTTTTTTTTAGTTTTTACCCAAACGAATGTAATTTTTTCAACTTTTTTTTTATGATGCGATTAATAAGCCAAAAAGTTACAACTTCTAAAAAAAATTTAAATTTTTGTAAAAAAAAGTCATATAAACGAAAAAATTAAAAAAAAAATTACTTTTTGATACCTAAGAAAATAAATATTCTAATCCATAATCAAATAGAACTATATTTCTAAAAACTTGTATTGAATTATAAAAAAAAAATCCAAAATTCAATTGTTAAGTGCTGAGTACTGAACTATAAAAAAATTAATAAAAAATTTAAATATTAAGTGATAAGTATAATGTAATTTTGATAACTATAATATTAATTAATAAATAGTATTTAATAATTATTAATTAATGAAATTAAATATTTTAGAAAACATGTGCTATTATTAATTTATTATAGTACCTAATTGCAATTTTTAAGACCTTGGTTGAACAAAATTGTGCACGAGATTGACTGGCATGGGTAAAAACATAAACAATTGCAGCTAAACCCCATGTGGCCAGACTGCTTCGTCTTATATAAACATTAATTAAGTAAATATTATCTTATCCATTTAATTATATCTGTTAATGATTTCCATAAGTCGGTTTGGGCCAACTTAATTGAAGGACATTATTAATAGTATTATAATAAGATTTGAACCAATAACATATGTGTTCCGTTTTTCTTGGGCCATTCGAATCCATTTTCAACGTTCGAGTCCCAAATTGACAGTTTTTCCATTTTTGGTTTTCATCAATTCTGGATTTTTTTAGTTTTCTTTTACTTTTTGTTTTGTAAAAACAATTATAATTTTATGGATAAATTACATCTGATTCAATAAATATTATGTTTATGAGATCTATTCCATGCTAATTAACCTAGTATACTCTAGAATTCCTAATACGTGAACTAGTAAATTTTTAAATAAGTTCAAGGTATATCAAGCCCATTTTCACTATTTGTTCTGCATTAATCTTAGGGGCATTTTATCTTGAACGGGAATTTCTATTTTCTAAAGATTAGAAAGTTCATTCTAATTATGAATGAACTTTATGTTGTGAAATTATATAAAATGACAAAAAAAAAAAGTAATTACAAAATATGAAGAAGTAGAAAGAATATAAGAAACAAAAAGGAACCATCTATGCATAATTTTAATTGCGGCATTTCAAGGTGCACTTGACAAAGATAATGTTCTCGAATTACAATTTATTACATCGTCATCCTGAAAAATGTCCATAATCATGTGAGTTAATAGAGCTTTGTCATGGATGTAAAATCGAATTAGTTAGTTAATTACGAAAGTAGATAGACTTGTTTTAGGAAGTATAGAAAGAACTTCTAATAAAAAACAAAAATGATAAATGAACGTTTTGGGTACTTTGAGAATTCCCACCTATTTGAGAGAGCTTCCCGAATTAAATTCAATGTTCTTCTATTTTCTCATCAATCAAACAGTTGCCAATGACTCACTACTTGCATGTTGGTGTCCTATTCACCAGGGGCAGGTCTTCTGCTTCCTTTCGTGATCCCAACAATTTTTGGTTGCACCATCCCAATACAAATTGCCATTGAATTCGGATTTGGGGGTTGATATGAATTTTAATGTTAATTCTGGTACTCGAAATCAAGATCATTAAATTTAAAAAACAAAAAAAATGTGAATTCATTTGAAACATTAAATTTTAATGTTAACCTAACGACTCTCGATTTCAATGTGACATTAAAAGTAATAAAGTATATTAATAAATAACATCATCTAATAATAAATTAATATTTTATTTATCAAAATTAACTCAACGTAGTAAAATATTTAATAAAATAAATAATTTTAAGAGATAATTATTAGTCATTAAAAATTTTTAATTTAATAAAATGAATTATTTCAATAATAAACTATTATTTTAATAGTAATATTAATTTAATCAATAAAATAATTTAATATGTAATTATCATAAATTTTAATTTTACAAAAATAAGTTATTTTAATATATATTTATTATTTATTAAAACATAATTATAATCTAACAAAATAAATTATTTTAATAATAAATTGTTATATTATTTATAATTAATTTAATTTTATTAGAACTAAATATTTTAATATGTAATTATTACTTTTTAAAAAATAATTTTAATTTAATAAAATAAATCATTATGATTCTCCTTGCAGCGTTTTACCACCGGCCATAACCTTTGACCAATATTATTATTGTTTAGGCTGGATTCCAATTCCCGGACTCTTCTTGTCCTTTTATGGTTCTCCCTGTAACGTCTTATCAGCGGCCATAGCCTTTGGCCAATGTTATTATTGTTTAAGTGCGTTTAGAGTGGCAAAGACAAATAAAATTTCTGCTCGAAACTCGACCCAGACCCGGAACCTTCGTTTCTGCCCCGGAAACGAGCCCACGGTTCCGCACCCTGACCCATCGGCTGTTGTTGCGGTTGATGGCGAATCTTTTGTCGATTTCTAACTGCAGATGAGACAATGAATAAAATGTCAAAAACAAAAATGAAAAGAAAAATTAATGAGCTCAACAGTAGCTACACAAATGTACATACAATACGTGCTGTGGACAGCTAGCCCGACAACTCGAATTGATTCCAAGATGATAAATTAAGGGTCATTTGATTTACTGAAAAATTTTAAAAAATTTTATAAATCTCTATTAATTTTATATCGCATTAATTTTTTTTTACTATACGTATTACAAAATCTCTCTAAATCATAATTTATCTTAATTTATCTTACTTTTTCTTATTCCAAACAACCCTCAAATAAACAAATCTTAATCTAATTTTGATATGATAAAGATCATTAGAATATCTAACCTGGCCCATCTCCTGCAACTCGCATCCAAACACTGACACAGTGCCCCACATTTATATACCACTATCTTAGTGTATCTGCAACTCCCATGCAAACACTGACACACCGCTGCACATTTACATACAACCATTTCAGTGTATGCGATCATCTTGTATCCATTTACAATCCAAAATTTAGACTTCGTTTGAGAATAATTTGTTGGCAAAATCAGTCAAATCAGTCACTGTTTTTGAAGAATAAATAAAAAAAATAAAAATAAAACTTACAATTTTTAATAAAATTTTAGATGCGCTTTGATCAAATCTAGTGTTAGACACTATCTCCTTAACACTGAATTCGCTCTCCACAAGACTTCTAATTTTAATTAACGTCAGTCTTTCAAGATAAAATGATCACTCACACACAAAACACAAACACACAAAAGACAAAACACAAACACACAAAAGGAAGCGACAGTTTATTCTTAAAATTTCTATATATCATTTATGTAATTATCATATCTCAAAAGTATATAAGAACTCAACACATATATGCATATATATACACATCCGTATATATATACAAAGATCTCATAATATTTCACTAAATCAAGTATATAAATATACTAAAATTACCCTTATAACATCTAGAACACAAATATAAACCCCACCTACCTCATATCTGAAGAGAAAAAAGAAATGAGGAGATTTTAGTTTTGGCATCTGAATTTTTTACGTCGATTTTTCTCACATCGAGCAAAATCATGCAAAACGGAACCACCACAGCGTTCATGGCGTCGAGAACTACTCGAGTCTGCCTACCTTCCTTCCCAAATCACACTTTCCCTCTCTACTCTCTCTCTCCTCTCTCTTCTTTCTCTCTCTTCTTTTTTCTCCCCCATCTCGTTCTGGAAGACGCAACGCCCAAAAAGAAAGAAAAAAAGCAAGAAAAAAGAGAAGGAAAAGAAAAGAGAAAAAAAGGCCAGGCCAAGCCCGGCCTAGTTGTTCAATCAAATATCGATTCGAGTCACACTCGATCCAGAAAAAAATAAAATAAATTACTCAATTTAATTTTAAATATTTTATTGGGCCAAGATAATACATAAATGAATAAACTTAAATAATGGGTACTACAAAGAGTATCTACATATGTCTCGTTGAACCCAAGTAAAAAATATTTTCTAATAATGTGAAAGCTCTGGTTCCTAATAATGGAAAAAAAAAAAATTACTCCTCCAAAAGCCCAACAGCAAGGGCAGTCTTGAAAACCTTATTCTGATTAAGACGGCAAGATTAATTCTATTGCCATGGGCAAAAATATCATGTATGGAGGTTTTTATATATTTGTGACATAATTCACACAATTTTTTTCGTTTTTCTTTTTTCTTTCTTATGTGGTCAGAGGTCTTTAAGCTTAGATTATATTATACCTTGGCTAATTCTCTCATGGTCCAATCAAAGGCAAACGATTTTGTGGTGAAAAAAGATATTAACAAATAAATTTCGGGGAGGAATTAAAAAATATGACCTTTTAAAGATTTTGTAACGGAAGAAATTTATTCAATTAATGTATTGTTTATTTTGAAAGTAATGTTTTTGCATTATCAACGGATAAGCTCACTTCTTTGATGTTGCTGGCATATTCTCTCACATTCATTTTTATTTATTTATTTATTTATTATTATTATTATTTATTTTTTTGTGCGCACGAACCGTCAACTTCTTTCGTGACCCTTTCATAATAGAGCAAGAATTGGCATGTGACCCCTTAAAGGATTTACAAGGGAAAAAATTGGTCCCATGAATATATTTTCTACTTTAAAAGTAAATAATATTTATAAACTACGAATAGGTAAATTCATCTCTTTTTGATAGTGCATGTGGATGTCGTCATGACTTTCTTTTTCAAACGGTGTTCGTCTTTACCCTGACCTCTCCTGATGTCCAATTGCTTTTACCAAATTTGCCACTATCCTACCAACTAGTTTCATACAAAGTATGAATTAATACGCATGAATGGCGCTTTGTTAATGCATTTAGTTGTGAGGACGTTGTATACCCTCACATTAAACTAATTAAAATATGTGGTTCAAAAAAGACTTAATTCCACATGTTATTTTCAATGTAATATATTTTTTAAAAACTAATTTTATTTGTATTTCAAGAAAATATAAAAATATTTTTATATTGAATTTGAAATTTAGATTAATTTGAAAACGATTTGAGCGTGTGTACATACACACAAATATGCATAGTTAACTGCTCAAATATATATCTAACATAAAACTTTTAGAACAACTTAACATAATCTAATATTAATCATTTTGAATTTTTAACTGACATTATATAATTTTATTTTAATTTCTAACATATTAACAAAAATTCTCTCCAAAAAAAATTAAATTTCATTAAATCTATCGTTCCGAACCAACAAACCAACTGCAATTGAGATTTAACACCCCCAAAAATGGTGCTTTAATTGGAGAGACCACGCGCGTGCGCGTGTGATAAAATATGCATTTCTATTTGATGAAAAAAGAGCCGACGAACCAAGTGCAAGTGAGATTTAGCCAAAAAAAGAAAAAAAAAATGGTGCTTTAATTGGAGGGACCCCGCACGTGCGCCTGTGATAAAATATGCATTATTATTGATGAAAAAAAGGTAACTGACATCAGGTGACAACCCGCGTGAAAGGTAAACTGATATCTGAGGATTTGACAACAAAAACTAAAATATATAGATATATAAGAACATCAACATACTCCTGATCAGTTGTTCGGACGTACCACTTGTCCACGATTATTGGGCTAACCGCAGTAGCATATATGGAAGGGAAATCAACCACGATGGCATCCAAGGATGTCAACGTTTTTCCCATGAGTACAAGGGTTTGGAGCAGGAGGTCGGCGTGGAGTACCTTTGGCAAGTACAGAAGTAACAGAACCAGCAGCAGCGGCAGTAGCCATTGACTGGTCATCTCTTTCCATTAATAATGGTCTCTCAGCTAAGACTAAGAGAGGTTTTGCAGTGCCGAAGATGAAGATGATCAGGACAAGTATTGTCATGATCATGAACTGGCAGGTGTATGCTGTTGAAGCCGCCTTCATTTTTGGTGCAATATAGAGAGGCTCTTATTTCTCTAGTGTGCACGTAATTCTATAGCTGCGTTGGATGCTTGTGGTTCAGTGGACGCCCTTCACCCTACCCAATTTATAGAGTAGTCAATGGGGCGCGTCTTTTAATTCCATTGGTGCGTGGATAACTTTTATGTACGCGCCCATTGATTTGTCGAAGGGTTAGTCGCTAGAGCTCTTCGGTTAGGGATTCCCGTGAGCTGTCCAGTTCTGTCTTTAATTTGTCGAACGGTTGTTAAAGCCATAGAGATTCGCGAGGGCCTTCATTTTTTGCGCAATATCAAGACGCTCTGGTTTCTCAAGAGTGTCTAATTCTCACATGCGTCGCTGCTTGTGAAGGCCGTGCACGATATATTGATAATAGAGTTACATTAATTAATGGGGTACGCTACCCTGCACCATATATAGATAATAGAGTCACATTAATATGTTAAAAAAATTAATGGGGTACGCTAAAGCATGTTTAGAAGTTTGGGGTCTTAAGTGAAATTTTTAAGGAGGACTAATTATGTAATTTTCATCTCATTCTTTTAAGCTATATAATCATTTATTAAAATTTTATATTTAATTTTTAAATAAAAAATAAAATATTAAAATCAAGTAATCAACACAAATAAAAAAATTATAAATAAACTAAAATAAAAAAGGCTATGAGATAATAGAACCTAATAAATAAGAATTTCACAACAATTATCTTTATTTTTTTTTCTTCTCTCTTATTTTATATAATTCTGATCTGATATCCAATAGATATCATCTTTTCATGTTTGAAAAAAATAAAAAGATAATAATAATAAATTTAATAAGATCAATATAATCTTTTCATTTAGAAATAAAAGATAATACAATAAATTTAATAAGATAATTGTAAAGATAGAAAGGTAGGAAATTCAAAATTCATGCATATCGATAATTATAAAGATAGGATAGTAGGAAGTTCAAAAGTCCAACATATCATTTTTAAGAGGTAATTATTAGTTATTAAAAAATTTTAATTTAATAAAAAAATTATTTCAGTAATAAACTATTATGTTAATAGTAATATTAATTTAATAAATAAAATAATTTAATATGTAATTATCATTAATTTTAATTTTACAAAAATAAGTTACTTTAGTATGTAATTATTTTTTATTAAAACATATTTATAATCTAATAAAATAAATTATTTTAATAATAAATTATTATATTATTTATAATTGATTCAATTTCATTAAAATAAATATTTTAATATGTATTTATTACTTTTTGAAAAATAATTTAATTTAATAAAATAAATCGTTTTAATCATAAATTGTTATTTCAATTTTAATAAAATAAATCATTATAATAACATGTTATTTATTAAAATTAATTTTAGTTTAATAAAATATTCAAACAAAGTAATTCGTTTTAATATGATGTAAAAAAAATGAATAAAATATTAAAATTAAAAAATATTTATAAAAGAAAGAGTTTTTTTAATGAAAATATCCTTAAACTATCCCCTTTTTTTATATTTCGTCATCAAACTATCAAATGCACATATTATACTCTCGAACCATTTAATTCCGTTATATTTAGTCCGAATCTATTATTAGTAATGGATGAAATTAGTGTTCAAATTAAATAGAATATAATTAATAATTTGAGTATATAATTAGTGCGTTCGATAGTTTGTAAATGAAATTAAAAAGGAATGAACAATTTGAGGGGTATTTTAATAAAAAATTCAAACAAAAATTATCACCGCTGATCAATACAGTCTAATTCTTGATAACACAGTCCATACTGTCCACGTCATCAACGCCGCTTAGAGTAGGACCAATCCTTAGGTCTCTTTCCTGACATACGATACGACCGTTGATGGTGTGCCACGTGGTGGAGCCAGTTAAGGAATTCTTGGTTTGGGTGCGAGCGGTGGGGCTGCAGTAGGGGAGGAACTACTGCGGCAGCAGTGACGCAAAAACGACACAGTTTTGACAAAAACGACGCAGTTCTTATAAGCCCGAAAAAAACACAGGAGTCAAGTGACCGAGGCAAAGCAAGCAGGCCAGCCTGCTCTCCACCTCAATGCATGTGCATATTAAAATTCCAAATCTGCCCCTAACAAATCATTAGCATGGGTTTAGCCACGTGACATTTGAAGGGTTCAAGGAGCTGCAGTGAAAATATCCACTGCAGAGGTGCAGTGAAAAAATGGAGGGTGGAGATTTATTTGTCTTTTAATAACATGTGACTTCTAACATTCCACATTAATTGTGAGCTCACATTGAAAAGTCGTGTATATTACATTGATCTCGTGTATATCACATTTTATAAGATAATTATTAATTTATAGATAGAAGTGGTTTGTTGTAAACCTTTGAGAAAATCTTTGAAAATTTTTAAAATTTATCTCATTTTTTACTATTCTAAATAAATCCAGAATGGTAAAAAGTTAAATAATCATATTATATTTAATAAGATTATTATTAATTTATAGATAAAGTGATAATTATTTTCAGTTATTATTTTCTTCTAAAATAAAAATAGAAACATCTTCGGTAGTATAATTTTGTTTACGGTAATTAATTTTATTTTAATAAAATATTTAATTTTATTTTTTTGTTAAATTTAACTAAATTTAATAAAACATATTAAAACTAGTTAATTTTAAATTATATATTATTTTTAATAATAATTAATTTTAATAAAGTATATTAATGAATAACATAATCTAATAATAAATTAATATTTTATTCATTAAAATTAATTTAATGTAATAAAAATGCTTAATAAAACAAATAATTTTAAGAGGTAATTATTAGTTATTAAAAAATTTTAATTTAATAAAAAAATTATTTCAATAATAAACTATTATTTTAATAGTAATATTAATTTAATAAATAAAATAATTTAATATGTAATTATCATTAATTTTAATTTTGCAAAATAAGTTATTTTAATATGTAATTATTATTTATTAAAACATAATCATAATCTAATAAAATAAATTATTTTAATAATAAGTTATTATATTATTTATAATTAATTTCATTTCATTAAAAATAAATATTTTAATGTGTAATTATTACTTTTTTAAAATAATTTTAATTTAATAAAATAAATTATTTTAATCATAAATTGTTATTTTAATTTTAATAAAATAAATCATTATAATAATATGTTATTTATTAAAATTAATTTTAAGTTAATAAAATATTCAAATAAACTAATTCGTTTTAATATAATGTAAAAAAATAAGTGCTAAAATTAAAAAATATTTATAAAAGAAAACGTTTTTCTTATGAAAATATCCTTAAACTATCCCCTTTTTTTTCTTATTTCGTCATCAGATTATTAAATACACTTATTATATTCTCAAACTATCTAATTCCGTTTTGTTTGATTTAAATTTGTTACATTAATTGATGAAATTAGTATTCAAACTAAATAGAATATAATGCACTTATTATATTCTCGAACTATCCAATTCTATTCTATTTGGTCCGAATCTGTTATTATTAATGGACGGAATTAGTGTTCAAACTAAATAGAATATAATTAGATAATTTGAATAGGTAATTAGTGCGTTCGATAGTTTCAAAATGAAATAGAAAAAAAAAAAAAACAATTTGAGAGATATTTTAATAAAAAATTTAAAAAAAATTATCGCGGTTGATCAAAGCCCTCTAATTCTTTGATAACACAGTCGATACTCTCCACGTCATCAACGCCGCTTAGAGTAGGACCAATCCTTAGGTCTCTCTTCTGACATAGGATACGACGGTTGATGGTGTGCCACGTGGTGGATCCAGTTAAGGAATTCTTGGTTTGGGTTGCAGATAATAATAGCCATTCCCCACATTACCTGCAAAGTTGTTTTGGATTCCGATTCCCCGACTCTTCTTGTCCATTTATGATTCTCCTTGTAACGTTTTGTCAGCGGCCATAATCTTTGACCAATATTTGGCTTATTTGGGATTAAAATAAAATACATAAAATTTTATAAATTTTTATAAACATAAATTATAAGATAATAAAATTAAAATTTTTCACTCATTATATAAAATACGAGATATTAACTTTTATAATTTTATATAATTTCAAATACACTTATTATCATTGTTTAGGTGTGTTTAGAGTGATAAAAATAGATAAAAAGAGATAAAATTTCTGCTTGGAACCCGACTCAGACCCGGAACCCTCGTTTCTGCCCGGAACCCGAGCGCATGGCTCCGGACCCTGACCCATCGGCTGTTGTTGCCGTTGATGGCGAATCTTTTGTCGATTTCTGACCGCAGACAAAACATTGAATAAAATGCCCAAAAATAAAATGAAAAGAAAAACTGATGAGCTCAGCAGTATGTACATAAATATATATACAGTACCTACAAATATAAAGTCTAATTCTTCGGCGGGAAAGTATGGTCCGTACTATGGACAGCTAGCCCGGCAACTCGAATTGATTCCAAGATGATAAACCAAATAAACAAATCTTTTAATCTAATTCCCCCCCCCGGGGGCCCCCAAAAAAATTATATGATGAAGATCATTAAAATACATACAATATATAAAAAACAACGAATATCTAGCCTGGCCCATCCCCTGCAACTCACATGCAAACACTGACATACTGCTGCACATTTATATACCACTATTTTAGTGTATGCGATCATCTTGTATCCGTTTACAATCCAAAATTTAGCACACTCCAAACAGGGACTAGGGCCGCCCCACCCCCCGGCGGCCAAAACAAAACAAAAGTAAAAGTCAAACTTTCCGGAATGACTAAAAAACTTTTCGGAATGACTAAAAATTACTTTTATCAAATAAGTGTATGTATATGTAACCCCCGAAACAAAAGTAAAAGTCAAACTTTCCGGAATGACTAAAAATTACTTTTATCAAATAAGTGTACGTATATGTACCCCCAACAAAACCAAAATAAAAGTCAAACTTTCCGGAATGACTAAAAATTACTTTTATCAAATAAGTGGATGTACATGTACCCCCAACAAAACAAAAGTAAAGTCAAACTTTCTGGAATGACTAAAAATTACTTTTCTCAAATAAGTGCATGTATATGTACCCGGGGGCGGGGCGGGGGAGAGAGTGTAACGAACGGTTGTCCAAGCCTCGTTTGGAGGAGCAAAATTAGGTAAAAAAATACCAAAATTGATATTTTGGCTACGTGATAAGTTATTAATATATTAATTTTTACTTACGTGATGGAGAGTATAACGGTTAATTCACTTTAAGAGATCGTTTGGAACATCAACCGAGTTCAAAAATTTTTTAAAAATTTTAACTTTTCAAACTCTAAAAGTTTTAATTTTTTAAAAAATTTTATCAAAATCCATTGAAACAAACTAAAATTATGATTCCAATGGATTTTGTTAGATTTTTATAAAAGTTGAACTGACATTTGTATTAAAAATTTTCAAAACTCCCTACTAAAATTTTGCTATGTCACTTTACATAATTTTTAACAAATTAATATCAAATCAAACACAAATATCTAACTATTATTTCAAAAGAATTTTTTACACCCAAAATTCTAAAAAATTTTACTTTTAATTTTTTTTATGCCACTCCAAACGGCTCCTAACTCGAACAAAGCTTACTAAAAATTTTACTTAACATATAAAAGTTGTCAAAAATTTTTACTAAATACTTAAAGAAATGATAAATTACACTTAAATTCTCTAAACATTTATGTAATTACACATGCTCAACATATGAAAATTACAAATACTTATCTTATTTTGAAATATTAATAATACTTAGACCTCTTCTGTTAATTTTGACTTTAATCCCGTTAGAATTTTAGTGAAGAGATAATTATACCCACGGAGGAGAGAAATCTGCAATCCATCTCTGTATTCAAGCATTGAACCCAAATGGGTTGCTGTCTTAGCTCCCCTGCCACCAACAACCAAACCCCAAAATCTAACCCAGATGTTTTCCCTTCAACCTGTAGTCCCAATGCGTCGGAATCTGACACTGATAGCTACCGCGCTCCTCTCCCTCTCCTGCTTGAAGAAGAAACTAAGTGTAATTTACTCATTATTTTATGAGCAAATATTTTTTTTTATGTTCTGCTTTTGGCCCTTCTCTTTCTTCTTTCTCCTCCTCCTTTGACGAAGAGCCCAACTTTTGGAGAGGGGGATCGATCTCCGGGCCATCGCTTCTCTCTTGCGAAAAAAAGAGTGACAGAGATTTTTAATTTGTTCTTTTTTATCTGGGATTCTCGGGGTATTCCTTCAATTCTGGGAAGAAATTAAAGAAGAAAAAGAAGAAATCAAAAGGGGCAGAGAAAGTCTCAAAGTCAAGCTCAAAAAATTATAATATTGGTGGTGAGAACACCAATTACAATACCCAAGTCATGTTAAATGTCTACGACCTCACACCTACGAACCATTACACTGCCTGGTTCGGTTTTAGAATCTTCCATTCGGGTATTGAAGGTGAACAGAATCTGATTCCTACTCGTGATTTGATCCCTTATGTGTTTATGGGATTGATTTTGATTTGGCTCCGTTTAGGGTTGTTCCGGGGCTATTGATTATTTTTAGGTGACGTTTGATTTGTATTTTTGAAGATTTAGGTGGGTTCTATTTTTGGAGTTTCTCTCTGTGTATGGTTAATATTAGGATTGATGTTGAATTTGGAATTGTTCATTGAAAATGTGTTTTAGGGTTTGTTCAATTGCTAAAAATTCTTGTGGTGTTGGGGGTTTTCTCACAACAATAATTCTTCTACAGTTTCTAGACCCTAAGATAGAATTTTGATAGGTTTCCATTGCTTGGTTGGCTAAAAGATTTGGAAATTATATCTTTGCAGTGCAGTTGCTTGTCATATAGTCTACATATTATGCTTGATAACAATAATTCATCCACCATACCTTTACACATTTGATCTGCAAGTCCATTTGCTAAACATTCTACTAGAAGTCCACAATTCTCACAAATTTGCTTTGGTGACAGCTGAGAATGGTGGGGAAACAGGGAAAGAAAAGAACGAAACTTAATCAGAGTCGCTTGAAATTGTTGCTTCATCTGCTGTTGTGAGGAAAACGGCTGTCGACGAGGTGACTTTTGGTCACCGCCGTTCTCTCTCTCATCAACGATTGATATATATATGTGTGTGTATACACATTTATACAAGTACACAAATCCACACCTGCAAGAGGGTAAATTTGGTATATTAAAAAAAATTTAGGCTAACGTCGTTATTTTAACAAAAATTCTAACGGAAGAATTAAGATCAAAATTAATGAAAAGGATTTAAGTGTAATTGAGGGAATTCGTGTATAATTATCCCAATGTTAGGGAGTTTATGTGTAATTTACTCTTAAAAAAATTATTAAAAATTTTTACTTACCTTATCCAAAATATTAAAAGTTTCACTCATCAAAAATTATCAAAAATAAGCAAAAGTTAATCAAAAATTACGAATCCCAAAGGGAGCCCAAGTAAAATGCAAGGATTAATTATTTACGTGGGCATAGGGGGGCAAAACGTCACTGTATAATTAACACCTGCAAAGGTGAATGTGCTCGTTGGATCATCGTAAGCATAGCTATAGGACCTTGGACAAGCCAACTTGAACATCTCCGAGTAAACCAACAGCTTACATGACACGAGTGAATTGTACGCGCCACTGCAACTGTTCTCGGGGCTCCCAAACGCCTGGCACGCGCTTTTACACGCCTTACTGTTGCCCACCCTCAACTCGGCCAGGCATTGCTGGTTCAAGTCGGTCACGCATCCAGTCGACGCCCACATACCCAACTCGCCGTTCGCCTCCACTATCATGGGCACGTTGTACCTATCCACTAGGCTCACGTCGTAAAAGTCCTGCCTGCTGCTCGTACCAAGAGTGAACTTGGCCTGTGTCACTGGTGGTGTGGCTCTGTTACCGTCGCATTCCATTTGATCGAAACCATAATCGCCAGTGGCACAGGAAACCAGCGACTCGGATCTGCCGATGTTGCAACCGGTCCTCCCCTAGAACCTGCCAAACCAGCCTGTCGGAGCTTGGAATGCGTGAGAGCTATCCTGGGGGAGCTCGAATCCAGTGCTGTCGAGTTTAGGGTTGCCGACATTCGCGAGAATACCGGGTCAACCATGTAATCACATTTGTTTATAAAAGTGAATGTGGCTCCAGAAACACCTGAGAAAGGACTAGAGCATCAACATTTTTAGCACAGAAATCTTTGTTCTTGAATATACTAAGAAAACCCAGATGTAAAAAGTCTATGTTCATTACAATGTGATTGTGACGTAAAGTCTTAAACCCAGGCAAAAGAAAGACCATTGTTCGGAGATAAAAAATCACTGCTTGAATAGCTCACCACGTCAACCAATAATCTAATTGTTAACCTACCAAGTACAAAAGAAAAGGAGGTTACGGTTGAAGAGGTGGTCCTTGACAAAAAAAATCCTTCGATACTTTAAGTTAGTAAAGGCTTTAGAGAGAATAAAGGAGTGCAGAATAACAAGTCATGTACAAGGTTGACAATAAAAAATGTACCTGAATTTCGGAGCTAAGTGTTATATTTATAATAAGGTGAGTTGAATAAATTAATATATAAAAATCAAATTGTAATGATATATCCCGATATACACCCCTCACTTTCCCTTAAATGCCTTTCACTTCTCATTTAATCCTTTTACTTTGCATTAAATGCACGTAGGCGATTGGAGCGTCTAAATAGATGGAATGTAACTCTAAAAACTATCCACACGTCACATCTTGTTTGCCACTTGTAACAAAACAAACTAACTAGAATGTTCTTTAAGTAATAAATCTAGTTCATTTATTACCATTGAGCATTTATAGTTAGAGTCTCATTATAAAATAGTTGGGCCCAACTATAGCGATTCCCCATATACTAGACTAATACCGAGCATTTTTACAACGCGCTTGGCGAAATGCCACGTGTCCCTTCTTACAATGCTCGGCCCAGATTCATTTTGTACCAACATTATGCCTCCACTCTGGTTACGATAATTTATTTCCCAAGCAGAGTAAAAAGTATTCAAAATGACCCTTACCAAATATACATAGAGTCTTTTCACATACTTTGTAATTACTTCACTTTTTTCCGATGATTGCTCAACCTACCGCTGTATTTATGGCTTGTGATGCGTCTCTTCATCTCCTCGGCATGTCGCGCCGTCTGCATGAAACCCTAAGGCTACAATGCTCTAGCACATAAATATTAATTTGAAAATAGAGATGGAAATAAATATTTTTTGCCACTCATTTGACTTTTTAACTTCGAAATTTCAGGCACACATACATATATATGCACATATCACCTACTTTACTTACTCTTTTTTGAAACTTGCATTCTTCAAGCCTTTTTAGGTCCTCTCTATGATCACTTCCTTCTCCGTTAGTGCTTTTCTTTCTCAGTTCAGTGCTCGTCTTTCGATGAGTATCAAACTTCTCGTTTCTTATTTTCTTATTATTTCTCCCCCATCACACAGTACCATGGGTAGGCTCGCTGAAGAACTCAAATCTGATGAAAGAATTAGGGATTTCAAGTAAAAATACAACATTCTCCCTAATATAGATATTAGGCCCTCTCGCAATGGGGGGGTCTTGTCACGCCCCATAGTAGCCATTACGGAGGGTGGCCTTAGGTTTTAATTAAATCCTTTCCTCTGCTCTGTAATGAGCATCCTTGATCTTTCCACCAAAAACGTACCCACTATAAGATAGTGAATGAGGTGAACAAAATTAACGGGCGTTATGGGTTTCACATCTCTAAGTGGGACCTACTTTACTGTTACACTGTCCAAAAAGTCAGGAGGGATGAGAATAAATGGTATCTGAAGTTCTAGTCGGAGAAAATCCTAGTTCATATGCTTCCTGACAACATTAAATTAAAGGATGACACTAACATTGTCACTAGGCACTAGAGGTATGATTCATATGAAGATCATTTCCCTCTAGTTCCTTCGGTGTCGTTGGGCCCAAGTCGGCAGGCTTCAGACCCTTATTTATTCATCTCTTCCCGTCCTTTCTTTCCTTCTTCTTTTCT
The DNA here is from genome assembly GCA_019916065.1 of Vitellaria paradoxa. Lineage (NCBI taxonomy): Eukaryota > Viridiplantae > Streptophyta > Magnoliopsida > Ericales > Sapotaceae > Vitellaria > Vitellaria paradoxa. Next base: position 47,170,584 of record CM034238.1, read on the forward strand.
TTTAGTGCGAATGAAGTTTCATTTTCTTGGTATTTGTCTACAATCAAGCAAGCAAAAAAGTCTTAGGTCGGGGGGACCCATGCCGACACGACCCACATAAAAGAAGTGCTAAAGTTTCTAGGGGGTCTTGTCATGCCCCAGATCATCATAACCCGAATACCCTAGAGTGACTTGGGATTGTTTGTTGAGTATAAAAATAAAATGATAATAGTACGCTGTCACGCCTAAAATTTTCTTTCAAATTGGGGTTGACTCACAATAATAAATTTAAGGTATTCAAAATCTCTAATTTATCCCAAATAGTATTTGTAATCCATTAGACTAAATCATTTCATAGGATTCAACTGCAGAGTACAAAATAAGGATAGAAAATAGTATTACAGAGCCATCTAAGCGTCACAACCACGTGATTAACATTACCTACAAAATAAAAGCAATCCAAGTCTAAATTAATGATTACAATCATCCAATAATTATTATCATAGACCACAATTATAAATAGTCTTCTAGTGCTATGCGAGGAAAAAAAAAGATAGCTCTTTCTGGTGAAATATTCAAGAGAAATTAATCTCTCTTTAGCTTATCTTCAGTACCACTGTGCTCAATATCCTGAAAAATATTCCCACAAAGAGGTGAGCTACTAAAGTCTAGTAATCAGAATCTCCTAAGGTGTCCTATATGCAGTGGTCATAATACTACACCGGTATTAGGTGATTCCAATACAGTGAATGTGATTAGATGGCATACTATTTATGCAACAAATAATTTAATAGATCCCAATTGACTAATGCAAATTATATTTACAACAGTTTGATGAAGCCGTCACTATAACTACTATTTTACTTACACGTCAAATAGTTTAATGTTGTTATTTGTACCATAATGAAATCAATGTCGCAGTAGTAGGGATCTCAAATTTAAATCTTTTAGGTCTCGGGATCAAACCCATAGCGATATAGGTTTCATATATTTTTTCTACATCTTTTTTATAAAATATTCATCAAAATGAATTAAATGTAATTAAATAATTCCAATACATCATTCATACATGAGCAAAAGAAGTTGTCAATCATAGTAAAATTTGATAAAGGGGTTTAATCTAAATCCTCCTAAGATAATCATATTCCTATCATCCTCTACCCTAGCCTTGGGAACCAGTGACTTTACGGGTTTAGCATCCAATGTGTTTCGACGGTGTCACCCACTAAAAACCTAGTCGTCTTGATTGGTTACCTGACTGGCTAGGTCAGAACTCCCAAACAAAATGCATATGTTCCTATCTTTAACTGAAATGCCATTTCTACCTACCCATCACCCCATTGCCAAAGATAACTTTAGCAACGAGTGCCTTAATTTATTCTCACCATTTGACATTCCCAAAGGTACCTTGTATGGGAATAAAACATTTTTAATAATAACTGGCAATGCTCCCGGGTGATGAATCCTAAGCGGGATTTTTCAGTCACATGCAGTGAACTTTTAAGTATTTTATCTCAATCTATAATTCAATCATAATTCTCAATGAATCAAAGATTTAATATGGTCACCAATATTGTCATCGCAAAGATAGACACTACATGTAAATTAACAAGTAGCAAAGAGATAGAAACAATTTAGACTTTATATTAGTATTTTGATTAATTCTTTTGTCAAGTTTGCCATACTAACTTTGATAAGAATAAAATTATTTCTAATGGTATATTAATTAAGCTGAGGCCAACAGCTCAGTGGTAAGACGACCCTAATCGCGATTTGAAATCGCGAGTTCGAACCTCATTGGCTTTAATATTAGTTTTTGCCTCTTTTTTCTTTTTATTTTATTATTTTATAGAATTTGAAGATAATAAATAGCTCTTTGGGTTTATATTTAATTTAGAAAAAATTTATAAGTTTTATTTTATTCTAACTGGGTAATATAGTACATAATTGAACAATTAAGCAAATGTGAGATTACAAAGCTAATACATTCTAAGCTTTTAATTTGGTAGGATAATAATATTATTTAAAATAATAATTTGAAATAAATTTCAATTATCATCTTATTTTAACCAAACCTTATCATAAGTTTCTACTTCAAGATATTCACAAATGTCCATAGAATTATTCCAATATTTAGGAAGGTATTTAAATAAGTTTCATTAAATTGACCTAATCATAAAAATATGAGTTATATAACTTGCTAGGTTGACAAAGCAATGCTTAAAAAAATCAATTAAAATAAATCAAATTCATTTAAAGATAACCAAATAAGGGAAGAACAAGTCTATTGTTTCATTTGGGCCTTTTATTAAACACTTGGTTTTACTTAGCTACTTAACCATTTTAGTTTAAATAAGTCATCCAACTACACATAATGAAGCTGATTGTTTAAGTCAATTATTATAAATATTAGAGTGTCAAAATAATATATAATATTCAATTAAAATAATTTCATGTCAATTGGAAGATAACTAAGTAATATCAACTTAACTATCCACTTAAACATTTCATCAAACAGATGGACATGGTAGCCTTTCGTTTGACATACATGGACCGATGGTATACTTATTGGTTGGGTTTTGGTATACATAGGAGAAGAATATAGGAGCTCATTTGAAATTTTTTTGATTAGCGAGATTGATAGATATGTATTTGGGCATGATATGTACATAAAATGGATGGGATAGGTAATGTAATAGCCCACTTAATTTTTTTTTTAGTGGGATTGATAGAGATATATATGGGAATGATATGTACTTGAAATGGATGGTTAATGATGAAAATATTTTGCAAAGTTTATGCAATTTGCCAAGTTTTGTAGTCAGTTTCATACTTATGGAATGTTTTTGAATCCGAATAGCGATGTTTGTGATGCTGACATTGGCTAACTTTGTTGAACGACTACATGTATGAACTGTGATATCATTGTATTGTAATTGAACGGGAATGTTACTGGCAATTAAGGTATAGGTGTGTTGTTTGTTGAATGGTTTAGGGAAAAGGTGTAACTTGGCTCCATTTTATTTTTTCAAACACAATTTTGTAGCACATTTTGTTTTGCAACATAGTTTTTGCATTAGGCGTAGTTTTTACATCAGGCACAAATAGCCTCCATCCATTACATTAGGCAGAGTTACGGGTTGCATTGGACACAAATAGCCACCATTCATTATATTACGCACAATTTTGGCAACCAAATACAAGTTTGCCAACTACAACTTCATGAATTTGCCAACCCAGTACAGGTTTTACAGCACAGTTTTTTCTTGAAATTATTCAAGACACTATGCATTACTGAAGTGAGTTTTCTTCTTACAATTTACAACAACTAAAAGCCATGAGCTATGAACTGTTATCAACAAATGCCACCAATTTTTATCAAATAGGCAATGCTTAACTCACACTCAAGATACAACTCACAGTCACATTCATCATACAATATCAGGACCCGATTATAGTTCTTTTCTCTGCGCAATGCTGCAATGCATAAAGAGGATCACTAACAATTTGAAATTCCTAATACAAAACAATCAAGGTTCATTAACTCAATGATCATTGCCAATTTCAAAATCATCATACAAAACAATTGTTTATCATAAATTCAGGTTGGTAATGACTGTTTACAACAATAGCCCTCCAAATTAATTATTAAAGTATTTTTACCAATATTATAACCAACACAATGAACACCATCCCCCTGGCAATTACAATTGACAATAGGAAAAACTTCAGAACTCTTTAGTTAGCTTCCAAACTCTTAAGTCTTGTATGAATTCCTCTAAATTCGTTGATTACATTAGGAGGCACAATTTCATTAGCTTCAATTACTTGACTGACTTCTCTGATTTCATCCATGGATGGAGTAGTGCACCAGGCAAAGTGATTGCATTCCCTTTTATCACATTAAAAATAAGGCTTCCTGAGGGTTATCCACTGATTCCGATATGGCAACAGCCGCTCTTTTCCTACATTGACACTGCCTATTACGATATCTCAATCCGAGGTTGCTACATCTATTGCTGTTTGTTGACTTGTTACTATCATATAAGGGAAAAAAATTTAGACAACAGGTGGTAATTAATTACACTAATTACTTAAAAATGACAAGCATAGTGGCTCCAAACATGGAAACAAATAAAGAAAAGAAAAAATAAGAACAAAAAAATAAAAAAAACTTCTTATTTACTATCACATTGCAGAAGGGACAAAGATACTGCATTTTTAAATTTTTCAAACTGTTGGTTGATATGTTAGGGAAAAGGTAATGTTATGGTCAGTACGTTTTGCTATGTTGAGGCAATCCCAAATTCAGAATAGTTTCTATTAGCAAGGTCATTAGTGGGTTTAAAGCTTTTAATCCCAAAAATTACTGAAACAATATAGAAACCACATACATGCCACCATTGTGATGTCAATCCAACAAAGAACCCCAAAACATAAACTCATTCAAATTTATTCATCAAAACACACTTTCCTACATCAATTCCAGAATAAATTCAATAAAAATAATCAACAAAAATAATATTCTTCCAAAAAAAATTGGCTATGAGAACAATGAACAAAACTTCACATACAAAAGCAACGCCTAAGAAACTGAACTAGAGCAGCATCACTCAACTTCCTAATTTTTTCTTTGAATATAGAAAAAATACCAAATGAAAGTTAAAACCTAACAAAAAATGAAGAACCCTTACTGTACCTTTCATATAACAAACTTTGTTCAGCAAAAATAGGAGAACCCTAACTAGAATGAGGCATTAGTCCGAACTGACGAGGAGAACTGATAAAAAGAGAGATCTCGCGCAAGGAGAACTGATTAACACAAATGACTAATAAAATCAACGGACCTTCGTTATCTTTTTATTCCATCATCATTCCAGATTGAGTTCTTCTAACTTCGTGCTTTGCCTTCGTCGCAAATGGTAGAGAGAAGGATTACATGTGATAGAATAGTTAAACGTTTCAATTAAAGGGCATTTTAGTCCTTTCGCATATGTTAAAAAGGTGGAAAAGGGTATAAATGGCATTTTAAAAACCATTTATGACTGATGTCAGCGTTTTTTGGTAAAATCCTAACGACAGGCAGGCAAAGAGGGTTTGGATTACAAATGTTTCAAAATAAAGGAGGTGCCTGTTAATTTGAAATGTTGAGGGGTTCCATGTATAATTACACAAATGTTTAAAGGGTCTATGTAATTTACTCATTCAAAAAGGGGTTTGTAATACTGGATTTTATTGGCTCTCATGCTGCTTATTCCTCCACAGTTGAAATCAGTAATTTTCACATGTTGGAGATTTTCTTTTTTTTTCCTTTTTTCTTTTTAGCTAAAGTTGATGATCTCTTTTAAGATTTTAGAACATTTTGGATCCGCCACACGACCGGTGAGAAACCGTCTAATTAACTCTACATATAAAGGGTCGTTTGGTAACGCTATCGTTTTTCTATTTACGTTTATATGTTAATGTTTTCATTTTTTTGTTTTCTATTGTCGTTTTCTTTTTTTGAAATGAAAATTGAAACTGCGTTTAGAAATCCAATTTTATTTCCAATCACTAATTTTTTATTTTCATAAAGTATTTAATTTTATTAGTTTTTTTAAAAATTAATTGTATTTAATAAATATATTCTATATTAATTTAATTTAATTATATTATTTATTAAAAACAATTGAATAAAATATAAATATTATATCATTTAATCCAGTAAATATAAAATAGATTAATTATAACTTAATTATATTATGTATTAAAAATAATTGAATAAAATATATTTCATAATAATTTAGATAATTTAATTACGATATTTATTAAAAATAATTTAATAAAATATAATTCATATAAAATAAATTAATTTAATTAATTTAATTTAATTTAATTATGATATTTATTAAAAATAATTTAATAAAACATATTTAATAATATTTAAATTAATTATTTTAAATTTAATTAAATTAAATAACTTAATTATAATATTTGTTAAAGATAATTTAATAAAATATATTTATATTTGTTAAACTAAATTAATATATTTTATTTTATTATTTATTAAAAATAATTTAATAATATATGTTTCTTATTAATTAAATTAACTAAATTAATTTAATTATTTATTAGAAATAAATTAATAATAGATATTACATATTAATTTAATTTAATTTTATAATTTATTAAAAATAATTTTAGTTTAATAAAATATTTGAATAAAATAATTTATTTTAATATTATGCAACAAAAATGGATGAAGTATTAGAATTGACAAAATGTTTATAATAGAAAAAAATAGAGTGAAAAAAATTTTTTTTCTATTTACATTTTTCTTTTTAAGTTTTCATTTTTTTGGAAACAAAAAAACGTAAACAGATTTAACAAAGATACTTATGTTACCAGTTTATAAAATTTTGAAAACATAAACAGAAAAATAAAAGATAAAAACGTTACCAAACGGGACCAAAGTGATGAATTCTATTCCTTTTTTATCTAAATATAAGGGGGAAAAAAAAGTTAATGATTTGTCCGTGTGTTTGTTTTTTTTTTTTTAATCCTATTCTCGTGCGAAAGTGAACTTTATTCACTACGATCGCCACCCCCTCTTCTAATGACAAAATGTTGTTACATTTTCATCTGTTTGAAGGCATATTTCATCAGCATACTGAACTCATGAATCACTGTGACAAAAATTGTCACATGGAGTAAAATTGTCTACTCACGAGTTGGTCCTTCTAGGACTCAAAAATCTAAAGTTGGTTTATTTGAGCACCTCCTAAATTATTAGTATGTGTTTGTATTTGAATATTTGTATAGATTAAAATAGACAAATTGCTAGAAATTATCCCATATCGGCTCATGAAAAAAAGTAATTTCTATTATGATAGCGTTTGAAGTAGTAAAAAATAATAAAAAATAAGATAAATTGAGATAAAATATCGTTTTGAGTTAATTTTGATATTTAGTATTTTCTTTTCAAATTGCGTTTTTTAGAGATGAATAGTAACAAATGAACGGTTGCCCCAAAACTGTTCTCACGAATTCAAAAAATCAATACTCAATGTTCTACTTTGGAGATGCACAGCGCCAAAACTGTAAAAACGGTTTTCCAGATCCGTTCTCACGGATTCAAAAAAATTCGTATAAAATAGTGACAATGATACTCGTTTGAAAACTTTTAACTTGAGGAATATGATTGTCAAAAAAAATTTACGCATTCGGTTAACCTCCTTCCGAATTTTTTATTTTTTAGCAAAATATTAAAATTTTTTGAAATTAGTAAAGGTGGGAATGTGTAAATGTGTAATAGAAAATTTTAGTAATTTATTGATGTTGTTGGAGATTTATTTTGTTTTATTTTGTTTGTTAGAATACCAAACGCAGCCTATATAAGAGATGAACTTAACTTACCTTAACATTTAAATTTTAATATTGAGGCCTTTTCTCTTAATGTGTAATTAGGCTTCTTAACATGATATCAAAACGGATTATCTTTTAAGATTAAGTCCCTTTCTCTTATGTGTAGTTATTGTTTTAGTTTAAAATATTATAAACGAATAGATTGATCAAATTAAAACGATATTGTTTTTCTAAATCAAAATACCGCTGTCTTAGTAAGAACTAACGTTTATAAAACCATCAATATGTATCATTTTATTGAACTAATAGGTGAGCTTTTTGATAGGTGAGCTTTAGAGTCTTATTTTTTCTAGGCTCAAACTTAGAACTTAAGTTTCAATGATTCACATTTTGAACTTTAACTTGACTTGTTAAGGCGGAGGTAGAGTATCTCCATTTGTGATCAGCTCCTAGCACTAATATATATTTTAGTGGGCAGCTTTAAAATTTGTGATTAACTTGGAAGGAAGAAAGCCTAAATGCTTAGTAAAAAATGATTTTAGACACCGAGAACCCTTATGAGTTAGGAACTGAGTGTTCTCTTAGGGAAAAAAAAATGAGAGAGAAAACGAGATAATACAAAAAGGCTTGATGAGGAGAGGAGTTCAATTGTTCACGAGATATAAGGTCAATTCTTGGTCAATATTATAGAGAGAGTTTTGAGTGACAAAAAGTGAAATAAAGTGAGATAATTTAATATGACTCGTGAACTCGTAATTTCTACAGTAAGATAAGAAGTAAATAATCTTTAGAGATTTTTAAAAAATTTTAACATTTTGTAATACGTCAAATGCGCGCGCACGCCACCATTTATAAGGTTTCCGGTGGCACATGCTTGTATGAGAAAAATTGGGTCTACGACCAATTTGTTGTTGATCTCCCAGGCGACAGAGGAAAATCTTTTTCAAAAAATTCAGCTTAAAGTGGTTGACCATTTCATATGTATACATACACATAATCCAATATTTCAAACTTGTAAAACAACCACAATGAAAATCCAACGAACAAGATCAGGAATAGATCTCGTGCCTTAAATGTAACACTACAAGGGAAGCTTTTAAAACAACACCAAACACATGACAGAACAAGCGATGTCATATGTGAGTACTGACCAGAACTCGAAAGGGTTTGTTTGGATTAAAAGTCAGAAAGTTAGTTTTTTTTTTTTTTTTTAAATAATCTATAAATATATTATACTAAAGTTATAAATGTATCCTCCTAACTACTTTTTATTTTCGCACATAAAAGTGATAAAGTTAATTTTTTAAATCTTTTTTTTTTAAATAAATCTTATTTTATACAAAAACTGGAAAATCAACTTTTAAAATTTTTTTTTTTTTGCAAATAAACTCTAAAGGAACGTTTGGTTAGCAAAAAAAGTATAATATAAGATATAAAAGTGATATATGACAAAATTTAATTGAAAGAAAGTATAAAAAATTAATAAAAGTTATTAAGTTTAGTTAATTTTGGTCAATCAAACCTCCCTTAAAAGTGGTAACGTAGCATTTGATCGATTAAAAAGAGGTTTCTAATAAAGTTCCTATCAGAATCCCGCCACTAATTGTTACAAATTTTCTTTTTCAGGAGCACTTGTAATTATCCAATTTGACACATTGATACACACTAAAGTAACGTTTGAAGCACTGAAAAATAAATTTTTGTTAATTTTTTCGTTGTTATGTGTTTAGTGTATTTTTTAAAAATTAGAGAAAATAAAAAAATTAAAAAAATCAGTGTAAGTTAAAGAAAATTGAACACTATCTAGACGTCATAATGACATCTACATATATCAATGATTTAGATCAATCAATTAGGATTACTCAAAAAATATTTTTATTTTTTCGTTTCTTTATTAAAATTTGTAAATATTATTCAAGATTATACATTGAACGAGTTGGCCAGGGCTTAACAGGTCATATGTATAAGTAGGGAAGATGAGATTCCACACCTTTTGCTTTGGGAGACAAGCATTAGCCTCTCTACTATTCCTTTTGTAGCCTCGTCTCTTTTTTCTCTACCGCGAAAAAATTTGGATGGCTTGGGTGTATTCTTCAGAATCCCATATGTGTCTACTTTTGTTATCAAGCTTTCCTCTCACTTTTGACTGTCAATCCGATCCAGTTCAATCCCATGGTAAAAAAAAAAAAATGTTTATATTGAGAGCGCTTGAATCAATCTCTGATTTGATTTGATAGGGTGCTTTGCATGTCTTTTAGAGATAGCACTCTCCATGCATCCATTAAAGGATTTTGCCGCTGAGAAAGCATCAGTTACAATATCAGATCAATGATAATTAAGCTTGAAAGCCCAAGGTGAGAAGTTTCCTCCCATATCCTGATCCAGAAGGACTGAAGCTGTGACGTGTGATTCTTATGTGACATTTCGAAGAATGCCCTGGTCCAATTGTCAGCCTCAAAAAAAAAATGATTTAACCTCGAGAGATTCACTCCCTAGGCCAAACTCCTAGAGAGTGAATCTCTTTTAGTTTGTGCCACACATACCGGCCCCTCAACATGTATAGCGGTAAATCGCGAACTCGCGTAGCAGCGGGGAGTCGGACCCACACCCAAGAATTGGATACGGTTCGTCCAGCCAAGGAGACCCGTCCTACCAACCTTTACTACGCTTTGCGCCCGGGAGGCTGGCCCCAAGTTTTGCTAGAGAGGAGACTTGAACTTGAGACCTTGGGGTGGTTAGCCCCTAAGTCCCAGTCCAAGACCATCCCATCTAACTCCTTGGGGTTGAATTGTCAGCCTCCTGCACTTGCATAGGCCTCTAATCTTTTGTTACTATGCTCAGTCGCAATAGTGGAATTTCAATCGTCCCAAACGCGGCAGATTTAAGGTTTGGAGTTTGACTAGATTGAACAAAAAGCTTAAAAATAAAGTAAATTAACTTCTAAAAATTTAAATTGAACAAAGAGTTTAAAAGTAAAATGAATTAAGTTATAAAAATTTAGAGTAAATTAAATTTAAAAAAGATAATTTTTTTTGGGGCCAGACTACCTATACTGTCCTCATCTGCGTTCGCCATGCATGATTTAACAAAGTCAAATTGTAGATAAAAATTCCCGTTAAACTCTTATATATTATAACAGTAAGAGTAATCACATGAATAACGAAGATCGCAGAGACAAATTTGGGATGTTAAACTCTTACAAGAGTTGAGAAGTATTCCCAAAATGCCCACAATTTAATGAATCAAATAAGAGTAAGTAGACCTGAAATGCCAATAATTTAATGCATGGATGATTCAACCTACTGGTCGAATAACATGCGAACCTAATTCAACCTTGAAAATCGGATTTCAACCTAAGAATTATCCAAAATTTTATATCAAAAGTATAGTTTTCGTATTAAGACAATGTGAGACTTGGCTTATAACCTCCCTCATACAAAGCATAGAGTGATAGTAATGTGAGGCAAATTTGTACAAGAGAAATAAGCAAATGACTTGGCTCACATGTAACGATTCCCTAAATTCCAATCTCTCTCTTTGCATACACAAACAAACATAAATGTTACATGGGTTTACAGTTGAATGCTAAAATGTCTGGTTTCATCACCTCTGCAGAGTGACAATGTTGAATTTGCAGTTCCGTTGCCGTACCTAACATTAACTCTGTATTCACCTAAAAACCCATAAAAGATATAGGAACCATGGTCATCTGTCTGTCCCTCTAGCACCCCCGTTTCCCATTCTCTGACGAGTTCATCAACTAAATCACCAGCTGGGAGGTTGTGAAAATTGTTATCAGTCAGGCACATTTGGTAGCACCCATTCGGATGCAGTGCGGCCCAAAGCATTATCCCATTCACAGAAGGGTGTGAGAAACCTTCCCTCAACACTGCTTCTAGATATCTGGCCTGCAAATTTGTAGACATAATAAAAAAAAAAAAAGAACAATGCATGATTGATCAAGAACTAGGAAACTTTGTATCACTTTAAATTTTAAAATAATAAAGCTTGTGGATGACATTACCCCCAAAAAAATAAAAATAAAAATAAAAAATTCTTTATATCTCTTAATTCTTGACCACTTCAAATTTTGAAAAATATTATTTTGCTGTCTCTAAATATGAAAATTTTAATTTTGACACCCTTTAACTCAAATGTCTTGGTCAACCACTACACATATTCTACATCATCATGGTGATATTTTCATAACTGATTATTATTATACAACTAGAATTATTCACCAAATTGATACAGTAATGACATTTTTATTATTATTATACAACTAGAATTATTCACCAAAATGATACAGTAATGACATTTTTATAATAAAAATATTTTTCAATCAGTTCTCTTATATAAAGTGATAGGCACACCATAGAGTTAAATCATTCGTATTTGAGGGAGTTGGTATAATAATATTATGTCAGTTTCATGACTTATAATTAGAATCGTTGAATTAAAATTTAACGGTTCAGATATATCTATTTTTTTTCTTTTTGAATTACAATAATGTAAATACATCTGAATTGTTAGATTGAAATCTAATAATTCTAAATTAATGTCACAGGACTGACATAATATTGTTACGTCAGCCTTTCTTTTTTCAAATCATTTTGATAACACTTTATGATAAAATTTCAGCTAGACAAACAATTTCCTTCGTTACCCTAATGCTTAAATACCCGTGTTTCCATATCAAAGGTACTTCTGATATCAACTTCAGTGAGCCAAATGGGCAGGTCAAGTGTGGCTAACTTGTCCAGGACAGCCCTGATGAGAGGAGGGTTTGGTTTGGAGAAGTGGCTCTCTAGGCCAATCCCGTCCATTGAAACTCCACCTCGTTTGAACTCTCTCAGCCTGGAAATATACACATCCACAGTGGAGTTGACATCATCACAAGTCTCCACCACATTAAACTCATTCATGAACAGGGTTGCCAGTGGGTCTGATTGGTGCGCCGTCTCAAAAAATTGCAACGAGGCATTGGGACCAAGCCTCTGTTCATAGAAATCAAAGTGAAGCATTTCGTTGCTGACATCCCAGTGTATGAACTCGGTTCTGTATTGACTCATTAGGCTCTGAATTCGCGAGTTCACAGCCGATTCTAAAGCTGGACCTGTGAGATTTTGAACCCACTGTGGTGTGAACTTTGGATCTTCCCAGAAGATGTTGTGCCCTCTGGCTATGATTTGGTTGGATCGAACGAATTCAAGCATTTCGTCTGGTATTGTGTAGTTGACCTTCCCTGGCTGGGGTTCTGTGCAATACCACTTCAGCTCATCTTCGAACACTGCCGCATTGAATCTCTCAACAAACCAACTCCGAAACAACACTGAAGAATTCTCCAGTGAAAGCTTGCTATGCATTTCTGATGGTTTTAGGATCGAAATAAAACTACAAAACTCTTTAAGTTTATCGGAAAACTTGAGTTAAAAGTTTGGAGAGAAATTGCTCGCTGTTTTTTGTTTTTTATTTTTTTTTTCTCTCACACTCTAAAGCCCCTATATTGCTCTAGAATTTGCCACGCATTAAACTAAATACAATCCATCCATTAATAGCTAAAAACTAGAATTAAAAAAAAAAAAAAAACAAGTTGCAAACTAATTATCGCAAATCTTGCAAAATGTCAACAATGGTGGCCAGGGCCGGATTTAGTATAAGCCCAAGGTAACTGCCCCACTAATTGAAAATTTTATATGTATTTTATAAATATTTTGTATAAATTTTTATTTTTTAATACATATTATATAAATTGCTCCTACTGAATTTAAAATTTACATTTTTAAATACGTTTGATAATTTTTTTGTATTGTCAAATCAATTAAAATTTGTTATTTTTTTACTTAGTTACAATTACTTGCTTAACTAAAAAGTTGCCAAATTTTGTTAAAATTTACTAAAAGTTACAAAAAATTTTACCAAGTACTCAAAAATTAAAAAAAGTTACTAAAAATTATTAAAAATTGTTATTTATTTCACCAAATACAGTAAAATTATAACTAGTAATTTTTGTACCAAAAGTTGCTAAACTTTGAATTTTTAAACGGTAACTAAAGTTTGTCATTTAAAAATTTGTAATGTTTATTTTTGTTTAATTTTGCCCTACTCAACAAATTTTCTGGATCCGTCCCAGCTGGTGACTAAAGTGGCTCTGCGACGAAGACTTTGCAATTGTGGCTTTGAAATAGTGGCTTGGCTGCTAAATTTAAATTTGAAAGATTGCAAATTATCTTCTCAATTTCATTGTAGCTATGAATATCAATACAGCATTTAACATATTATTTATAACTTACCTTTAATAATTAGGTTGTATTTTTTTACAGTTAATTGACTAGTATATCAAATTTTTTAAGTAGATATGTATATTCCTAATATATATAATTTTATAACGATAAACTGCACCAACAACAACACCAGTATATTGTCCAATACGGGATTTACATTTATGCATTTCATGGCTTTGTTAAAAAAAAAAAAAAGGTTTGTACTGACCTGGTAAGGAAAATTTCCAAGAATGGTCTTTGCTATGGCGGATCCAAATGGGAAAGCTTTAGAGACTTGCTCGACCTCAATTGTTGCTCCTTGAAGCGCCTCTCCATGCGCATCTGATACATGGACTATTACATGTCCTTTCCTTTCCAATAAGGAAAAAATATTTATTAAATTGGTGGATAGACTAGTCCGAAATTCAAACATAACAGTGCCTAAGATATGCAGTACTCTAATTACAAAATTGTTATTTTGGAGTAAATTATTCCAAAAGAATGGCATTTACAGTGTTGATTTTGTGTTGTTGGTTTGCTCTACATTGCTCCTCGGTGAATGGCTGCAAAGAGGCACTTGTAATTGCGATACTGATCCCTCTCCCATCCATAGTCTGCAAGACAAAAATGTCAAAACGTTAACTTGGGAAGTCTTTGTTTTAACTTGAAAATGTTGACTAATTAACAAAAATACCTGAAAGAGTAGGAGGGAAAGATTAGAGGGAGAATCAAGGACAAATCCTCCTTTGAGAAATGACCAGCAACCGCGCTTTGCTGTGACAGTGCCTACACACTGGAAGGTAGTGTTGTCCATTGTTAGGCTTGCCTTTACCATAGTTGAATTCGCACCCCTTATCTTCACCCAACCTGAAGAAAAATTGATCAATCAACTCTTGATTTAGAAGTGATAGAGAGAGACTCAACTGGAGAAACAGTAGATGGCGCTGGCTGTGAGATTGTGCAGCACAAAAGCGGGGAATGGAACGGCACTTGCAGATATGTTGAGCCCACGTGTGACAGTACTGGTGTTTTGACCCTTGATGATGATCCCACCATTGTAAAGTGGGCTTTCCGGCACAGCTTTACACTACCTTACAGGTATTATTAATTTATTACAATACAATCTTTTAATATATGACTAGCTTAAGTAAATTAAATCATGACTAATTTCCCTCTCAATTAATAGCTTAAAAATGAATGTACCTTGGTGTAGGCAGAATAATCATATAAAGGTCCATCTGCAGCTAAAAATAAAAAGAAACAGGAAAGGGTTCAATTAATTAGTTCAACATATTGAAATTTAATGTCACACATATGTACGCAATATGTATATATATACAGAGAGAGAGAAAGAGAACCATGAGTAGCCAAGGAAGGGCCAATAAGGAAGAGAACCAAGAAGCTAAATGACGGTGGATTTTTCATGGTTTTTTGGATTGCAGCTCCAAATGCAACTAAAGGGAAAAAGATTTTGTGATACTGCAATGAAACAGTGCCCCCCAAGTTGCTTCTCTTTAAAATATGAAGGTTTCATTGGATCGGAGAGTTGGAAAATGATATGAGGGACAACATATACAGCACCCTAGTTGTCAAGAAAATTTTATGAGGTTTAAATTAAGGGACATGATCTCAACTACTTTGTTTTGTTTTGGCATATGTGTGTATACGGACTTTGCTCCTTCAACTCTGCTGATGTTAACGAGTAATTTGAAGATTAGACTCCAAAACTAACCATATATATATATAAAATAATAATAATAATAATAATATTTTACTTTCACCTGGTCATTAGATATTTACCACGCAGTGACGTAGCCGTGCCTTTTCATTAATCTGCATTGCTATGATGGTGACTGACTAACAGGACTTTAATTTCTTGTGATATAATAAAAAAAAGAACATGACTAATGCAATGTAATCAAATAAATTTACCCCCAAAAAAAAGTACATCAAAATTATGTGGAACACTTTTACGCCTATCACTTCAAAACAATAAACTCATAAAAGTATATATTAATTATAATACTTTCTTGATCACATCATTTTTCTGCTTACAAATAATAATATATTTTTATAGTAGACTGATGTCAACATCAACTTTTGTGATTGGGGCCAGAGATTTCCATTTGGGTAATGAGTCAATGATCTAACATATAATACCATTGTATTACGTTTTCGGACCTTTCAGTTCCCATTATACTTTTTGTTTTTTAGCTTTTATACTATCCCATATCGTCCCGTACTAAGAGGTTTCGTTTTTCTAATAAAATTTTGGGCACTCTCATCTCATAACTGTAGCTTTGAGGTTGAGTTCTACTCATAGTTCTAATATGGTATCGGAGCCAAGTTTGTGACTTTTGGGCATGTAACATTGTAACCTATGTTTTTGCGGGGCGTGTGTTAGTTTCCATACTATCCCACATCGCCCGTACTCAGAGACTCTATTCTCCTAATAAAATCTTGGGCATCCTCACCTTATAACTGCAGTTATTGGGTCAAGTTTTGCTTATGGTTCTAATATCGTTTTTGCACCGTTACATAATCTCAACATCTATTATTTTCTATTACCATTATACCAGTCGTTGTCCTTAGTTTAAGGAGAAAGTTAAATAATAGCTTATGAGAGTGACTTGAGAATAGGAATGTTTATCACTGCCTTTGATGCAAATACTGATCCTGAACATCAAAAATTTCAACACACATAACCTAGTCCCAGTTTGCCTCCCAGACAGCAGAATGCATATGCGAATAAACAATATCGCAAATTTTTCATATTTGCTGTATTGATTCAACCTGCTAATGTTATTCCATCAATAGGCCACAACTACAAGTCTATACTATTACAATTAAATTTGAATGTTAAAATGCCTAGTCTCATGGCCCCGGAGGAGGGAGAAAGTTGAGTTTGCAGTTCTATCTCCATATGTAGCAGTAATTTCATATTCACCCAAGAATCCATAGAAGCTGTATGCACCATATTCATCAGTCTGGCCCTGTTGAACCCCAGTTTGCCATTCTTTAAAGAGCTTGTCAACCACATTTCCAGCCGGAAGGTTGCGAAATTTCTCATCTGTAAGACACATTTGGTAACACCCATTTGAATGCATCGCAGCCCATAGCATAATCCCATTCACAGCAGGATGTGAAAAACCTTCCCTCAATACTTCTTCCAAATAAATAGCCTGGAAAATATCCCCCCCAAAAAATAAATAAATAAATAAATGAGGGTGAGTAACCAAATTCAATAAGAAGAAGCATTAATTGATGTGTCTCAAAATGTTTTAACAATTATCTTTAAACTAAACCTGCGTTTCCTTATCAATTGTGCTGCTAATATCAATCTCTGTAAGCCAAATTGGAAGCCCCAGTGTAGACAACTTGTCCAAGACAGCCCTTATCAGAGGAGGGTTTGGTATTGTGAAGTGACCCTCTAAACCAATTCCATCCATTGACACCCCACCTTTTCTGAGCTCTCTCATCCTCGAAATGTAGTTATCGACAGTGGAACTCTCATCGCCGCAAGTCTCCACCACATTGAATTCGTTCATGAACAGAGTCGCTAACGGATCCGACCTATGTGCTGTCTCAAAAAAATGTAAGGTGGCATTGGGGCCAAGCCTTTGCTCGTAGAAATCGAAATGAAGCATTTCATTGCTGACATCCCAGTGAACAAATTCCTCCTTGTATTTGCTCAGCAGACTTTGTATCCGGGAGCTGACAGCTATTTGCAGCTCGAGACCTGTAAGGTTGCGAACCCATTCTGGGGTATATTTAGGGTCTTCCCAGAAGATATTGTGCCCCCTGGCAATCATTTGGTTTGCTCGAACAAATTCCAACATCTGATCTGCTAAGGTGTAGTTGATCTGCCCTGGTTTCGGTTCTGTTGCATACCACTTGAGCTCATTTTCAAAAACGGCTGCATTGAATCGCTCAACGAACCAGTTCTGAAACAATTCATGGAAAATGACTCAGCTTATAAATAAATTGATATCAATGAACTGTTTTCTTTTTTTTTTTTTGGGGTAATTAAATGAACTGTTTTTTTTTTAAGATGGAGCCCATGGGATGAACTAACATGGTAGGGAACATTTCCAAGAATGGTCTTTGCTATGGAAGCTCCAAATGGGAAATCTTTTGAGACTTGCTTTACCATAATTCCTGCTCCCTGTAACCTGTCTCCATGTCCATCTGCCACATGAATTGTCACAGCACGCTTCCTTTCCTGTAAAAAATAAAAGAAGTAGAGAAGGCCACATTTGATTAATTCATAGTAGGATGTTTTCAGGCCATGCCCCAAGGTTTTCGAACCCAAGGCCAATTCTAAAAATGGGGTGCTTATTGGAAAATTTTTGCCAAAAACAATAACATAACAAACAATCACAATATGGAAAGAAAAAACTATAAAAAGTACTTATGATTTTTGATATATAAGAACACAAATGCAGAGTCTAAAAAATGAGCCTATAAAAAGTTATTAGGCATAATGAATTAATTATTTTTGAGTCCTTAAAAGATATTGGACAGTTATTTTTAGATTAAAAAGTCTCCAACCCTATCCTAACTATAGAAACTAGTAGTTGGTCCCTTTTTTGGGCAATTTTTTTTTTTTTTTTTGGGACCCAAGGGCAGGCCGTGGATGTTTCGTTAAGACTTTAACTAACGTAGAAGGATCATAAGAAAATTTTAGGATTTCAAAGGAATTTCAAATTGAAATTATTTTCTTCTAATGGAGGTTGTCGAGTCCATACAGCGTTAATTTTGAACTGCTGATTCATTCTCCATTGCTCCTTTGTAAAGGGCTGCAAGGAAGCGCTTGCAACTGTTATGTTGATGCCTCTGTCATCTGAGTTCTGTAAAATAACACAGTGAAATGCTCAAAAAGGTTGGCCATTTTAGACCCTATAATTTTCTTGATTTCGCGGATAAAGTGTAACAATGTTTCTAATACATGTTCACCTGAAAGTATAGTAGAGACAAATTTGACGAAGAAGTTAATACAAATCCACCCTTGAGAAAAGACCAGCACCCATTGTTGGCTGCAACCGTTCCTACACAATCGTAGGTTGTGTGTTCAGTCCTCAGGCTTGCCCTCACTGCAGCCGAATCTGCACCATTGATCTTAACCCAACCTATTGAGATTTATCAACACATTGCAACTCCCATTATATTTCCACAATTCCACTAATCGCATGATTTCAGTTTTCACAATTGATGGAAGATTTAGATTCAGAGAAAACCCAACTGGAGAAACAGTAAATGGTGCCTTGGGTAAGGTTTTGCAACATAAAAACAGGCCAATAGGCTGGGCTTCCACTGTCATGACCAACAATTGGCTGGACATCCGGAGCCTGATCTTTGAGGACTCCTCCGCCGTAGAGTGGCTCCTCCGGTTGCTGTTTGCACTGTTCATCAAGTGAAGCCAGTACCGGGTCATTAATATACAAAATACTTGCCAACTACTTCCTTTTTTACTCCGCTTAGACCAATAAATGTTTACATGGAAAAAGAAACAACTAATAACTTAAATGCTTTTAATGGGTCTGACTAAGAGACATGAATGTGAAATGAAGAAGAACGGTAAAAGCTAAGTAGCCACTATTTCTTGTTTACCACTGTGTAAGCAGAGGATTCATACAAAGGCCCATCTGCAATGAAGAGGACAAAAAATTTGAAAAACCCCATTAAAGAACATCACTGAAAAATATGTGTCAGAGACAGAGGAAGAGAGAGAGAGAACCATAAGGGAAAGCCGAGGAAGAGGAGCCATAGAAAAGGAGGAGAATCCAGAAGCAAAAGGATGGGAGTCCTTGCATGTTCTGCATGGAACACATGAGCTTCAGGCATAATGTGCTAAAGAAATGAACCAATGAACCATCATATATAACGAGTGAATGAACTAACTTTTATACTAACATCCAGAAGCTGCTCTTCTCTTGGTCTGAAAAGGAAATGAAACAGAGAGGGAGAGAGGGAGAGAGAGATCACTAGTGGTTCTCTCACTAGTGTATGCTTACTTGTAATGGACTTTTCATTTATGTTGTCCTTGTTACTACTTCGTGGTAATTAAGAAGAGCCCAGACTGAATACCAACCTCAATTTGACTCTTTTTTATCAATTAATATCCCGCCCAAGATGTTGGTCCCTTGTTTTAATGCAAGAGTGAATTGTATTTATTTTTTTAAAGTCAACTTCGAAGGTCATGCAATTTTACTAGGAACCGAACAACAGGATATGTGTGCCTCTTTTTGGCGCGATTTGAAACATAACAGACAGCAAAAGCTCGTCCAAAAACAGTAATCTTGTGAGTGGAAGAACTTGTGTGGTGTGTCCATCTTGTTGGTCTTAACTTGTTGCTATATATCAAAGGGTAGTAGTAGTACCATTATGTTATAGTATGGGGATGGCCCATTGTCACGGGTTGAGGTTTTGTGGGTGGTAAAGAATATAGGAACAAACTCCACTCTGTATAAACCAAAAGGGTAGCCAAATTGGTACAATCTTAAGTTTGCTCTCCGGTGGTTATTAGTTCAAATCTCCTCAGGACCACTGAAAGGTTTACCCAATCGTTAACTTTCTTGAATTTGTTCTCTAATAATCATTAATTTAAGTCTCCTCAGGATTACTAAAAAATTTACCCAATTCTTTATTGCAGAGTTTCAGAATTAGTCGAAGTGGCTATTAGAAAGTTTATCTGGTCCTTAATTTTAGGGTTCCAGGATTTGTCGAAGTACGCTCAAAATTAACTCGGACACTATGAATCATCATAAAAAAAAAGAATTCTATGATTAGTCAAAGTGCGCTTAAAATTAACCTGGACACTCTGAATCATCATTAAAAAAAAAAACACTCAGTATGGGAGTAGCAACTGCCGCTGAAATTCTCACTCTAAACACATCCTAACATAATTAGTACGTATATATGCAGTCACCTCACCAGATCCAACCAATATGGGTCAGGAGAAATTCCATTCGGATTCTGCAACATCTCCGCAGTCTCTCATCAGTCCATATATCCACATGTTAGATTTGGTAATATATATAATTCATTAATTTATGTATTCCTTATTTTGTATATCCTATCATAATTAGGATTACTATCTTATTTCCTATTTTGTATATTCTATCATAATTAGGATTACTATTTCCTATCAGTATTAGGATTATTGTTCTCTTATATAAGGGACCTTGTAACCTTGTATTCATACACACAATCATCAATATTAATATATAATTCTTTTCTCCTTCTTTTATTCTAACATGGTATCAGAGATAGGTTTAAACCCATAATCATCTTTTTTTTTTTTGTTTCCGCACTGCTGCATCATTCACCAGAAACAATTCTTCTCAGTTTCTGTGTTGAACACTGCCAGAAACGATATTTTCTTCTCTGCACTGTTGCCTGTACCTCTGTTTCACCGCCACAATATACCGTAGGATTCGTCTCTTCATTACGAATTCAACTATACAAAAATCAGCCCAATCCGTCGCCGCACACACTCTCACGCGCCAGATCAGCACAATCTAGTTCAGCCCTCTTTCTGCAGCCGGTTCAGCTATCTTTTGGCCGGTTCTCTTCCGGTTCAGACTGGTTCCTGACTATTTCGACCCCTCTGAATCTGATTTTGTGGTCTGTTTTTCTTGAATCTGTTTGGTTTCTGTTGTTTTTACTGTTCAAGTGTACTTTTCACCTATTTTTGGCGAGTCCAATTCCTTCTTGGCCTGTTTTGATTTGGTTCATTGTGGTTCTAAAAGAATTTGGATACTCTGATTTTGTTTCTGCGTTCAGATCGGTATATTTCGGCTTTGTTTTGGTTGTGACTGCTATTCTCTACACCCTTTTTTGCTGTTTTTCTCTACGATTTGGATTATTTTTACTTCTGCTATCTTATTATGGATCGTTCAGAAGTTTTCAAACCTATTGTTATTACTTTGGAGGGCCCCAATTATTTTTCATGGTCTCAGGCGATGTTAGTTTTCTCAAGGGGCGAAAACTTTGGCGCTATGTCACTGGCGAAATTGTATCACCCATTAAAAATGTTGATGAGACAAATACTGCGTACACTGAACGTCTTGAGAAATGGGATAGCAAGAATCATCAGATCATCATATGGTTCCGTAACACCTCGATTTCCTCTATCAGTTTACAGTTTGGGAGGTTTGACACTGCGCAGGCCATCTGGAAGTTTTTTGCCACTAGATACACCACTATTGATCTGTCCTATCAGTATCAACTTTTGACTTCTCTTTGTCGACAGCGACAGGAGCCTAAACAGTCTATCAGTGCCTTCCTGCCTCAGCTTTATTTTTTGTGGGACCAGTTGACTCCTTCTGAACCTAAGTGGGTCTCTCCTGTTGATTCTGCTCTGTTTGCCACTTATCACGATCAGCAGCATTTGATTTTGTTTCTCATGAGTCTCTCTGATGTGTATGAGCCAGTTCGAGCCTCTCTTCTTCATCGTAGTCCTCTCCCTACACTAGAGCAGGCTATCTCCAAGCTCTTATCTGAGGAGACTCACCTAGGTCTTGTTTCGACTACTCATGTAGACACTGCTCTTGCGGCACCTAGTTCCAAAGCTCGTAGCTCTTCTGGTGGTTATCGGGTTTTGTCAACCTCCGGTGGATCTCGAGGTTCCTCCACTTCTAGTGGTCAATTCTCAAGCACTGTTTCTCGACATGATGCATGTACCTTCTGTCATGCTACTGATCATCGCTTACTTATCTGTCCTGTTCGAATTTGCAAGCATTGCCGCCAGAAAGGTCCTGGTCATTATCTGTCTGATTGCCCCAAGAATCCTACTCGCCGAGATACTCGTCCTCAGTCCACTGCTGCTCTACTAATAAGACTTCATCTACTGCTGCCGCTTCACCGACTCTGATTGATGTCAGTGATCTTCATGCTCTCGTTCAGCAGATTATGTCAGCCTCTGGTAATCCTTCTATTGCCCTGTCTGCTCCTTCAGGTATACCCTCTTGGTATTTTGATTCTGGGTGCAATAACCATATGACTTCTGATTTATCTATTTTTTCTTCTAAGTCATCCAAGTCTTCTTTTTCTATTATTTATACTGCTAATGGCTCTTCTATGACTGTTGATCATGTTGGGCATGTCTCTACTTCTACTTTGTCACTCCCCCATACCTACTATATTCCTAAACTTTCTCTTAATCTTATTTCTGTTGGTCAACTATGTGACCTTGGCCTTACTGTTTTACTTTTCTCTACTGGTTGTGTTGTGCAGGATCCGAGGACGGGACAGACTCTTGGGATAGGCTGTAAACATGGTTAACTGTTTCAGCTTATGCATCTTCGCCTTTTAGCTCATACTGCTGCCCCTACTGTCACCACCTCTGCAACATCTACATCTCCATCTTTTGGGATTTGGCATTCTCGTTTAGGTCATGTGTCTCTAGGTCGTTTACGCTTTATTGTGTCTAAAGGTGTATTAGGTCATGTCCCTAATGAACACCTTGATTGTCAGTCTTGTCCACTTCCTAAACAAACAGCTTTATCTTTTAATAAAAGTATTTCTATTTCTTTTGCTCCTTTTAATTTAGTTCATTCAGATATTTGGGGACCCTCTCCCACTCCTATAATGGGAGGTTCTTCGTATTTTGTTATTTTTGTGGATGATTTCTCTAAATTTACTTGGATTTATCTCTTAAAGAATCGATCCCAATTACAACAAACCTACTATAATTTTGCCCGCATGATTAAAACCCAAATTTCCCGTGATATTAAGGTCTTTCGCTCAGATAACGCTCAAGAATACTGTGATACCTCCTTTCATGCTTTTCTAAGATCCCAAGGCACCATTTCCCACCGCTCTTGTCCTGATACTTCTCAACAGAATGGGCGGGCAGAACGCAAACACCGTCATCTACTTGATACCATTCGTACCCTCCTTATTTCCTCTAGTTGTCTTGAAAAATTTTGGGGTGAAGCTGCTCTCACAGCTGCCTACACTATTAACAAAGTCCCATCTCCACTTCTTGATAACCTCACTCCTTATGAGCATCTATATGGTACTCCTTCAGATTACCATTCCTTTCGTACTAAACTAGAACCTAGATCTCGTCTGTGTTGCTTCTTAGGGTATGGGATTGAACATAAAGGCTATCGTTGTTGGGATCCTTTATCTCGTCGTCTTTGTATCTCTTGTCATGTTGTCTTTTAGGAACATAAGATGTTTTCCTCTTTGTCTTCCTTCCAGTTGTCCTCTTCTTCTGCCTCTCCTTACTTCACTGATCCTTCTGTTGAACTGTTTCCTGAGTATGTAGATGTTCCTGCTGTGGTTCCATCTTTTGTTCCTGAAACTGTTGATGTTCTTGATAATCTCCCTAATGAAGTTGTGCCACCTGCTACAGTCTATCCCATGGCGTCCCCGTCTGATGATCCTGCACCTCCTGTCGCACCTTCTATCTCTCAATCTAGTGATTCTTCTGTCAGACGATCTACTCGGGTAAGCCAAGTTCCTTCTTATCTTTGAGATTATCACTGTTTTTCTACTGTCTTAACCCAATATGAGTCTCGTTCTAATCGCGAGGCAAGTTCTAATCCTATTTGGCAGCAAGCTATGGCTGAGGAATTATAGGTTCTTGACAAGACTCACACTTGGGACTTTGTTGATCTACCTTCTGGCAAGTCTGTCATTGGATACCGTTGGGTTTATAAGATCAAGACTCGATCTGATGGTACTGTGGAGCGATACAAAACCCGTCTAGTTGCTAAGGGCTTCACTCAGGAGTATGGTATCGACTATGAGGAGACCTTTGCTCCTGTAGCCAGACTTACCTCTGTTAGGAGTCTTATGGCTGTTGCTGCGGTTCGTAAGTGGCCCTTATATCAGATGGATGTTAAGAATGCATTTCTCAATGGTGATATGACTGAGGAAATCTATATGCAACCTCCTCCTGGTTTCTCACCTTCTACTCGACAGGTATGTCGGCTTCGTCGTGCTCTTTATGGTCTTAAGCAAGCACCGCGTGTCTGGTATGCTAAGTTCAGTTCTATCATCAGTACTATTGGCTTCTCTGCTAGTGCCTATAACTCAACTTTATTTGTTTGCCAGTCTACCCATGGCATTGTTCTTCTTCTACTCTATGTGGATGATATGATACTTACAGGAGATGATGTTCATGGTATATCTGAGCTCAAGGACTTTCTTCATCGTCACTTTGAGATGAAAGACCTTGGCCCACTAAGCTACTTTCTTGGTCTTGAGGTTTCTTCTGGATCTAATGGCTATTATCTTACTCAGGCCAAGTATGCTTCTGATCTCCTTACCTGTGCTGGACTTACGGATAGTAAGATTACTTCTACTCCTTTGGAAGCTAATATTCGCCTTAATTCTATTGATGGTGAACCACTATCTGATGCTACACTGTATCGACAGCTCATTGGCAGCCTTATTTATCTGACTGTTACTCGTCCTAACATTGCTCATGCTGTCCATCTTGTCAGCCAGTTCATGTCCGCACCTCGTTCAACTCACTATGCTGCTGTACTTCGCATTCTCCGGTATGTCAAGGGTACTCTTTTTCATGGTCTCCATTTCTCCAGCCAGTCCTCTCTTCAGTTACATGCCTACTCTGATGCTAATTAGGCTGAAGACCCTACGGATCAACGTTCTACCACCGGCTTCTGCTTCTTTCTAGGCGACTCCTTTATTTCTTGGCGCAGTAAGAAACAGACTCTGGTTGCTCGCTTTAGCACTGAAGCTGAGTACCGTGCCCTTGCTGACACTAAACAGGAACTTCTCTGGCTTCGGTGGCTCCTTCAAGACATGGGTGTCAATCATTCTGGGGCCACTATGCTTCATTGCGACAATCGCAGTGCCATATTGATTGCACACAATGATGTTTTTCATGATCGCACTAAACATATTGAAATTGACTGTCACTTCATTTGACAACATGTGGTCTGTGGTACCGTCCATCTTGCTCCTGTTTCTTCAACTGATCAAATAGCTGATATCTTCACCAAGTCTCTTCTGCCCTGCCGGTTTGATGCCCTCATCACCAAACTCAAGTTGGTCTCTGCTCCACCATCTTGAGTTTGGGGGGAGTGTTAGATTTAGTAATATATATAATTCCTAATATATATAATTCCTTAATTTATGTATTCCTTATTTTGTATATTGTTAGATTTAGTAATATATATAATTCCTTAATTTATGTATTCCTTATTTTGTATATTCTATCATAATTAAGATTACTATCTTATTTCCTATTTTGTATATTCTATTATAATTAGTATTACTATTTCCTATCAGCATTAGGATTATTGTTCTCTTATATAAGGGACCTTGTAATCTTGTATTCATACACACAATTATCAATATTAATACATAATTCTTTTCTCCTTCTTTTATTCTAACACCACAGATGAGTGGTGACATTCTAGGAACTTCAGACACAAGACGAAGTCAAATGGGAGATGTCATAGGATGGATTTGTGTCGATTTCCCGCGACTCCCATGCTCCAGAGAGATTTTGTTCTGTACAAGAGTTTCAATTTTTGGGTCCTTCAAGTATTTTTTGCACCCCTTCTTGAGCACATTCATAAAAAGGATCCATCCATCACAACCGAAACCAGTCCAGAAATGAAAAATTCGAAGACAATTTACTTTCCCCACAAGGGAAAAAATAATAATAATAATAATAATAATAATAATAAATTAAAAAAAATCTCCATAGCCCAGCTGAAATCTTAACAGTACAAAAATTTTCTACCATAATTGGAGAAGAATGCATTGTCAAACTAGTATACAAGTGGGGGGCTCTTGAATTACAAAAACCCAATCCTTACGAATCCACTTAAGTGAACAATGTGCAAAACAAATCAATACTAGGAAGATACTCAACTACCAATGCTCAGCCAGAGTATCATCGGGGCAAAAAATACCCATCAACACCATGCCATCTATTACAAGAATTCGAGCTGCTATTTTTTCACGTTCAAACGGCTGGCTAGTGTCCATTAGACACAGCTTTCTTCGATTTCTTGCTACCATAAATCTTCGCATAAACACTCTTTGTCCTAATCGACAACAAGACATCTAAACCAAACCCAACAATGCAAGCAATAGCCATCACCACAAACACAAGCCTGTAACAGTGGGCACCAATGCAGGTGTTGCCCCCACTGGCCGCGCTCGTCGCCTGAGCATCGTACAAGAGACCAGCGAGCAGACCTGAGAAGAGGAAGGAGCCCAGTGGGAGGTTGAGGATGAGAATGTTGTAGATGAGACCGTAGTATTTGAGGCCGAACAGTTCGGAGGCAGTAGGAACTGTGACGGCGAGTCTGACCCCATAGCATATCCCGACTACTATCGAACCAACGTAGAGTGAACCAGGCAAAGCCATGGCCATCAGAATGTAACCAACAGCCATGAGGATTTGAGAAGCTGCATTCCAAAGAGGCCTCGGTGTTCCCGCTTTCCTGCAAACGAGGAAATGAGCAATAAAATCAATGACTTTCTAGTTTATTGTACAGAAATGTTGAGTTGCAACTTATCGAGTTACAAAACTGTGAAAGGATTAGCTGGAACTAACACAGATATGGCAGATTTTAAAAATATATATACATGCGCTGGATTGGGAACATGAATTTTGTTACTTGTTTATGTGAATATATCATAAATAAGAAAATTAATTTAATCATTGAATACATTACTCAACGTATAAAAAATCACACAAATGCGTAATAAAATATTATAATTATAACGTTTTGACTACTTAAATCCAAGTTTAATTTAATTATATATTTAAAAAATGATAAAATAATTAGATGTCAAGGAGTTATGTTTTTGGGCAAAAAAAAAAGTGAATCATTTTAGATCATCATCAAATAAGGACAAGAATTAGAAAGTTGGAAAAAGTTTTAAAAAGTTAGAGAAAATTAAAAAAATTTGAAAAAAGTTGGTAGTTTTGTATATTGTGATTTTTTTGTGTATGGTAAATGTTGTTGAAAAAAGTAAAAAAAAAAAGGATGGAGAAAATTGGAAAGCTAGAGTTTTTTTTGGTTGCCAACAAACAGGCCCTTAAACACCGTATAACATAGGGGGAACAAAATAAGGCAAAACTACCCTATCACCTAGACAACCTATATATAGTGAATCAAGCTAACCATGACTCCTTAAAAATGAGATTTAGAATCTATGAGTCAAATAGTAAATTCAAAAAGAAAAACAGCAAATAGATAACGTACGTAACAAACCCTAGTCAGATTATATGTTGATGTCCATAGCAATGTCCAAATCCATTTCTTTGTTGGGCGGATGAACGAGCAAACAAAAGTTTCTTATTTTAATCCTTTTCCCTTCATGGCCAAAACAAAAATCATTGTCATGGTTAGCTGATACCCATTTTTACCATAAATATGGAGTGAGTAAGTCCTCAAACAAATAAGGTAGCATTGGAAGGGAAGGGGAAAGATACAAGAAGGGGCCAAAACTAATGGTTTGCTCAACTGTTGGTGCTTCTCTGGGGTGAGGCTCCGGACAAAATTGTTTGGTTTCCAAGGCATCTAGTTGTGGGCTCAATGTCAGCTGCCCAACCATTCGAATAAAATGAAGGGCTTGGGCTTTGATGACTTGATTGTTTGTCCCAATTTGGGTTGGAGAGAAGATTGACAACTGTGGCCCATAATAGGGCTACTAGCTAGTATCATCCTGAAGTTTCTCTTGGATTGTATCACAAACACGTGGCAGGCAACTGATAAGTGTTGATGAGAGACTGGACAACTGTCGATTTGGGTGCCACGTGTCAACATTCTCAACTTCAGTGGCATGCAATGCAAATCTGGAACAGAATGAATGACCGAATACCAATACAATAAACATTTTTAAAGGATTTCGTGCGTCATAACATTTTGCTAATTATCAGAGAATGAATCCCATCAAACAGAATGTTAACCAAATATTTGCGTCATTCTCCAAAAGGATACTTGAGATCTAAACAATTATAATACGCCATGCTTTGTTTGGTAAGAAAGATGAAAAAGGTGGAAGGAATGGAAAATTTTTTCTGTCACTCTACTTTTTCCCTCAAACCAAAACACTAGCACTAGTTTCGTAAACCAAACTAAAGTTATTGCGGCCCATGTTCTTTATGGACCTGAAAGGGGAACCCAACTAACAACATGCCCACACTGAATGTTGCTTTCAAAGTCTGTAAACTTATCCTGTTGCTATGGGCAATCCAACAAGAATTTGCTTAGAGAATGAATCGTATGTTGCCTTTCAGAGTCTAAAGAGTGCGTGTTCTTTGGGTGACCAAAATTGTGTCAATGAAGCGACAAAGTCCCTCATAAAGAAAGGTTGAAATTATAATAAGAGACTAATGGGTAAATTAGGCTTTTGTAATGGTTCTTTTTTTTTTTTTTTTTTTTAAGTCTTCCCCACATTATTGACCTTAGAGCACAAGTTGAAGTTGTCATTCTCAGGTGATTAATATAGGCCTTTCCTTCAACTTCAAAATTAAGGCTTCGGTTGAAAAAGTCAGTTAGTTTTCCGATTTTTTCCTAAATAATAAAATTTACCCACTTACGTTTTAAAATTTATTTTAAATCATGACAAAAATATTAAATTAACAAAAAAACAAAAGTTAGCCACTAAAAACGCTAACTTTTTTCCATGTGCACACACACAAAAAAGTTAATTTTTTGGTAACTAACAAAAAATTAATTTTTCGGTAGTAATTTTTTGGTAACTACCAAAAAATTAATTTTTCTTCTTCCTAAATTAAGCCTAAGAATTCATCACTCTTTATTTCAGAATCAAGCTTTTAAGGTAATTTTTCACTCACCCACTTTTGACTCATAAATCAACCCATCATCGGGGGCATGCAGTCTAACGATCCACTTGAAATGACTGACTCTCACTAATTTGGAGAATTATACCAAAACTTTATTGATTTTGGTCTTTTTTTACTTATAAATTTTACTTTTGTCTTGTAATTATTAAATTTTTGTACCCACTGTATTTTTATTTTTGCTCCCATTTGCCTTAAAAAATTAATATTTCTTCACTAATTATAAATATGAATCCCTACAAGTACTACAAGTGTGTGTTTGGAACCTGAATTTGTGGAGGAAGATATTTTTAATAGTTAAGTAATTAAAAATTCATTTATTTTTTAAAAAAATATCTGTCCATGGAGTCTCATTTTTCTAACATACCCTCAAATCCTAGATCCAGTACCCAAACACACCTCGAATCTTTTCTGTCCTCACCGCTTGCAGCCAGCAGTCTTATTGATTGCAGTCCTAACATTGTACTCTCTTCTGGGTTATCTGCCCCATTTTACGTCAAGAAAAAATTTCAAAAATTACTATGAATCCCTAATATTCTCTTTATTTTTAATTTTTTTATTATTATTAATTTTAAAAAATTTTAATATTTCATTAAAAAATAAAAATTCTAGAAGTAAGTTAATCGAATATATAAATTTTTTATATAATCATATGTTTTTAAACAAGTACTATTATCGCTATTTTTTGTGAATTTTTTTGAATTCATGGGAATGGATTTAGAAAACTGTTCCCACTAGAGATGTCAACGGGACGAGTATGGGGTGGGTATGACCTTCTCTGTCCCCGTTTATCAATACTCTTACTCCTTTCCGTCCCCATTCCCGTTTCGGAAAAAAAAATTTTTCCCATACCCGTCCCCACAAAATAATGACTTTTCCATCCCCATCCCCATCCCCGTTTACCCGCCAAATATATTAACTATTATAAATTATATATTATATGTATAAAATAAATATTTAAAATTATTATAAATATTATATAAATTAAATAAAAAAATATATTACATATATATATTAAATAAAAATTAAAAATATATATATAATATTTGATTTTGACTAATACACTTAACTAAAGATTCACTTCTTTGTGAGAAACCAATGTGGGACTTCTAAAAGAGTCACCACGCCAACAAAATTAACAAATAAATATTTAAACGGGTACAGGGCAGGTGGGGACTATTGTATCCGTCCCCGTTCCCGTACCTGTGCGAGTAACATTTCAAATCTTCGTACCCGTCCCCGTCCCCGTCCCCGCTATTAACATCCCCATATCCTCCCCGAATAGGACGGGTGAAGCGGGTACCCATCGAGTACAGGTATATTTGACATCCCTAGTTCCCACAGTTTACTACTTTCAAGAAAAAAAAAATCAAAATTAATCTTAAATCACATTTTATCTCAATTTATCTTATTTTTTCTTACTCCAAACGAAACCTAATGGCTATGATCAAGTGATAGGGACCAAACAATTCGACAATTAACTCATCACTAAAAAGCAAAGCACCGATGACTAAACCCACTTGCACATCTGAACAAATTGGTATTAATATATTCATCACTGCCACTTGCATCTTTCTTTGTTTTTTTTTTGTTTTTTCATCTTTTGAATTGATCAATGTTTTTTTTAATTTTTTAAAACAAAAATAAAAAAAGTCACAAAAAAGTAGCTAAAAAGGGAACTGATAAACAAATAGCGTGAGCAATGCATTAAAGCAAGAAAAATCAGGGATAAAGAAACAAATTGGGGTATTTTTTAGTTTATTTTGACTTACTTGATGAAGTATTCAGAAACGGAACCGGAAACGATCCGACCAAAGAACCCGAATATGCTGGTGAGCGAAACAAAGATCGAAACGTCGGCGTATCCAAGAGCCAGACCCATCTGCCCCATGTTGTTCATCACTGCCAAACCAGTCCCCACTCCACACAGAAACGAAACGAACAATACCCAGAAGTCAACCGTCTTAAAGGCCTCCAGTATCGTGTGGTCCTCGCCAATCACCGGTGTCCTCCGCTCAATCACCGCCGCCTCCGACTTTTCGGGCTCCGCCGCCGCTGCCTCGGCCTTCTTCTCTGTCGCCGGAGTAGTCTGTTGGCCCAGTAACGGTTCCGTCGCCGTCACGAGACGCTCAACGTCCGAGTTAGATTCCGAATCGGAGCGAATGAAATTCTGGAACGCGAGGTAGATTGGGATCGATAATGGAGAAGCCAAGAGGATGAGGAGGACGACCGCGAACGCCTGCGAAATTGCGCGGTTGTGAGCTCCAGTGACGTCGAATACCAAGAGATAAACGGCGACGATGACTGCGACGGTGTTGATGATTCCGAAATAGCGAGTTTCTTCTTTCTCCTCGCCGGAGGCGGAGGAAGGCGGGATCTCGCGGAGGAAGATAATGGCGGTGAGGCATACTAGGAGGGGGACGACGGCGAGCATGAGGAGGAAAGTTGAAGGGTCGTCGGAGAAGAGAGCCGAGCAGAGGTCGGTGAAAATGGCCGTGCTCAGACCCACATACCCCTTGAGAATTCCCGAAACGGGTCCCCTGTTCTTCCTGAAGTTCCGAATGCAGGTTACGAGGACGGCGGTGTTCATCCACGTCGTACTGTTCCCTCCCATGCACAGAAATATGCACATCTGCAATCAATATCGACAAAATTCAATCCAAGAATCCAAGAAGTAAATACTAGCAGCGTTTGAAACTCCACACATTAGGCCCCGTTTGGATTCTGAAATTTGTAAAAAAAATATTAAAATTTTTTAAAAATTACTTACTTTTTATCTTATCATAAGAATTACAAACTTACTATTCTTATTAAATTTTATAATTTTTTACCACTTTAAACATAATAAAATATAATTTAAATAATTTTAAACGTTTGTAAATATATATAAATTTATATAATTATATGTCCAGTAAAAAATTTATTACTAAATTGTAAAGTTTTTCAGAATTTTTTTAATTTTTTCTCAGGTGCTCCAAACAGGCTCAATATCTTGTTTCAAATATGTCAATCGAGATTTCGAGATTGTTCTCACCTGCCAATAAGGTAAGGGCTTAACCTTTTGGCTGACGACAAGCCATTGGACGCCGTAGCCGATGAACCCTTCTAAGGAACCGATGAGTAAGAGCGCCGGAGTGGGGAGGCGGTCGGAGGCGAGGCCGGCGAGGAGGCCGAAGGCTTTTCCGACGTCTTTAGCGACGGAGAGGTTGTTGAGCTGGAGCTGGGTGAGGGCCATGAGTGACTTGAGCGCGTCGGAGTAGTTTGAGAAGGTGTAGTTGTTGCCGGAGATGGCTTGGACCCAGACGGCGGTCACGAAACCCAGCCATTTCCCGGCTGGAGTTGTCGGAGAAATCCGGAAACCCATAGTGGGGGACCAAACAGCTTAAAAGCCAAGATTTAAAGTGGAGGGGTCAGAATCGGAAATAGAAGTGAATTGAGACAAGTGATGGCTCAGCGTCCTGCTTCCGGATGAGCCCATATTTATAAAGAACGTAGGTGACATTGTGAATAGTATTGGGGTCAATTTGAAAAATATATTATATTGGGGGGTGTAAATCGTGATTAGTAAACATGGAATTGGGACTTTTTTTATTTAAAAAAATAAAAATAAAAAAGTGAGTGTAAAAGTTAGGCACGATAAAATATACGTTCCGTTTCGCAAACCAATTTTTAGTGGTAAATTATTAAAAGTTAATTTCTGAATGTTTCGCAATCCAATTTTTACACTTTTCAATTTAGTCATAATAAGTGTGTGTTTAGAGTTATATAAAAGTGTATAAAATAAAATAAAATTATAAAAATAAATATCTCGTAATTCGTATAATGAATGAAAAATTTAAATTTTATTATCTCATAATTCGTGTTTGTAGAGATTTGTAAAATTTTATTTTATTTTTTTTAGCTCCAAACAGGCCTAAGTTACTTCATTGAAAAGTTATTAAAATTTATTAAAAATTTTATCAAACACTCAAATTTTACCAAACACCCGTAATTCACAAAAGTTTGTTAAAAATTATTAAAAATTGTTACTTACTTTACCAAACATATTAAAAATTACTAAAATTTAAAATTCCAAACGACACCATAGTTAAAAAAAATAGAAAAGTTTGTGAAAATTTAAAATTTTTTGTATTTTTTGAAATTCAAACACCCTTCAAATCTATTTTTTAAAAAAATAAATTTAATTTAATTTAATTTTACCACTGTTTACAGTTATTATATTATTTTAATTCTAATTTTTGATATATTTTTGGATACCAATAGATATAAAATCGGGGTGACCGTAGCTCTATCGGTGTGATATGTACGGCTTTTGCACAACATCTTTTTTTCACAGAAGAAAAAGAAAAATATCTTTTGTGATGGAGAAATGAAAATGAACTCTCTCTCCACCGTTCGACCATGGGTCCACGCAATTTTTAATTAAATATAATATATATATATATATATTCAATTGTTTGGCAGTGGCGTTTTTAAAGATTTATTAAAGGAGTTTTTTTTATAGTAATGTTAAATGCATTTTAATTTAATTTCATTTTTTGTATTTTAAAAAGTGCAATTTTTGTGATAAGAAATAGAGCATAAAAAATTAAAAATGAAGTTCATTTATCATTTATATTTTTTTAATATTTTTTGCCCCTCGTGACTCAAATTTAATTTTTTTTTTTAGAATTTTTAAATATGCAATTTACATTTTCCACAAAAAGTAAATTCAAGATAAAAATAATTAAAATGTTTAAAATACTCAAAATGTAATTAGACGTAAAAATCATATTCTAAAGTATTTTTATGTTTATAAAAAATGTTAATAATATACTAAAACCTATTAAACTAAATAAAATAGTAAAAAAATATGAAAAATAAAATAAAAACTAAACTTCAGGCTTGTTTGGTGAAACAAAAAGTTGGTAAAAAATACAATAAAAATAAAAAAATATGACATAAAAGTGACATATAAAAAAATTTTAATTGAAAAAAAATATAAACATTAGTTAAAATTAATAAATTTTGATTCCACCAAACAGTGCCTTCACTTCAATGGCTATAATTTTTGTAAATCTAAATAATTTGACCCCTTTCATCTCTTATTTCTATTTTTCATTCTCGACGAAAAGTAGGAGTGAACGTAGTAAGTCTACCTGAGCTGTACCTCGGGTGGTCTCCTTAAAATTTTTTGGTTGTAGTATAATTTTTTTGTTTGTTTAAATTTAACTTAGTACTTTAAATTTTTTTACTCTAATTTAAATTTTCCTAACTCAATCAACTCACTTTACTTTAAACCTTTTATGATTATGTTGTCTGTTAACCTAGATGAACCCAATATATAATTTTTTTTTTTGTTTAAAACTAAATAATTTGAATAATTCAAATTAAGCCAAATAAACGAACTGGGGTTTTCCTTTACTTTCCAAGAAAATTTGATTTTTCCAGGGAAAATGAATTAAAGATGAATGAATGAAAACGGTGGCCCTGTTAATTGTCATAGCGTGAAGTAATCGACATTCAATTATTGGGTAGGTGCACGGACAGGCGGTGGGGGTACGGCACGTTTCTGATCGCTGGACACAACAACAAGAAGACGCGTGTTACGGTGGAAGTGAATTTGGTGAGTCCGAGTTCTAATTTATTGAAAATTTAATTTTTATTTTGATACCAATTCAACCAAAACAAAGAAAAAAAACTTAGA
This sequence comes from Vitellaria paradoxa, assembly GCA_019916065.1. Lineage (NCBI taxonomy): Eukaryota > Viridiplantae > Streptophyta > Magnoliopsida > Ericales > Sapotaceae > Vitellaria > Vitellaria paradoxa. The sequence continues at coordinate 47,205,667 of CM034238.1, forward strand.
CCTCAATTCAATATATGAATAAGGGACGTTTGAAAATCGCTCCCATGGGCGTAGCATGGTTAGTATTCAGACAGTAGATGGCACTCAAAGATGTAAGTTCGAGTCATGACTGTCGCAGTGTGGGAGTTTTACCCTCTTGTGGGGGTGGCTCTTTGTGAGCACCAGGCACTTATCCTCCTGTCTAAGAGATCACCGTGTACCGCGATTTACCTCCTCCACCATTCTCTTGAGGCCAGGGGTGGGGGCCCTGGGAGCGACAGTATCACCTTTTTGCACTCAAAGGACGTTTGAAAATCTGAAAAAGTTTAAAAACAAATTTAAAAGTTAGTGTTGAGGTGATATAAAAATGAGATGTGATAAAATTTAATCGAAGAAAGTTGAAAACTTTTAAAATTTGTTAAAAAAATATAAAACTTCAAACGAAAATTTGACTAGATTGTTTTGATTTAAAATATAACAAATTTAAATAAATATTTTAATTAAATTAAAACAACAGTATTTAATATGTTATTTTGATTAAAAATATTATAATATATATTATTTTATTAGGTTGAGTAGCTAACTTTTAAACTGAACACTTACGGATAATTTTGAATATGCCATAAATTAACTATCCGTTTACTGAGACTAATGACTACTTCAATAGCGGTTGGATTTTTTTACCTTCTTATATTTTAATTTTTTTTTTAAACTTTCAAGAGTAAAAATGTCAATTTAACAAAAATAAATTAGCCACCTAAAAAAATTACTTTTTTTTCTTCCCAAACACAAAATTAACTGGGTTTTTTTTAGTTAGCTACTAGCCATTAGCCATTAGTCACTTTTTTTCTTTCCCAAATACAAAATTAGCTAGCTATTTTTTTAATTAACTATTAGCTAGTAGCCATTAGTCAATGCTAATTGTTCCTACATGGGGCCCAAATTCAAATATCGAATCTAAGGAATTAGCCAGCGAGTAGTTGAACTCGTGGATACCAGGCGACTTTGAATACTATTATTGTTACATACAAATGTAGTAATGACCTTAATTTTGGCTTATACCCATAAGGAACAATAAATGCGATATAAATGGTAAGGAACAAATTAAATTATAAAAAAAAAAATTATATAACAATAGTAACCTTGTGCTTGAGTGTTTTGTAGGCACAGTTTTTTTATTAATTATTTATTTATTTTTTTGTAGTAGGAGTTATGTTGATAACCTGTCACATAAGATTATTGATAATTTTGAATATTTTATCAAATATCTAGAATACTAAAGTTTGTGTTTTTTTTTAATTTTTAATTTTTTATCTGCCCATCGTGGATTGAAGAAATTATAAAATCATATTCTCACGTTTTCATATATAATTTGAATAAACATAATTATCCTTTATAATTAAAATTTTACAAATGTTGACAAAAACACTTAAACTTAATTTGGTACAAAAGAATATATTAAAAATTAAAATAAAACTTATTTATATTTTTAACAAATATATTAAAATTTTAATTTTTTTTATTTATTTTACTACTGCTAAAAGTTACTTAATTATATTTAAAATATTATTTTATTTTATTTTCCATCGTTAACCCAGGCCATCAGTTTGCCTCAAAAAAATGAAAAAAAAAAAAGAAGGAAACAGCCAACAAAACGACAGCGCTCCACCCGACTTTAGCAGCGGCAGTCGGGGTCGACTTCAGCCCCTCTCCGGACCGCTCCCGAGTTTAGTCACCCTTTCGTAATCAAATGACCAAAACGACAAGATTTGATGTCTGATTAAATTGTGAGGGCGAGAGACAAAGAGATATATGGTGGGCCTTTTATAAGGCTGCTGCCTTATCAGAATTGAGAAGTATGTGTGCGGCTAGTTTTGAATGGAAAATGGGAGGTGGACCAGGAATGGAAAAGTACATTGATGCAGAATCTTCAAATTTACATTTAATAAACAAATATATATTTATAATTTAACTTACAATAATTTCGGCACCGTTGAAGTGCCAACAAACTAAGGCCCGTTTGGTGCACCAAGAAATACTAAAAAAATAAAAAAAAATGTAATACATCAAATATTTTTTTGACGTTTGGTGACACCACCAAAATTTATCAAAATTTTCATTGGAACATTTGCTAATGAAACGTTCCAACGACTGTCATGTGAAAAGGTTGAAAGTTTGTCAGTAGTGTTGCTGTAAAAGTTGTCAGGCCAAAAAAAAACCGTTGGAACAGACATTTTAGCATCTGTTCCAACGGATTTCAAAAAAAAAATCTTGACCTTATCCATTGGAACAAGCATTCTAGTACCTGTTTCAATGGATTTCAAAAAAAAATCCTGACCTTTCTGCGCGCATGTCATTCTTGCACAAATCACGGGATTGGTAAAGTTTGAAAAATTTAAGTAACTTTTGGTATCTTTTAGTCACTTTTGATGGATTTATGTTGCACCAAACAGGGCAAAAAAAATTATACTATTACATTTACACTTTTTCACTTTTATTAATTTTAAAAAATTTTAATATTTTACTAAAAAAACTAAAAATTTGGAAGGAGATTAATCGAGGGAGAAGATTTTTTTTGACAATTATATTCTTTGAGTTGAAAACTTTCAAATAAGTATCATTATTGTTATTTTATACCAATTTTTTCGGATTCATTAGAACGGATTTAAAAAAATTGTTCTAACGGTTTTGGCGCTGTATATTTTCGAAGAGACTTTTGGAATTCGTTAAAACGGATTTGATAAACCGTTTTAACGGTTTGGTGCAAAAGAGAGAGATAAAAACTACTGTATAGAACATCAAGAGGCATTTTTTTAAATTCATTAGAACGGATTTAAAAAACCGTTGTTACGGTTTTAGCACTGTTCATATTTAAAAAATGGCATTTGGTGTTTTCTATCTCTAGAAAATGTGATTTGGAGTAAAACACTAAACGTCATTTTTTATCTAAAATCACGTTTTATCTTTTTTTTTTTTTTTTTATTATCACTCCAAGCGCACGCTTTACCCACAAAACTAAGCATGATGCACGAATAAGTTTTCAAACTTATATTCAGGGTGCAAATACACTCCTACTGTTCAATTTACAATAATTTCATCATTGAATAAATGTAAAAATACACCCCTGAGTGCAAAGCGATGAAGAAAATGAGAACATGTAACTCACTTAAAAAAAATGCATAAAACGATCCAACCAAATAACAACCTTATCCCCTAATTCTTAAAAAAATGCATAAAACTATCCAACCAAATAACAACCTTATCCCCTAATTTTTGGTGATTTCTCAATTCTTTGCAATCAAAATTCTTTAAGTTTGGAGCTCTAAAAAATTTCAACTTTCTTCAATTAAAATTTGTCACGTTTCATTTTTATACCAACTTTTAGATATATTTAGACTTTTTTAAAACTCCAAAAGGTATAACAAATTCAATCTAACAAAATTATTAAGTATTCATTAATAATTGTTCAACTGAGCTCATGTATCAAGTTGACGTACCAAGGGGCCGTTTAGTAACGTTGTTATTTTTCTATTTACATTTTTATATTTATGTTTTATATTTTTTATTTTTTGTTTTTCGTTGTCGTTTTCTTTTTCTGAAATGGAAATTGAAATTGAAATTGCGCTTGGAAATACAATTTCATTTACAATTACCAATTTTTTATTTTCATAAAATATTTAATTTTATTATTTTTTTAAAAAATTAATTGAATTTAATAAATATATTTTATATTAATTTAATTTATTTATATTTTTTATTAAAAATTGAATACAATATAAATATTATATCATTTAATCCAGTAAATGTAAAATATATTAATTATAATTTAATTATATTATTTGCTAAAAATAATTGAATAAAATATATTTCATAATAATTTAAATAATTTAATTATGATATTTATTAAAAATAATTTAATAAAATATATTTATATTAATTAAATTATTTATTAAATTAAATTAATATATTTTATTATATATTAATAATTTAATAAATATATATTTCTTATTAATTAAATTGACTAATTTAATTTAATTATTTATTAGAAATAAATTAATAATAGATATTACATATTAATTTTAGTTTAATAAAATATTTGAATAAAATAATTTATTTTAATATGATGTAACAAAAATGGATAAAATATTAAAATTGACAAAATGTTTGTAATAGAAAAAGAAAAACAGAGTGAAAACATCTTTTTTTCTATTTACGTTTTTTTTTTAAGTTTTCATTTTTTGAAAACAAAAAAAAATGTAAACAGATTTAACAAATATGATTCCATTACCAATTTACAAAATTTTAAAAACATAAACAGAAAAATAAAAAATAAAAATATTACCAAACGGGGCCTAAAAATTTGGTTTACATTAACATGTTGTCTGAGTCTTCAAATAGGAGGAAATTATTACGTATTAAATTATACTTGCTATTTGTGTATTGGGTATAAATTAGAGGAGCCTATTTACGTATTTTTCCTTGATTTAGATATAGAACTGTTACAAATTAAACTATGGGGGTGTATTTGTATATCGGTTATAAACTTAGAGATTTATTTCTGCATTAATCCTTAATTTAAGAATGTAATTATTACAAATTGTTAAATGAGTATATTTGTATATTTGGTATAAGTTTGGAGCTATGCAACAGTCATGTCTTCTTTTAGACAAAAAGATCGTAAAATAAAATTAATTTAAAAAATTATATCACGGTGTTATCCTAATTAATAGGATTTTTTTTTATTAATTTTTTTTTTTTCATTTACTGAATTGAAAGGCCAAGTCATTGTTTTGCCTAAGTTTTTAGAAGAGCAAAATGGACTGGGGCTGGTAGGTGATTGATTACTGACGCTTGGAAACCTAACTTAGAAAAGTGATATTCACTTTTCATCAATTCCTTGCGTTGTCCTAATTTAAAAAAGAAATGATGGCAATCGGAAAGTAAGGGCTTAGAATTCCAAGTTTGTGAACTTTGTTTGGAGTTAATAATTATACGCCTTTTTAGATTTGAATTCCGAGCTTAAAACAAATCGGAAGTGTTGAAGTTAGATTAGAATTCTGAACTCGCGACGAAGTAGGGTTGGCATGGAATTGCAAGTTAGGCTGCGTTTGGCATAATAAATTTTGTTAATTTTTGATAACCTTTTTTCACAAATTGACATGTGCAATTTTTATTTTTTATTTTTGGTCACTTATCAATATATGTCATTTTTATGTATTTGGTAAAAACTTATAAATATTATAGAAAATTTTTGAAGAAAATTAGTAAGAGTTAAAAAAAAAAATTGATAATTTTGTGTGTGGAAACAAAGTTATGTATCTAGTAAATTTTAGTAGAAAAATTACAAACATAAAAAGAAAATTAAAAAAATTTTAATATTTGTCAAACGGGGACTTAAACTTACAGAGAGTTGTGGTGATTGTATTTATATTTATGAATTTGAAATTAAATTATGAAACACTGATTATTATTGAAAATGAGAACTGTGTAAGGGCTTGTTTAGTTGATAAAAAACAGGATAAAAGTACAATAAAAGTAGAAGATGTGATATAAATGTGATATGTGAAAAAATTTAATTAGAGGAAAGTACAAAAATTAGTTAAAATTTGTAACTTTTATTGACTTTTAGTATCACCAAACAGGCCCTAAGTATTATAAAAGAGTCTTGGCCTTTAGCAATTATCAAAATTAATATAAATTTTTTATATTTTATATTTAACTTTTTTTAAATGTATAATTTATCTATCTTATGTTAAACTTTATTATAACTATTTTACTTTTGATAAATTTAAATGTTCTAAATTTTTATCCATCATTCTTGACTCCTCTTAATTACTTAGGGATCGTTTGATGTCACTATGAAAAATAAAAAAAAATATAATTATGTATCATGAATTGACACGTAACATTTCAGTGGTTAGTTTAGTATTTGGTAAAAAATTTATAAAAGTTAGAGAAAGTTAGTTATAAAGAAATTTGAAAGAAATTAAAGAAAGTTGGCACAAATTAAAAAATTTAATTTTGTGCTTGATGAAAAATTAAAAATAAAAGTTAAAATTTTGATAAAAGTTGTTTTTTATTTTATTTATATATATATATATTTTTAGGGTGCGCCCAACAGCTCTTAAAATTTTCTTAATAACAATCAGTCAGCGGTATCCATATGCGATACGCCATTTGTCTCTTTCTGTTGAGATGATAAGGCGGGCCATCACTAGTTATCACTTATCAGACAAGTTGATAAGGCTTCGTTACCTTTTTTTTTTTCTTTTAGAAAAAAGACAGCTTTGTCAGTCTCGAAATTCAACATGTGAACGTAGGACTTGGGCGGTTGCAGCCGACCAAAATGATATTGTTTCAGTGTTTTTTTTTTTTTTTTGTTTAAAACGATACTGTTTCACTTAAGTCTCCATATTTAAACATATCAATTCATATTCAAATATGACATATTCGAATATAAGGACTTAAGTGGAACAACGTCATTTTAAGAAGAAAAATATCGAAATGACGTCGTTTTGAGGAGAAAAATGCCGAAACGACGTCGTTTTAAATCGACTGCTGCGACTGAAGTCGACCCCCGACTGTAGCCCTCTTCTCCTGTGAAGGTATTTCCTTCCTAACCCCAGTTTCCATCTCTGAGAGGATTTTACATGCAAGCCTTACTTTAGGCGTATTTAGAATAACAAAAATAAGATAAAATAAGACAAATTATGAATTTGTAATTTATACAGTAAAATATAAAATGAATAATTTTTAAAATTTTTTAGTATTTTTATTTTTTTTCAGAATTTTTTGTCATCCCAAATGAAACCTTTATACAAAAAATTATGTTTAAAGTTCCATTTGGAGTTGTAATTTTCTTCAATTTTAAGGTAATTTTAAAAGTTCTAAATTTTTTATTAAATTTTGTCACGGTCATTTTTTAATCATTGTTTATTTTTACTTATTTTTGAACTTTTTCAGGGTCCTAACGCCACCTAAATAACGCCTCCTAAATTTTAGACTTTGTTAGGAAAATAGCCAATTTCTCAACTTTTGGCTATTTAAATTTTTTATTTTTTTTACGTGAGCAAATTCACCTCTTACATTTTTAACTTATTTTGAACCATGAAAATGTAAAGATGTCAAATTAAGAAAAAGTTAAAAAATTAGCTATTAAAAAGTTACTATTTTTTTTTCTCAAACACACACAAAAAAATAATAATAATTTTTATAACAGTTAATTAGTAGCTAGTTATAAAAAAAGGTAACTTTTTTTTTCTTCCCAAACTCTATTTTAAACTAAGAATTAATTAAATTATTTTAAAATATAAATAATAAAATTAATTTATATAATAATATAAGAGATTTTCTAATAATTATTAATAATTATTATTAAAATAATTATGTCATTATTTTTTTAAAATGATGAAGTTACTATTAAAGAATTTCAAATAAATAATTTTTTCAAAAGGATTTCTAATTCATCATAAAATTGTATTTTTGTAATTCTCTTTAAATAATTAAGACTAAATTTACCAATTTAAATTACAAATACAACCTTGATATTAGTAAATTGTAATGCTAGTTTTAAAATTAAAAAAAAAACTATATTATCGTACAAATAAAAAGTATTTAGATTTTAAATGTCTGTTATTTAATTATATAAAAATATTAAATGAGCTTAATGAAACATTATTTAAACTTAATTTGTTTACTAAATAAGTCTAAATTTTATATACAAATTTGGTCCTTTTATTAAATAAACCGACGGAGCAAATCTCAAACTTATTCATAAGAAACTCAATTCATTTATAGATTTATAAATTAATAATTACTCTATGACGAGAATGCAGAGTGTCTTATACAAATACCAATTATTTGTTAGAAAAATAAAATTATTTTTAAATTATTTTAATGGAAAGTTTTTACAATTAATTATTTATATTTTAATAATACTAGTCATTTTGTTTAACTAATAAATCATAATAAATAAAAAATAAGAGCAAATTTGTTATTTTGTACTTGAAAAAAACAATTATTTACACTTTAAAGTAAAAAAGTAACTCTTGAATTTCGTACAGAAAATTTCGTCGTAATAAGTTATTAGAAGGAAATATACACCCTGTCTGCTTATCATATTAAATGAACAAAAATACGAATTATTATATTTTTAATTTAAAAAATATTATTCCCACGTGATTGTAAGAATTAATTATGATAAATTATGTTACGATTGGATCCAATTCACAATGATAAAGGCATATTCGCCCCATTGCGGAATGAATGTGCTTTTTTTAACTTTTGAGGCCGCCACGGGACCTTTCGAAGATTCAGCTTAATTTGGTGTGCTGGATTTGGATTTTTTTGAAATTTATAAAATTCAGAAGTTAGTAAAAACAAAAAAAATATTAACTTTAATTAAATTTAATTAATTAAGGTGTGTTTGGTTTGATAAGAATTGTTAAAAAATTTTAAAAATCTCTAAAAATTATTTATTTATTTTTTCACCGCATAAATTATGAACTTACTAATTATCTCATTTTATATCATTTTATTTTATTTTTTATCAGTCTAAATGACCCTTAACCGGCCAAACCAGGGGGAGTGGTGGCCGTTGAATTTATAGCAGCTTCGTTCAAGCTGAGGGGGCCGGGCTGCGCCTAATTGTTGGACAACAGCGTGCAAAAACCACTTGCAGCAGTTTTGTCCATGGCTGCTGTTCGGAATTCCCGTTGGCTTCAAATTTCTCTTGGACCGTTCTTATCAAGTATATTTGTTTTTTATTTGTATTCGTCCGATGTTTTCAGTCCAGTTTTCAAGTCACCATACTAAAAGTCGAATCAAAGCAGTCAAATCGGTTCAATTTTCGAGTTATTTTATTTTTTTTAATGCACCCGGTATCCTAAGCTAAACTATTTATGACCATTCCTATTCCGAATCTACTTGTTTTAATTGAATTCAACCCTGTTTAGTCACGTCAAAATTTATTGATAATCATTAATTTTATTTAATTTTTATATTATTTTAATCAAAATTTTTCATATACTATTTTTATGTTACATTTTTTTATTTTTATTATATTTTTTCTTCTATTTTTTATCTACCAAACAGTCCTCAGTAGTTTAATTTTATTAAAAATTTAATTGTATTTATTTTTAAAAGTTAAAAAAATCAATTTGATTATATTGGTGCAATTGTGAATTGACATATTTTTTTAATCAAATTTTTTCAATATTACCTTTATGTCACATCTTTCTATTTTTATTATACTTTTTCCTCTATTTTTTATCTACCAAATAGCCCTCTCAGTAGTTTAATTTTATTAAAAATTTAATTGTATTTATTTTTAAAAGTTAAAAAAAATCAATTTGAATATATTGGTGCAATTGTGAATTGACATATTTTTTTTAATCAAATTTTTTTAATATTACCTTTATATCACATCTTTCTATTTTTATTATACTTTTTCCTCTATTTTTTATCTACCAAATAGCCCTCTCAGTAGTTTAATTTTATTAAAAATTTAATTGTATTTATTTTTTATTATATTGGTGCAACTGTGAATTGGCATATTTTTAAATTTAAAACCGATACAAATTAATTTTGCATTCATACCTTGGGACAAATTAAAACCTTTTTGTATGAAATTCAGAACATCATAATAGTATGGACGTGCTCGATAAGACGATCCATTCTAATTTAGTGAAATTAAGACTATTCCAAATCTAAGGTAAATCAAAATTGTCCGATTGCCAAAACTCTTGTTTAGTTTTATACCCGGGAAGATTGATGTCAATTTAGTAATAATCTAATTTAACCGTTAAATTTTAATTTGATAATTTAAATATATTTATGTATTTTTCAAATTAAAAATTTATGAATATATTTAAATAGTTAAATTTTAGTAAATACCTAGATTAAGTTATCAGCATACACCGCTGCCAATTTTTCTAGTTTTTGTATTTGCTGCGTCCAAACATATAGACGCCATCTCTATCTTCCACGATGCATTAATTAGACGAGAACGTGAACTCATGCCATTTTTCGGGGAAAGGGGGGGGGGGGGGAGTCAATGCTTGCCCGTAAACAATTAATTTTGGGGTTTTTGGAGGCCGGTCATAATTTATAGACTATTAAGGGTTTAAGTCATACCCTTAAAAATTATTTGTAAATAAGTCATATGGGCACCGAAAAGACAAAAAAGATCTCGCGCATCTTTTCACTCATAAAATCAGTTTATTTGAAAACCTTCCTGTTTTATCGGAAACGTTCCGCGACTTTCCAACTTCTTCACAAATCATCTGAAAACTAATCAAAACTTCTTCCAAATCAAGCCTCAATCGATCCCTAACTTTTCGCCGAGCAAATCCACACATTACAGTGCTTCGCAATCAACAGGTACTATATTCGATTAAAGGTACTCTTTAGGGTTTTTCTTCAAAACACATATCGAGGGTTTGAATATTTATTGTGTGGTACTGTTTAGGGTTTTCGATTATCTTTGTAATAACAGGTTTTGTGGTACTGTATTATGTATTTAGTTTCTCCGAAAACGTATAATCGTTGCTATTTTTACAATAGCCTAATATGAAACATTACCACATACATGTGGTACTGTCACACATGCGGTACTGTCCGTCATTCGTTTGATATTTGCAACCATTTTTGTGTTTAAATGTGATGTTTGCATAATAGAGTCATGCGGTACTGTTTTTGAACGAGCATGCATCCTAAAAAAAACAGTACCGCAGACTATGGTACTGTCACACATGCGGTACTGTCTCTCATTCGTTTAATATGTGAGCAATTTTTGTGTTTACATGTGATGTTTGCATGATAGAGTCACGTGGTACTGTTTTTGAACGAGCATGCATCCTAAAAAAAACAGTACCACAGACATGTGGTACTGTCACACATGCGGTACTGTCTCTCATTCGTTTGATATGTGAGCCATTTTTGTGTTTAAATGTGATGTTTGCATGATAGAGTCACGTGGTACTGTTTTTGAACGAGCATGCATCCTAAAAAAAAACAGTACCGCAGACATGTGGTACTGTCACACATGCGGTACTGTCGGTTATTCGTTTGATATGTGAACTATTTTTGTATTTACATGTGATGTTTGCATGATAGAGTCACGTGGTACTGTTTTGAACGAGCATGCATCCTAAAAAAAACAGTACCGCAGACATGTGGTACTGTCACACATGCGGTACTGTCTTTCATTCGTTTGATATGTGAACTATTTTTGTGTTTACATGTGATGTTTGCATGATAGAGTCATGCGGTACTGTTTTTGAACGAGCATGCATCCTAAAAAAAATAGTACCGCAGACTATGGTACTGTCACACATGCGGTACTGTCGGTAATTTCATTGTATGTGTGATTCTCTTCTTTGTTTAATGGTGCTCTTTGCATGATATAATCATTCGGTACTGTTTTTGTGAAGCAAGCATATTTTGTGAGACAGTACCGCATGTGTGGTACTGTCAGACATGCGGTACTGTCATAGAAGTGGTACTGTATCTAGATGATATTGCATTTTATCTCTAACAGAAAACAAATGTTACGAAAATACAGGTATTGCTATCACGCTCATACAAAATCAAACATAGTGAACATCCAGTACCGTTCGAACCTAATCTCAGTCATTAATGAAGTTGAAACCATCAACTTGACAAAAGCACACCATGTATATCTCAAACATTCTCCATTTTGGAAGCTCATCCTCACTATTTTAAACTGTGAAATTAACAAAGATTACTCGAGGAAAAGCGATGTTGATGTGGAAGCAATCATCAAAACATTTGACCCACAGTCCAAATCTTTCAACCTAGGTGGAATAAAGCTTCGCATCAGAGAGAAAGAGTTGCGAACAATGTTTGCAATAGAGGATGGTGAACAACTGATAGACAGTGTCAAAAAAATCGTAAGGCCAGGCACTGAATTCGTCTCTCGTAGATTCTCTGGGTTGCGACGAATTAAGAAACAGAACATATCTGATACTTTGCGGCAGGCTGCTGCAGAGCAAACACGCATTGGCAGAGAAGATGTTGCAAGACTTTTGACACTGTTCTGTTTGGCAACGTTGTGTGTCCCTAACAAAGGACATTCATTGTCGTGGCACTACACAACATTGGTTGAAAATTTGGATCAAATCCGCCAATACAACTGGAGTGCACATATACTGGAATTCTTGGAGAACAGTTTGTGCTCAGATTCTAGGAACAAAGGTGTTGCAGGCTGTGTCATGATGTTACCGGTAACCTTTTCATATCATATTCTATATTATATGTTGGTACTGTCTTATGAACTTCATTCAACTAATCAGCCCTATAAATGATGCAGTACTGGATCTGTGAGCACACCACTCTGGTCCAACAAGTACAGAAGAGTGCAACACCTAGATGTTTAGTCTGGGATCTCAAGCCATTGTCCAATGCATTGAAAAAAATAAATCTCAAAAAGTTGAATAAAAATCATGTACTATTTATGATAAAATAAATCATGTTTGCATGCTAAGAATATTCGGTACTATTTTTCCAATAGATTCATCTTCATCTTTTACAAAAAACAGTACCGCATACATGTGGTACTGTCATCCGTGCATTAGGTACTGTGTTTCAAAGAGCATGCATTCTTAACAAAACAGTACCGCAGACATGTGGTATTGTTAGTTATTCTTTGAATTTGTGACCTATTCCTTTTTTCATGTATGCGGTACTGTTTTGTTGTGTTTCATGATACTGTTTGAATGCTATATACATTCGGTACTGTTTTTGAACGAACATGCATCCTTAAAAAAACAGTACCGCATACATTTGGTACTGTTATCCATGTGGTACTGTCAGCTATTTTGTATTTGTTACCTCTTTTTGTGTTTCATGATACTGTTTGCATCTGATAAATAAAATCATTCTAGATTCAACAATGTATTCATGGACATACTAATGAATTATATAATTGATGAACAAAATATCAGGTAATTGTACCTGATCTTGATGATGATGATGAGGAGGATGACGAGGAGGAGGATGGACAACAACAATATCATAATGATAATGATGATGATGATGATGATAATTATGATGATGAAAGGACAGAAACAGAAGAATACATCATTGCGTCAGAAAAAACCAGTGATGATGAATTAGTAATTTCTGACATTCTTCAAAAACTGAAGACAAACATAGTGCATTTGAACAAGACAACTGAAAGCGAGCGAAAACAAGAGGTGTCTTGTACTCCTGAACTCGATCAATCTGGTACTGTTCCATCTGCCATAGCTGAAAGTCTTCCAGAAACAGTACCAGAATCTGATGAAGGCACCTTACCAGACAAAATAGCAGAAAAAGTCCCAGAACAAGAGGCACTAGAACAAGAGGAACCAGAACAAGAGGCAAGACAGGCTGCATCAGCAGAAACAGTACCAGTTCAGCAAAGTAATGATCCAGTTGCTTCAGTTTTATCAATTTTGAACCGTGAACAAATAGAAGAGCTGGAGCAACAAGTCAAGGAAAAAGATGATAAAATTGCTGAATTGGAGAAGCAAATGGCAGAAAAAGATGATAAAATTGCTGAATTGGAGAAGCAAATGGCAGAAAAAAGATGAAATTCTGACAAAGTTGTTCATTGACAATGAAAATCTCAACCTGCAAAACACAAACCTGAAGGAAGAACTTGATAATGTGAATGCAGTTGTTGAATTATTAAGGTCTGAACTTGTCGAATTTAGCGTCCACCAGGTGACGCAGAAACATGCAGCAACTAGAAGGCCAAAGAAATCGGATACCAATGAAAAACAAACTCCAGCTGCAAACGAACCACCTTCAATGTACAAAAGGCTCAAGGACAAAACACGCCAAAAGAAAAGAGATCCTGAGTTCACATACAGTGGTAAAAAGAAGGTTGCCAAAAAACAAAAGGCAGATACTGCGGCAGTTGTCATGAAAGATATAGAATCTGACGTTATAGACATTGATCTTCTACAACTGTCTACACATCAAACTGAACCCAAGCAACCTTCGCTTAAGCAGATTATTTCAACTTTTCAACAAAACACACATCTATCGGACATAGAAAAGGAACGGATCTTAAAACTTATTGATAATGAGGGGAAAGCGTAAGACAGTATTTAACTCTTTCTTTTTTATTACTTGTCAATTATAAAAAAAATTACTTGCTATCATCTGGTACTGTTCTCTATTTTTTACAATAATTGGTACTGTCATTCCTTTATCTGGTACTGTTAATATAAACATTTCAAACTTAACTCATGTTGTTGTTGTTTATTTTATTTTTTTTTGGCTGATCTTGTTGACATCTCACTGCTCACTGTATACACACAACACAGTGCAACTGTTTGGGCTGTACCAAATGAACCACTCTGCATGATCACCATTGAAGATATCTACAACCTCATAGCAAATGAGAGTATATCAAACATGGTAGGCATATATGATTAATTTATATTTCTACAGAATTAATAAAGTATGTTGACTATTTCTTAAATTCAACAAATTAATCTGATATTTACTAATCACAATATTTACCCAGCTAATTGACTGTCATGCACGCTATCTAGAATCAACACAACATGAATCAGTCAACAGCACTTTCCCCAAAAGATGCTTATACTTCAGCAGTTTGTGTTGGGTAAGATTTGTGACCTCTTTCTGTGGTTAATTGTGCTTTTTGCATACTATATATATTCGGTACTCTTTTTCTAGAGCATAAATGTTTTCAGAAATAGTACAGCATATATGTGGTACTCTCGACCATGTGGTACTGTCAGCAAATGGCATGGATATGACTTCTTTTTTAGTTACGTGGCACTGTTTGCATACTATAATCGTTTGGTACTGTTTTTCAACTAGCATTCATCTGGTACTGTTTGCATACTGTTATCGTTTGGTACTGTTTTTCAAATAGCATTCATCTTATACATAAAAACAGTACCGCATACATGTGGTACTGTCATCCATATGGTACTGTCAGCCATGCGATGGATATGAGACTTCTTTTTTATTTTCATATTACTGTTGGCATACTACAATCATTCGGTACTGTTTTTACGAGAGCATGCATCTTGGGGGAAACAGTACCGCAAGCATGTGGTATTTGACAACATGTATTTTTTCTTGTTGCAGACATTTGTGGTATTTGAGAGACATCATGCAGCTCGAGACACTCAAATTGATCAAAAGCTGAAACTATCTGATACATACAGACTACTTGTATTCCCTTTGAATACAAGTGGAACGAGAATTTCTGCTGATCCCAACCATTGGACCCTTTTGGTATTGGATAGAGACACGTGGACATGGACACATTATAATTCCATGAAACCACGTAGAGCAAATTCCAAAGATTTGTATCTTGAGGATGCAAGGAAAGTGGTAAGATTCTGTATGTAAATTTTATACATAATTTCATTGGTACTCTTTTCTACTATTTACAACAGTACCGGTGCTGTTTATTAAAACTCATACTGTCTCCACATTTGTCATATTGTATCAGAAAGAGTATGTGGAATTGAAACTTAAAGACCAATACCTCAATGATCCAATAACAAAAAATATTGAACATACCAGCATGGAATTCGAATACCCAATTGTTTCTGCAGCAAATTGCCCACAACAAGGATCTACAACGTAAGCCACACCCTTTTTTATTCATGCAAATTGTTGAACACCTCTAACTAAATTCTTACAATCTATAACATCTTGTGTGCAGTGTTGACTGTGGGCCAATGGTGTGCTACGTAATGCAATGCATATCAAATGACGAGCCACTTGAACCGATGCTTTCAGAAGAAGCTGTACAAGCTTACAGAGCAAAGATGCTAACACAATTTCTGTCCATTAGTGATGTACAAACATTGTGATTGTAATTAAAACAGTATTAGTGCACACTCTGTTTCTTTTTTAACAAAATACTTGTATATTCAACATTTTTTTCCTGTAAATTGAATGATACAGTTTATGCTAATACAAATAGTCAATGTCCAGTTAATGGTACTATTTGTGCAACATAAATAGTCATGGTTTTTGCGATTTTTGTATGATAACTCTTGGGATGTTGATTCTTGTTATGTTGATAGTGCTGCAAAATAGTGCTGATTGATACTCTATTCGAAACAGTACCGGTATTAATATTAACAGTACCGGTACTGTTTTATACCGGTACTGTTTGTATGAAGTATCTCAATACCAACATATGCGGTACTGTCGGTTATTCGTTTGATATGTGAGCCATTTTTGTGTTTAAATGTGATGTTTGCATAATAGAGTCACGTGGTACTGTTTTTGAACGAGCATGCATCCTAAAAAAAAACAGTACCGCAGACTATGGTACTGTCACACATGCGGTACTGTCGGTTATTCGTTTGATATGTGAGCCATTTTTGTGTTTAAATGTGATGTTTGCATGATAGAGTCACGTGGTACTGTTTTTGAACGAGCATGCATCCTAAAAAAAAACAGTACCGCAGACTATGGTACTGTCACACATGCGGTACTGTCGGTTATTCGTTTGATATGTGAGCCATTTTTGTGTTTAAATGTGATGTTTGCATGATAGAGTCACGTGGTACTGTTTTTGAACGAGCATGCATCCTAAAAAAAAACAGTACCGCAGACATGTGGTACTGTCACACATGCGGTACTGTCGGTCATTTCATTGTATGTGTGATTCTCTTCTTTGTTTAATGGTGCTCTTTGCTTGTGAAAACACTTACAGCTATTGTCACCAACAAATTTTATGTCCTTTAAATATAAGAATGACAACGGTACTGTCTGCAAATATAAAATTGATACACTATTACAAACAGTACCAGTATTAATAAAAACAGTACCGGTACTATTTTATACCGTTGTCATTCTCAATACCAACATTAAAAATGAATATCGCTGAATAAAAAACTATCACAAAATGGATTGAAACATACTCATTCTCATTATTAATTCAAAAACAGTACCATAACAAACAAACAATAACAGACTTCTTCACAGCATAATTTTGGGAGAAAAAAAAAAAACAATTCAACTCGACGGCTCTTTGCAAGTTTTCTTATTATGAGAGCCCATGCGACCACAATGACCACAACGAATTCTTCGTACAAGCTCACCAGTTGATCTAATCCTACGCTTCTTCGGCCTTCCAGCTGGTCTCCGTGTTATTGGAGGTAATATTGAACTATTACAGTCTGCAAACTCTTGGATTATGTCTGTTGGTATTGGAACAATCACACCTTCATATGCCAATTTGTAATTATCAACATGAAAGTACTCATCAACAAACTCACTCAAAGGTCTGTTAATCCTCCCAATAACAGCAAATGCATGAGAGCATGGAAAACCAGAAATTTGCCAACCATAACAAGAACATGTACAATTCACCAAATCAACAGTTGTTGAAGGATTAGAAAATACTTCATAAATACTATCTGAACACATCTTGATGGTCCATGTTCTACCAGCATCAACAAGTGCATTAAACTTCTCTTCCATTCTTGGACATAGAACACCATTCCACTTTGTAGCATCGAGCTTTCTTATGGCAAACCATTCCATTAATTTAACCCTTATCTTGTCAACCAAATGTGCCACTGGCATATTTCTTGCATCAAGAATCCATGAGTTAAAAGATTCAATGGCATTTGAAGACATCTCACCATACCTTCTACTATAAGAATACGCATTAGTCCAATTTTGCACAGGCAATCCACTCAAAAAGTTATCCACAATTGCACCCCCTTCCCTCTTCAAAACATCTAACTTCTCCTTAAATGCTGCAACTGTGGGAGCATAAGCACACTGACAAAACAAGTTCACAATGTATTCACGGGATCCATTAGATCTGTTACCACGACTAAATTTATCTCTTAAATTGTTCTTCAAATGCTGTAGACAGAAAAAGTGATGACATGTAGGAAACTTAATTGGCAAAGATTCCATCAATCCAGGATTTCTATCGGAAATAATTGTAAAATCTTCAGAGGGGTTCAATATCTCACGCAAATGACCTAGGAACCAAGACCAATTATCGAAATTCTCTGAATCAACAACAGCAAATGCCAATGGGAATAACCCTGCAGATGAACATAAAAACAGTACCGAATTACAAAACAGTACTGCATATTAAAACAGTTCAAAAAAAACAGTACCATTCTTTGTATGGTGTACTTGTGGTCGTTGAATAGCATATACATTTGGTACTGTGTTATACGATACTACATCTTACTAAAAACAGTACCATATAATAAAACAGTACCGCACAAAAACAGTACCGCACAAAAACACTACCATTCTTTGTATTGCTAGATACATTTGGTACTGTGTTTATACGATACTACATCTTACTAAAAACAGTACCACATAATAAAACAGTACCGCAAAAAACAGTACCACATAATAAAACAGTACCGCAAAAAACAGTACCACATAATAAAACAGTACCGCACAAAAACATTACCATTCTTTGTATTGCTAGATACATTTGGTACTGTGTTTATACGATACTACATCTTACTAAAAACAGTACCACATAATAAAACAGTACCGCATAAAAACAGTACCACATAATAAAACAGTACCGCACAAAAATAGTACCGCACAAAAACACTACCATTCTTTGTATTGCTAGATATATTTGGTACTGTGTTTATACGATACTACATCTTACTAAAAACAGTACCACATAATAAAACAGTACCGCATAAAAACAGTACCACATAAAATTATGAACATTAACATACCATTATTCGCATCCTTGCCAGTAGCTGCCATCAGAATACCCTTGAAACGTGACTTCAAGAAAGTACCATCAATAAAAATGATAGGCCTGCAATATTTGAATCCACGTATACTGGCCCCAAATGATACAAACAACCGTCTAAACCGGTTTATACCGTCATCCACATCCAACACAATATGACTACCTGGGTTAAGATCCATTGCAGCCTTCACATAACAACTTAAGTGATTAAACGAATCAGCATACTCACCATAAATCATGTCTTTAGCTTTCTCTAAAGCACTCTAAGCCTTATCATAGCTAATTTCCATGCCATAGTTGTTTTTAAAAAATATAATAACGTCGACCGGCGACATTGAAGGTTTTAATGCTACTTGATCAACAATCAACTTACCTAAAGATTTCCTGCTCATCCTCTTAGACCTATCCCTAATAATTGTCGGACCACAACTGTGAATATTGTTGAATTTCCTTATGTAAAAATTACGATTAACTTTTGATAACGATGCAACAATTGACCACGGACACCCTTCAGCGAACTTTTTTGCACAAACAACTTCGACTCTATCCTTGTTATTCCTCTCATACCAAAATTCAAAGCCAACCTCTGTAGCATATCGACAAATTGTATCACGAAACTCATCAACACCTCCTACGAATTCCTGTCCCACTCTCAATATTAATGACGACCAATTAGAACACAACAATGGTTTATCCTTACGGCTTGAAATTGAACTACGATACACATCAACATCACAGTAATCATCATACGAATCCAGACCAGTACCAACATCACCAATTGGCACACTATTAGAAACAGTACCGGAAGTGCTGGAAACAGTACCGGTATTGTTTTGGATCGGTACTGTGTTCAAACCGCCGAAAAAAACATCAATCGATATATAACACAAACCAACCATGCGAGCCAACATAATCATATTTTGAAAATCAACATCGTTTCTCAGAAAACATGAAGAATGTTCATGGATTGAGTAACTAAATGATACATTTTCCAAATTCAAACTCGACCAATTCTCACACACCTTTAACGCAAAATCTGAAAATGACATTTCACAGTTCAAATTGACTACAAAAGTCTCTGTACCAAACTTACATAGCAGCATCAAATTCGAAGACACGACTGACCGAAATCGTTCACAGCACAAACTCACCCAAATGCGTAATCCAAATCCGTACGTATTCCTTCGACCGACGTTAATCTCACTGCAAATCGTGTAATCTGTATCTATTTCTTCATATATAATCCTTTAACAGACTTTTTATCTCACTATATGCTTGTTCACGCGATCTATAAGGAATGAAACAAAAAACGGAAAACGTGATTCTCGGTTCCATAATTCTCGGCAATTTCATCTCAGTTAATTATAGATAAAAGGGCATTTAAGTCATATTATAAATTATATTTAAAACAAACTCGTGGGACCCACTCAAAAGTGTGACTTAAATACAAAACTTTCCACATTAATATGACTTAAAAGCAATACTTTTTTTTTGGTATGACTAATATCTTTAAAAGATTACAAAGTATGACTTGGATACAATTTTCTGATTAATTTTTTGTATGTAAATAACGATGGCCCTCAATGCAAGAAATTCAATGTTTAGGCCCAAGATAATTATTGAAAGCTGAGTTGTGCAAGAAAAAAAAAATATTAGGAGACATTGATCAAATTTGATAGTAGTTTGGTGATAATTCAACCTTGATTATTAAATTAAAATTTAACTATATAAATAAATTCATAAATTTGTAATTTAAAAAATATATAAAATTATTTAGATCATTAAATTTTAATCTAACAGTCTAACTTAAAGTTATCATCGACATCAAATTTGATGTGAATTTCTCATATTCAGAAAAAAAGAGAAAATATATATGCATTTTTTTTTAAATTTACGTATATCTCAATTAATCTTTAATGAAATAAAAAGAATATCGATTCCAAAATAGTAAGATTGACACGGAAAAGACATTTACTTATTCATTGTAACGAAGGAGAAGAAAATTTAATTTATTCTCGCTGATTAATTTTATAAATAAGATTCCAGTTGAAAAACAAATGATCTCGACAGTCCTCTGTATTTTTAAATTCCTTAGTCACATGCAGAACCTTTTGACAAAAGGCTTCGTTTGCTTGATTTATAGAGGTCGCGACTTCGCATGCAGCCTTCTATTGTCAAAAGTTGCGACACACGCAGCCTTCTATTATATTAATAGTCGGTCGACGCCGAGGTACTTCAAAGATAACAGAGATGATGATTCCTGGATTTTCAAATAAACTCCGATTGATAATTTGTATGTTCAATTATATAATTGGGTCGAATTTTATTATACATTCAAAGTAACAACTCTTAGGTTTAAGAGATTAGAGGTGCATAAAAAAATCAAACAACTTAAAAATCGAACCAATCTGATTACTTTGGTTCTATACTATTTTTGTTTCGGTTCTCAGGTTAATAGATATTTAATCTGAATCTGAACTGAAAATAATCTAATCTAAACCAACTCGAAAAATATAATATATAATATGTAAAATATAATAATATTATAATAGATAAATATTTATATACTCCTAAAATTTGAACTGAATTGGCCTAAATCAAAGATAGATTTGATCTAACTTGAAATGGTTTAAATCGAAAATTGAACCAAGTTAACCTAATATTTTTAGTTTGGTTCTAATTTAAAATTAATTTAATTTTGAGTCTAAATTTTAAAAATTCAAAAAATAATTCAATTTTAGATTAAAATATAAACTCGAAACGAATCTACCAACGGACAGCCGTCATATTTAACGGAAATCCCCCACCACCACAATGCATTTGAATCTAGGACCGTCAATCAGGCAGCGCAGTGGGCATCACCTGGGCTATTTTTTTTTTTTTTTATTGGTATTTACGCGGAAAGGTCGTTTTCTATTTTACCCCAACGAACCAACTTGCGATCAAAGGGCGTGGCTTTGCAGGCAACGCCAATGGGTCATTTTACATAAAAAGGGACAGCAGCAGGAGGTTACATCGTTATAATAATTTCAAAACAACATCCTTTCGATATTTTTTTTTTATTAAACGATGCTATTCTACTTATATTTTTATATTTAAATATAAATTAATACATTCAAATATCAATTTATATTCGAATATGGAGATTTAAGTAGAATAATATTATTTTAGTGTTTTTTTGAGATTATTGCAGTTGTTACAGTAAACTCTCAATCATAACCCCTGAGTTGATTTTACCCCTGAGTCAATTTAACACAAGTTGGTCTTTCTGATGCTTTTAAATTTCTATTTTTTGTTTTTTTTTTAAATCAAAATTTATACTATTAAAATTTTCATCAAACGAGAATTTAACATTTAAACGGTAATAGTTAAAGTATTAAAAATTTTAATTTATTGCAATGTAAAAATTTGTCTACTATTTTACGTCTTAACTAACAACCTATAATTTATTTAACAGTGCAATTACAATAATTTAAAAATTTTTACATCCTCAATTATTATAATTACAATTTAAATCATAAAGTGAAAATTTGTAAAAGAATCTACGAACATTGGGTTGGTTAGTTTACTAAAACTCATTAATTTTTACTAATTTTTTTTACACTTTTTTTTCAATAAGATTTTGTTACATATTACTTTTACGTCAATTTTTTATACTTTTATGGTATTTTTTTAGATCCAAACACCCCGTTATAATTTACCTTCTATTCTTACTGCAGCTTCCCCTTTTTTCTACACCTAATTAATTAGAGCTGATTTAGGGTGTATTTGGAGTGATATAAAGTGAAATAAAATGAGATAAGTTGTGAATTTGTAATTCGTATATTAAAATAAAAAATAAATTATTTTTAAATATTTTTAAAAATTTTTAATAAAATTCAGTGCACCAAATAATGACACCGTTAAGTAGAACTAGAATTTAGGTTTTTTTTTTTGGTAAGTGAACTAGAATTTAGGTTGGCTGAACTGGTGCCGACTCTAGTTCAAAATTTTTGACTTTGGACGGCTGTTTTATGGGTTGGTTCTAGTAGGTTGAGAAAAAGTAATTCTGCTGCATAAAATTGTTAATTTTTAAAAGATCAAAAAAGTAATTTAAAAACTAATGAAAATAAGTAATTTAGTATTAAAATGATTTTTTTCAATAAACGTTGATAAAATATAAATAAAATAATATATAAATTCATTAAATATAAAATAAAATAAATATTTTGACCATGGTGCCCAATGTCAAGCATGGTCGAAATAACTAATCGGATTAAAAATAAATTAAGGTCCCGTTTGGTAGCACACAAAAGTGTAAAAATCTAACAAAAGTTGTAAGATGAGCGTTTGATGAAACATCAACTTTTATCTTTTTTTATTTTGTTACAGTAATTTGTTTAACTCAAAGTTTTACTAAACATATAAAAAGTTGTTAAAATTTGTTAAAAATTTTACTAAACACTTAAAAATTACTAAAAAATACTAAATATTACCAAAAATTTTATTAAACACCCAAAAGTTACAAAAAATTACTAAAAATTATAATTTACTTCACTAAATACACCAAAAATTACAACTAATAACTTTTGATTAAAAATTACTTAAAAAAAATTAAAATTTGTGCTGCCAAACGTTGTTAAAGCTCAAAACAAAATACGTCAAGAGGTCGAACTTTCGTTTGGCAGGTTGACAACCTGATGACAGTAATATTAGCAAAGTTTGGGGGGTGGGGAGTAATGGATTATTGGAAAATGATTGGAATCAACTTTCAAGCCCCTATACTTTATAACTATTTCATGACAAGTTGACAACTTGCAACTGCTTTACCCATCAATTAAAGGACTCAATTAATCAATCAACATGACAAATTTGTACTGGATCCATTATCAGACTATCTCCCATTTGTTTAAAAAAATAAGAGTAAATTTTACTAATCTCTCCTGTAATTTTTGATACTAACAAAAATCTCAGAAGAGATTTTTGAAATGATACTATCCTCCCTTCCTTTACCAGGTAAATTTCACTAACTTCCCCTGATCTATTTTTTTCCGTAAATGTCCCGTTTAGAGTAAAAACAAATAAGATAAATTGAGATAAAATGTAGTTTATGATTGATTTTGGGGTCTTTTTTTCTGAAAAATAGAAAATTATGGGATAAATTGAGATAAATTGTAGTTTGGGATTGATTTTGGCATCTTTTTTTTTTAAATTAGTAAACTGTGAGAACGGTTTTTCAAATCCGTTCTCACGGATTCAAAAAAATTCACAAAAAATAGCGATAATGATACTCATTTGAAACTTTCGATATAAAAAATATGATTATATAAAAAATTTACACATTCAAAAATCTCAGGGAAGGTTAGTGAAATGTACCCGGTAAAGGAAGGGAGGGCAGTGTCATTTCAAAAATCTCAGGAAAAGTTTCTGTTAGTGTCAGAAATCTCGTGGGAGGTTAGTAAAATTTACCCAAAAAAACAAAAAAAAAAACCTAGTTCTCTTATATATTATAGGCTATAATTAATAGAAAACAAAAAGAAATTATAGCTATAACAGATCAGAATATTAGACCGCTGTATGACCAAACGAGACAATTAGTATCGTTGACATCATTTTCAATTCTAACTTTTAACCAACGTTATTCGATTTGTTAAATTAAAATTTAATTATTCAAATATATTCATATTTTTTAAATTAAAAATAATAAATATATTTAAATTGTTAGATTTTAATCAAACGATCGTTGATTTTAATATTATCGAGTTAACATTAAAATCAATGTCAACCACCCCTTTGAGGTAGTTGAGTAAGGAGTAGCTCAAAAAAATTTTTTAAGGATTTTTTTATTAAAATTTATTTATTTATTTGCTTTTTGATAGTTTATAGCGTATTATTCATATTTATAAAATAAAATTACAAAATATTTACTTCTAAATGGAAAATTTTACTTTAGTATTAAAAAAGCTAATTTTTCAACCGTATGTGAATTTTTGTACTTTTATTTTTTTATATTTTTTAATAGACGTGACTAACATGCCTAAAACCTATCAATCTAAAAAAATTAAAAATAAAAAAAACAAATTTTAGTGAAAAAATAATATAAAACAAAAAGAAATAAAATAATAATTGGAACTAAACATTCCCAAACCAAAGTCGTAGAAAACGTTTGGAGATACAAAAAAAGTGTAAAAAAAATATCAATTTTTAATTTTTGAGTGTTTGTCAAACCATCAATCTTTGTTACTTTTCTGCTTCTTTACAGTAACTTGTCAATTTAAAAATTATCAAAAATTATTAAAAATTGTCAAAAATTACAAAAAATTGTCAAAATTTAATAAAAATTACTAAAAATTATTAAAAATTGCCAAACACTTAAAATTTGTAAAAAAATTGTTTAAAATTTCTAAAAATTACTACTTACTTTATTAAACATATCAAAAATTACAACTAAAAATTTTTTAGCAAAAAAAACGTCGAAATGTTACTAAAAATTGTCTCCAAACGCTCATTCTTAATTTCTTACTGAGTTAATTTTTTTAATAGGTATATTTTTGCCAAGTTGCCAAAGGCAAGTGGAGAGACTATCTAATCAGGAAACCCTTATCCTAGTCCTTTGATGGTTAATTGAAACGGCATGTTTGACAACTCCATCAACGATAAAGAAAGCGATGGCCAGGATTCCCACCACAACATGGAGCATGCATGCTCCATCCAAACAGACACTCCACTAGAAACTTGCAAGCTGCAACGCAGATTATTTATTTATTTACTTTTTATTACAAGCAAGTTGCGTGCTCCTTTTTTATCCTCCAATATATTTATTGTCCACGTCCCATCACGCTATATTTAAACGAGGGATTAAATGATGAGGTATAAGTAATACTATGAGATAATAGATGAAATTAAATATAATATGTAATTATTTTATGTGAGATTATATTTTTAATGTTTGGCTGGTGGGATATAAAGGAGTTGTTTGGAGTAAGAAAAAATGAGATAAATTGAGATAAATTGTGGTTTGGGGAGAATTCGTAATGCGTGCAGTGAGAGAAAAAAGTTGATGTGATATAAAATTAACAGAGATTTATAGAGATTTTTTGAGTTTTTTCTCAAATCATGACAAATCAAACGGGCCCAAAATGGGATAAAGGATGAGATTTGATATGTAATGTGATAAAAAATAATTTTAAGATTTTAAATTTTAACGGGAAACAAATTTAACGATGGGGTATACCCAATCCCTCACCTCTTCATTCCCAATACCACACCCTCCGTGAGATTTTTTGTCTACCATTTTACTATATGTTGAATCGGGTTGGGATTCAATATCCTTAATCCAGTTTGTTAAACAATCATGTTACAAACTGGACCCCACGGATGCTTACTCTAACCCCTTGTTTTTATCTGGCTAACAAACATGGAATCAATGAACTAAGGATCGGATCCCTTGCTATCTAGAGAGTAAATTTGGGGGCCTGCATTGAAAATTAAACAAAATTAAATTTAAATATACATTCAAACCCGGTAATTTTTTAATTCAAGTTGAACACAAATTACCTACTACTCTACCTAATTCATTGTCAGCTTGCATCAGTCACTCAAATAACTGAAGTATTGAACATTTTTATCTCATTAACGCTTGCCTTTGAGTTATGGACTCTGGATCCATTTCAGCGAGTATCACCAAACCCGTCAAGCCCAGCCCATATCAAATGAAAGTAAACCCAAGACCCACAACTGTCCACGTTGGGGGCTTCTTATTACGACCCGTTAAGCCGTCCTTAACGGTCCTGATAGGTGATCTAGTATTTCTAAAATACATCAGAAAGCACTGGATGATAGCCCATAATGTTAGCCCTGACTCGATATCGGTGAAATAACTATCACTGTATATCACAGCACAGACGAAAGGCTCTCCAGCGCGTCGACCGGGAACTTCCTCTGAGAGCAGACTGACGGTAACGCGAACGGAGCGTTTCGTTTTCTAGTCTAGTGAGAGAATATATATCTATATATATAGAGAGAGAGAGAGAAACCAGCACAGAGAGAGAGAGAGAGAGAGAGAGTTCATAATGGACGAAGAAAGGAGACACTGTTGAATCGTTAGCAAGAAAGAGAGAGAAAGGGGGACTAAGGGGTAGGGAGGGACAATGAATCGAAAGATCTCGGACCTTTTTCAACCGCGATGCCTTCTTGTCTTGCTCGTCGCCTCAATTCTCGTCATTCTCGCATTCCCGGCCACTCGGCGCGTACGCTTTCTTACCTGCACATGTTTTGATATACTCAAATGTTGTAATGTAGTGATTCATGGTCTTTCGTTGTGAATTGTTAAATTTGTTGGACGGAATTGAAAAGTTTGAATCGGATCTGATAGTGACTTGGGTTTTCATTTGATTGTGTTGACTCAATTGAGTTAAGATGTGAAACACTTCTTTACACTTCTCCCTACAGCTGATTATATCGTAAGGCAAATTTTTGTTTCTGAATTGTGGGTGTCATGCATTCGTCAGGATAGGGCTTTTTTTTTTTTTTTGGCAACGTTCACCAATACTTGAATTCTTGGATTTTTGTTATGGGTCATGAAAATTTTAGTCTGAAGCCGGTATTTCTTTTTGGTCCCTGATGGGTTTGCGCTTTTTCATTCTCTGCTTGTGCAGAAATCTCAGATCAGGTTGAGTTACTGCCTTAGAATTTGATTTAATGCTGCGCTTTGCCTTGGTCTTTGACATGTTTTTTTTTTTGTAAGTTGGTCTTTGACATGGTTGCTAAGGCTGTTAGTGACTTAGTCATGTTGCTCTCAGTTGGCGGTCTGTGAGGTTATTGATGAGTAATATCACAGTTGTTTCCTTTGCTGCATTTAATTGGCAAGGGCTCCTCAGGGGTATATTGAGCGTGTATAATTGTGAACTTTAGCTATACATGTATAAAACTGAGATAGAGGTTTAAGCCGGGTAGAAGGAACAGCTTGGTTCATTTGGGGAAAAAGGGCTTTTCTTTTTGGTTTTTATTCTCTCACACTTGGTTTGGAGTGAAAAACAAAGGGCTTGAGAACTATCTTGTTCATATTTTCACAGAGATGATTTGGGGCCTGCATGTTCACTTGGGGCATTGATATTGGATTTTGGTTGAGCTCTGACAAAGTGGGGTAGTTGGTTGGTGTTTCTCATGTGATTGGAAAATTCTCCTTAGGTGTAAGCAAGTTTTTGATTTATTGATTAGAGATAAATGTTCCCCACCCCGTGTGCGCTTTTTTTTCTGTTTTCTTTTTTTGCTACTATTGTGGATTTGGGTGGCAATTTGGATTGGCATGTCGTCTTTAGGTTCATAATCGTGTCTATATTCAAATACCTCAAAATTTAATGAACATGTTATAAACCAATTTATTTCATAATTGAGTTAAATTCGTGTCAATTTCAAGTAACGTGTTCGTGTCATGTCATATTCGAGTTTTCCCTTCGTAATTTGTGTTGTGAGTCATGTCATGTCAAATGTTGCAGTTTGCAAGCCCTACTTGTGCTTGAGGACCGTGGAATGTCTCCTTCAATAATTTGGATTAAGGAATTAGTCACTAGTTAGATTTGGGTGTTTGAATTATGCTAGAACAGAGGTCTTGCTTACAGTTAAATTAAAAAAATATATGTAGGCATTCACATGTTCCAAACCCCTCTTTTTCAATGAGAGGGATCTCTTGCAAAACATTGGAGGGAGGCAATGAGTGGGGCGTGCTATTGTTTTATAGACTAACCATGGCACCGTAATAGTAAGTTAGGGGGTATAAGTTGCACACCCATCATGTGGAGGGTGCTATTAGTTTATAGACCAGCCACTGGCTCTGTAATAGTAAGGTGGGGCAGGTATAAGTTGCACACCAAAACCAAACCAAACCAAACTTTTTCCCACTAGGTGGGGTCGGCTATATGGATTTGTCGACGCCAATTAGATCTGTTTAGGGGCACACCCATCTTTATTATTTTGCTTGATGGTGTGTTACTTTCTATTTGGCGAGAATGAGCCAATAAGCAAGGGATTTGTGAAGGGGGGAAAAAAAAAAAGAAGCAGGTAATCTTAGTCAGGTCATGAGTATGAAGGGTGTGAATAAAAAACTGTGAACAAAATGTATGGTCAGCCACATTTTGCCTGTCTATTCCAGTTTTGTGACCTTGAAATTGGACTATTGAACAAAGTAGCACCCTTACAAAGAGCACTATGATATCCAACCATCTGTTATTGGCATACTAACATTACCAATCATTAAATATCAGGTTCTCACTTCTCATAAATTTGACATAACAAAAAAACTCCTTTTGTGCATATATAGATTTATATATGCATATATGATATATCTATTCATGCTAATAGATATATTTTTTTTTTTGTCCTTTCGTTTCGTATATGGCACATGGTTACTAGCGTGTGCTTTACTTGGCTATCTAGTAATAACCGAATTGTGAAGAAATGTAGAAATATTTCTTTTTAATGGGTTTTTTGTGGACTCTATTCCTTAGTTTCCTTTTATTGATTAAGATAAGGTTTTACCTGTCTTTTAATTTTATTGATATTATAAGAATTGAATATATTTTTTAGTAATTATAATGCATAACAATTAATTCTAAGTGCTTGAGATTTAGAATGCTAGGTTTTTTTTTTTTATTTATTTTTTATTTTATAGTCATTCTTCTTTATAACAATATTTACTCCAGTATTGGTCATTATCTATTTTCCTAGAAGTTGCTAGTATATTGACCTATTTCAAATTCATGCTCAGGAGGAGGAGAAGGTAGAAGAGGTCCATGAAATTACCAACAGGGTGTATTTAGATGTCGATATCGACAAACAGCGTGTAGGTATGAAGATTTCATTTATCTTTATGTAACTAACATATTTAGCAGTTTAATTTTAGCACATAATTATGCATAAAATTTATATTTGCACGAAATCTAATGGCACGTTGTAAATATCACATTATCCTATAAAATAAAATAATTATATTAGATATATAGGAATGTTATCTGTGTCTCCGTATCCTTAAATAGTTAATAGATGAATCTGACCCTTAGATATGCACCCATATTTGACATCCGTACCCGAGGCATGTAACATAGGACTTTAGCCAGTTGATTTTGTTGAGCTACTTCCTGTTTTGTGATTGTCTATGAATGATATTCACCCCATTCCAATTCATTCCTGTAATTATCTCATCTCCTACCATATTGAAAGTGTGATTGGAATTACCTTGCCATATTAAAAGGAGAAAGTATTGTTTTTCTTTTCAATTTCGTGCAAGCTTTATGATATTTAAAATTTTACCCCTTTCCAATATTTTCTGCTCTCTTTCTCCCTCTCTCCCCTTTGGTCCATTTTTTTTTATATTTTGACTTACCCCTGAATTTTCTGCAGGGAGATAATTATTGGATTGTATGGCAAAGCTGTACCAAAAACTGCTGGTATGCTTTCACCATGTGGTGCTTTTGCATTGATATATTTATTAGTACCAGAAATGGAGTGGTCTCTTTCAAGATGTATATGCATTTTCTCTGCAATACTGTACTCTCCTTTCTTTTTCTTTTTAAACATTGCAGCAGTCAAACAGGTTGCTCGTGCTCCGGGATGTAAACGGGTAGGGTACCCGCCTAATTAGCCAATCCCATTACCAAACTCGTTTATTTTTTGATTACCATTACCATCCTAAACCCGTTTATTTTTTTAGTTAGAATTCCAAACCCCTCCCATCCCAAACTCGTAAAACCCGTCCCAAACCCGCGAAACCCATTTATGTTCAATTGATCAAATTACTCGTTAAGTATCCGTTAAATACCCGATTTGAGATAAAAAATAAAAAATTAATAAGTGACAAAAATATTAAATTTATTAAATTGAACAAATTCATTGGTCAAAGAATCTTCAAGTTTTCTTTGAAAGGTAAACAAAATATATTAAATAATAAAAATAAATGTACAAAATATACAGGGACATACCCCTAGAATAGTATAATAGGAATCACAGTTCATAAAGGACTTCTAAACCCAATATGGAAGTTGGAATAATCCATGACATGTGAAAATTGCATACAACAAATCATAAATTAAACAAGTTCAAATGCATTATCCCAACAAAGCCAAGAGTAACTATCAAGAAAGTATAAATGATCTTAACTTCAGAAATTCAAAAATTTTATCTTAGGGATAAAATTATAATTGTAAATACATGAATATATATTTTTTATTTTTATTTTATTAAACGGGTACTTTACGGGTATCTTGCGGGTATCGGGTGCCCTACAAGTATAAACGGGTATCAGGTATCGGGTATCGGGTACCCTATAAAAAAATCCCAAACCCGCTCCAAACCCGCACGGGTATTAAATCTCAATCTCAAACCCATCTCAATTCCATTGGGGTATTTTCTAATAAGTTTTTATCAGGTTCGGTCAAGTCGGGTACCCTGTACCCTTCCCATTGACATTCCTACTCGTGCTTCTTATATTTTCATATGTTTTCATTGGATGGAACATTGACATAATGAAACATTGCATAAATTTAGCCTCAGTTGAGGTGGAGTATTGCACCTTGGTAACTTATACAAGCAACTGTAGACAAAGAAAGAGATTGTTTTGGTTGTTTGAAATGTTTCTTAATTTGCAATTTGAGTATATGCCTTTCAATTCAGCTTATATTGGCTAGGTATAGTTTTGTGGAGGGAAAATGTTAAAGAAGTTTGTGGATATAAATAATAGAAAAAAGAGTTGAAGATTTAATATGATGGAAAACCAATATAAGCTGGCTTGGTGAGTTGGGTTGTTTTACCAAAAGAAAAAGGAAAAAGAGAAAGAAGGGGGGGGGGGGAGGGCGCAAAGGAGGCTGAATTTTGGGACTCTTGTGTTGCAAGATTTTCTGAAATCTTGTGTTAATTGCATAGACCTGTGATGAGACTTACACAACTGGTGCAGTTTAAGGAGATTACAGGCCTCTTCTTGGAGTGATTGTATTAGACTCCTTAAATGACAACTATTGTACAAGTCACAAGACAGAACAGCTTCAATGGAAAGTTTGTTTTTGCAGCTGTGCAATAGAATTTCAACGGACGTATTCCTGTGCACAAGTGTAGATTATAATGAACTTTTAGTTGAAGTTCATGATGTTAACTACTGAACCACTTCCAAAATTTCATTAATCCACGTTACAACCATTCTATGAACAAAACATACCAAAAGCTCGCTAACTGGAATTAATGTAAATAGTAACCCTAATCACTAACATGGACACTTTGGACCTAAAGACTTCGTAGTTGTGGAACCCATAGCTTTCATGTTAGACTTCCTAAACCTATTGTGCTTTTTTAGCCATTCAATAGATACACTTCTAATTGGTTTTGATGAATAAAATCACTCATAAATTTAGATTTCACCCATGCTATATACGATTAGTATTTGTCGTTATTATAAAATAATGCTGCAGAGAATGGTGCCTATCCTTTCCCTTAATTTACACTTTCGGCCTTGGTTTACATTCATTGCATAAATGCCTAATTTTTTAGTTTTTCCTTCCGCAGAAAATTTCAGGGCTTTGTGCACAGGTATTTAGTGTCTTATCTTCTCAATTCACACGGTTTTGAACTTTTTAGTATCACATATTAAAGTCCTGCTCATGTAACCTGCATCTTCCAAATGCAGGGGAGCTGGGCAAGAGTGCCAGTGGAAAAGCTCTACGCTACAAGGGAACACCATTTCATCGTATAATACCAGGGTTCATGATTCAAGGTGGAGATATCATTTACGGTGATGGGAGGGGAAGCGAGTCTATATATGGTGGCACCTTTCCTGATGAGAGTTTTAAGATAAAGCACACACATGCAGGTCCATACACGTACATTTATGACTGATCTTTTCCTTCATTGTGCTGTCCGCATTCAAGAATTTACATGGAACTTTTCCTGGAGCTGTAGATCTTTTAAGTATTGATGTTTGTCTTGCTATCATCTTCCCCTGACACACAACTTTTTTTAGGTGTTATTTCAATGGTGAATTCTGGACCTGATTCCAATGGCTCACAGTTTTTTATTACCACAGTTAAGACCAGCTGGTAAGCTATCGCTTGGAGGGGTATACTAGGTCCAGACAAAATTCTTGAGTATGCTCTATGATCTTGCCTAGGAAAGTTAGCAAGTTTCAAGTTTGAGATAAATTTTGCTCTCTATTATTTCTTTGACCATAAACTTAAGCCTGCCCTTTTGATGGTAACTGATAAATCCTGATGGAGTTGTCTTATCATTTATCTTGACCAATTGTGTTAGGGTTTATGTGCATAATCAATAAGTTATGCAGTTAAATATGGGCTACAGATGAACACGTTATTCATTTGTATGTGAAAGATGGGTGCCTGGCAATGATTTGGTTTTATTTAAGGGTATCTACAAGGCTAGAAATTATAAAAGCTTTTTGAGACTAAAAATTTTTACTGTAACCTTGACTTACTGTTGTTGATTTTATGGTGCCTTCATTGAGAAGATGATAAAGGAGTGACCTAATTGTGTGGCCGTAACTTGTATGATCTATTTCATGGAGAGGTGTCTGTAAGAAAATGGTACATACTCGAACTATACTAATGCTCAAACTTCCATGTTACTACATGATAATGAGATGCATGTTGGTTTCTGAGCTAGACCTGTACAAATTTCAAATGTGTGGTATATAATCTTCATGTATATCTCTGTCTGTTCAGGTTAGATGGGGAGCACGTAGTTTTTGGCAAGGTTATCGACGGCATGGACATTGTCTACATAATTGAGGGAGGAGCTGGGACTTACAGTGGGAAACCCAGGAAAAAAGTAGTTATAGCCGATTCTGGAGAGATATCCAAGAGTGAGTGGGAAGAGGGAAGCAGAAGCTCAACGAGTGTCTAATGACAATGCCACTGTCAAAGTTTTGCGGGTTCCGTCTGCTAGGTAATAATCAGTTCTATTGTGTACCATTCTATATTATATGTCCTTGAAAATTGTCACTCTCCAGAGTAAACTGCCTGGCCTAAAATATATGTTTTGTATTTTTGCAGTTACAGGTCCATACATATCAATTGTAGAGAAATCAAAGAAAATGATAGTATTTTCTAATCTATGGTGTGCATATTTTGATGTAATCCGTTTGTTAACTGGGAAGAGACGTTTGTTGTAGCATTTAATTGACCCTAGTTTGTCTAGAACAGTTAAAAGTTGTAGTTTGTTACTAATGACGTTGCTTATGGTTAAATTTAAATTCATAGATTCACTCAAGTGTCTGTTGTGCCTACCCATAGATATATTTGTTAACAGGCCGATAATACTAAATTTGGTGCAAAATTCTGGGCAGCATCTCTTCTTACCTGGAGACATGCTTTGGGGATGAAATTTTTTATTTGTTCTGATTCTAATGTTTGGGTTCTTTCTGATTGTTGTCTGGAAACAAGTATTGCTGAGATCCTATGCAGAGCATAAAACCATTGAGATTTATGAATGGCCTGGACGGGTTATAATGCTCAAAGCTGATGAGGTGTTTGACATCTGCAACTTTTATTCTGAACCAGGTGGGTAGACTCACTTGTTTCTTAATTGGCAGCCATGAAACCAGCCAACGGTAAATCTATTCTCTTGATTTTTCGCCATAGGAGAAACCATCTGGCTGGGCTTGTTCAGCCATGAATTGGGTTCTAAACAAGTCTGGTCCGATGGAATTCAGATTCGTTCTATTTTTTGTTTGACACTAAACGGAATGGTAGATTTGATAGGATTTAATTTCATTTAATTAGAATTTTTATCAATTCTTATGTTTATAATTAAAATAAAATTTTATGAGTTGAATTTGATTTTATTTCATAATTTAAATTTTGGGATTTCATATCATTTGAAATATAATCTAAAATAATAAAATTTGATGAGGATTCACTATTTTCTTAAGTCATTTAAATAAGTAGATAAATTTATCTTCATATATCATATTTACCAATGTTAGTACAAAAATAATTTTGAACATGTGGTATGCTCCCGAGCACAATGAGAAAGTGTTCGGACAGTGTAAAATAATTAGAAAATGGTTGAAGATGGGTCCCATCTCATTTTGAAACTAAATTGGTGTGATCCTAACTATAAATGTAAAATAGTAATAAACGAATTAAATTTATTACCTAAAAGTTAACTTACTTAGTTCATCTTTTACAAGTGGTAGGCAGATGTGATGTTAAGTGTTTTCAAAGGTACAATCATTTTGCCCACATGCATTAAATACAGAACAAGAGGTACTAAACGTGGAATGAAATGCATTTAAGAAATAAAAGACTTAAAAGTGTACTTTAATATATACATATGAGATACATAATGATTACAATTCTATTATTTGCTTTTTAATTTATTCATATTTTTAATATAAATACAAAACTGAGTTCTAAAATCTAGGTACGCTCTCTATTATCTACCTAATACTTCGCTCTTTCATTATTGTTCCTTAATTCTCTCAAACTTGCACTGATTTTATCATTGGAGAATTTTCTGGTCGGGAATCTTCTCATCGCCCATAACCTCTATTTCCTTTGTCCTTGGTAGGATTGCATTTGAATTCTAAGTTGACGTGGGGAGTAGTTTTGACAAAGATTTTTTTATTGTTGAACAACTATATTTTCAATTTCTATTAATGTGGTCAAATTTAGTATTTTTTTAAATTAAATAAATTCAATTTTTTAATTTAAAATATGTTTTAAACATAAAATTTTATTTACTAAATTAAATTAAATTAATTTTTTATTTTAAAATCAAATTAATTTTAAGAGAGAAATATTCTCAAACAGATTATAAATTGAGCTCGTTTATGAATGACGAGCTCAAGTGTGCTTTGTAAGAGTTTGAAGTATTTGTGAAGAACTCTTCATTAGTAATATTTTTTATTGGGAGAAGAAAAAAGTTCTTCACAAGTCCCCCGTTTTGTTTTGTTTTTAAGGTGAATAAGACTTAACAACCACGAAACCAGCCTTGAAGAAGATTTATTAAACAAGAATTAAATATATTAGCATCAACAAGTACTGAGCAAGACTTAACTATACAGGTGTGTTTGGTGCGGTGATAATCACAAAAAATTTTTAAAATTCTTTAATATATTTTACATTTTTCATATTTTATAAAATTTTTTTATAAATTTATACATATTTATATATCTCAACAACTTTTTACAAACTTCACTAAAATTTTTTACAAACCTCAATATCTTTTTTAAAAATCTCAAAATTTTTTAACGACTTTCAATAAATTCCGATATAAAATTATTCTAATAGACTAAAAAAAAAAAGAAACAGAAAAACTATTCGAATGGTTTTTCTTTCTAAAAAATTGAAGAAAAAATAAAAAAAAAATTCATCATTCACCTCTAAAAAATATGGTTTGGTAGTTGCACGCTAAACACTAAAAAATTACCTAAATTATATTTTTCGTTCTTTTTCGTCACTCCCAATGCACTCATATGTGTGTGTATATATATATTTGAGAACAAGACTTAACTACATTAACATCAACAATAAAAATAACTTGTTCGCCTCCATTGTTGCTAAGGATGGAAATGAATTTAGATATTTGTATTAAACTCGTTAAATTTAAGAAATTAGTTCATTCATTTATCTTTCGATTTGAATTCAAGTGAGTTTTTGATTGAATTGGTATCAAATTGAGGTTGAATAATTTGATATTTGATATTATATTTATTAAGTATTAATTTATTAAATTAATAATATAACGAGTACGATACATTTACATTTCAAGTCAAAATTGAGCGAGGGTTAAATAGTGAAGATTGGTTTTACCGCCCTAATCGTTGCCACTTTCAAATTCAAGGGTCCCGTGGGGTCTCAATTCGTTTTAGTTGTTCTGTTTTGTGCCAGCCGTGCAATGTAGCTAAGAGCATGATGACTTGTTTGGTTTTTACACCTGCCTTGCTGTTCACATGACTGAAACATGTTTACTTTTCTTCGAGATGTTGTATGCAAACAAACAACCACGATTATATGCGCGCAAATAAAAATAGACACATCGCTCGCAGGTAAATGTACCCCTCTCCAAGTGGTACAAACAAAATGGAGTCCGATGAGGAAAAATTACCCATGCCAATGGTGGGTGACGCGATAATTGACTTTACAAGTACTTTAGCACTTACTGTGTTTTGGTTTGAAGGAATATTAGAAGGAGGAAAAAGGGGAGAGAGAAGAACTGAAGGACAAAAAAATGTAAGGGAAAAATGGGTAAAATATAGAACAAAGTAATAAAATTAGAAAAATAAAAATACTTGAAAAAACATTTAATTTTTTAAAAAAATAAAAATAAAGTAGTAAGTTGCTCGCAAGCTGTCTACTGACACGTGCTAAGAAAAAAAAATCTTTGATCTAAATATAGTTTAAGTGAATATGACTTTAACCTTTCAAAATGTTGAAACTGGTGTCTTTAAAAAGGAATTTAGGTGAAAAAAAATAGATAAATACAAAATAAAATAATAAAAGCAAAGAGGGAAAAATAATTGATTTTTAATAAAAATAAAGAAGCAAATTGTATTGCAAAGTAAGAGAAAATAAAAAGGAAAAATGACAGGTTAACATATTTTTGTATGTCAAGTAGGTGATATCTGATTAGGGATCGTTAAATTAAGATCCAACAGTTCAAATACAATTATTTTTTTAATCTAAAAAAATATGTTATTATATTAGGTAGGGATATCAAGGTACACAGGAGTACCCGACTCAACCAAACCCAATAAAAATTCTTTGGGAAATACCCTAATGGGATTGGGACGAGTTTAGGATTGAAATTCAATACTCGTGTGAGTTTGGGATGAGTTTGAGAGTTTGAGACGAGTTTGAGATTTGTCTGTGGGATACCCGATGCTAGATACCTGTTTGTGCTTACATGGCATCCGATATCCGATACTCAATACTCGTAGGATACCCATAATATCCGTTCAATAAAATAAATATATTTATATATTTATAATTACAATTTTATCCTTAAAATTAAATTTTTGAATTTCTTAAGTCCAGTTCATTTATACTTTGTTGGTAGTGCTATTGACTTTGTTGGAATAATTCATTTGGACTTGTTTAATTTATAATTTATTGTGTACTATTTTCACATGTCATGGATTGTTCGAACTTCCATATTGGGTTTGGAAGTCCTTTATAAACCGTGATTCCTATTATACTGTTTTAGGAATATGCCCTGTGTTTTTGTACATTTATTTCTACTATTTTATAGTATATTTTTTTTACCTTTCAAAAAAAAAAAATAACTTGGAGGTCATTTGACTAATGAATTTGTTCAATTTAATAAATTTAATATTTTTGTCACTTACTAATTTTTTTTTTATTTTTATCTCAAAACAGGTATTTAACGGATACTTAACAAGTAATTTAACCAATTGAATATAAATAGGTTTCACGAGTTTTGGGATGAGTTTTGGATTTGGGACGAGACGAGTTTAAAATTCTAAAAAAAAATAAACGAGTTTAAGACGGTAAAAATAAGTAAAAAATAAATAAATTTAGTAATGCGATTGGCTAATTAAATAGGCACACTTTTACGCCCCTAATACCGGGTCGGTAAAATTAGAGTTGAACACATATAGCACATATTAGAGGGGTAAAACCGTAATGCGGCCTTTTGGGCATATTACTCGCCTCAGAGAACCAAGTAAAATGCGGAATGTAGCTCGTGCGTCATGAAAGCAGTTGTCCCACAACACAATATGAAAAAGAAAAGGTTTTATCTTGCTATTGTCAGCATCTTTCTTTGTTCCTCATCCATTACCAACCCTTATTAGCTTCTGTACAATCTCCAGTCAGAGTTCGGAATCCCATCTCTTTCTCTCTCTTTGCAGATACTCTGTAAATGGAGGGCACCGAAGAAGAGAACAAAGCCTCCAACCTCTACGATCACTCCTCCTCGTCTCCACACACTCAACCCCTCCTTTCCAAGCCTTACCCATCACCAGTCGAGGAACCCGTTCCCATCAACGCCGACCCGACCACCTCCGAACCAGACCAATCTCAGTACCTCCAAATCTCCTACAATTATGGCCCCAGACCCATCAAAGACCTCCCTTTCCTCATCCTCTTCGCCCTCTTTGTCCTCTGCACCTTCGGCTTCGGCATTTTCGCCTCCGTCAATCGGAACCCTAATTACTCCAGTGTCTCCTCCTACGTCTACGAGTCCAATTCCACTTCCTGCGTCCTAGAATCATCATCACTCTCTGTTTCATCATCAGCTCCACTCTTCTTCTCCGACAATTATTTTTCTCTGTATTCGTCTTCAAGCTCGAGTCTTTGGACGAGTTTGATTTGGACTCTTGTAATCACGTTGATCCTGAGCGTGCCCTTTGCACTGGGTGTTCTCTTGTTACTGAAGCATTACACCAACAGGTCGTCTACGCTTCGCTTCCCTTCATAATCATTGTACCAATTTTCATAAACGTGTACTGGTTCGTCGCTTGCACCGTAGACTCGAATTGCAGCGATGATTTCCCGTTGGCGTATCGGATTTTAGTGCTTGTGTTTGTGTTTTTGCTAATTGCGGTGATTGTGTGGATTATCGTGAAGAATTGGCACCGAATTGAATTGACTGTGAGGATCATTCGGGTCGCCTCTTATGCTTTGTCGCGTAACTTGGGTTTGTTTGGGGTTCTTCCGGCTTTGACGTTAGGCTTGGTGGTTTATTATGTGCCCATTGTTGTGTTTTTGGTATTTGCAAACCAGAATGGGGGATTGTGTCGCGAGATGAGGGCGGGGAGTATTATTGTGTTTGGAAGCAGGATAGCTGGGTGCCTGCTTACTTTGCATTGGCAATTCTTACAATGTTGTGGTCTGCTGCGGCCATGGTGGAAGCACAGGTTTATGTGATAAGCGGGACTATAGCACAGTGGTATTTTTCAAAGGATGATTCGACTCCAAGGCGCAGTATCCGAAATTCCCTGAGGTAATTTCATCCTCGTGTTGCTTGTGCCGTACCAGCTTCTAGAATGAAGGCTTTTTTTTTTTTTTTTTTTCCAGTTCACAGAAAAGTTGATATGGACTTTCTTCCATGTGGTATTATGATTATTATTATTTAACCATGGCTAAAAAGGTTGAACATGTGATTGAAAGAAGTTCAGTGTGGATTTGCTGGATTATGCAGGTTCAAGTTGATAGCATTGAAGTATACCAGTTATGTGTGTGTGGTAATTAGGTGTAAGGGGAACTTTTTGGAATGGACTTTAAATTAATGAAGTCACGAGTAAAAGCAGGTGAAAAGTGAAACAAGATGGATTGAGCATGTCGTGGGTTGACTTATTAGGTGATCTCAGATAGAGAGAGGGGTGAGTTGGTTATAAAGGAGAAACAAAAATTTTAATGCATTGAACTTGGACCATTTCCCATGCATTCCTATCTGGCTGGCATAGACAGCTTTTGGTTTTTCTAATCATTCTCAAGTATGAAATGATCAAGTAGAGTGCTTGAGCTTGGCTGAAATTAGTATATGAAAGATGAATGTTGTGTGAAGATAAGCAGGGTACAATGAAATGCATGGGAAATTTGAGTGTCAAGGTTCATGGTTGCAGTAGCAAGTAGTTACTGATTTTAGGCCATATAGTAGTTTTAGCTAGCATCCTGTTACTCCTTTGACTAGCCGTGGTGTAACACCTATGCCCTTTCTTCCAGATCCTTTTAAATCTTTCTTTCTGCTCTTATCCATTGCCACTAGCCACCTTGTTTGAATGAATTGATCCACTTCATTGAAGATTGTGATTGATCTATGGTCCACAATTGCTCAGTCAACACTAGATGTAAAGTTGCGTACATATTTTTTTTTCCTGATGGCGGTCCCCTGCCTACCTATGTTTTTTTTTCATGGCCGGTCCCAAGCCGGATAAAGGAGGAGGGTTGTATTAGGTAGTCGACAGCCAGCGTAAAACTTTGTCGAATTTTTTTATGGATTTTCTGACACCTAATGAGATTTCGTGGGGGCGTTCCCTACTTAGCGACGCGCTGTATGGTCCGAGTACAATGTTAAATAAGCAAGGACCGCTGCATCGGCGCCCAGGTGCTGTTAAATAGGCAAGGGTCCTCGCACTTTCCTGGACGAGTGGGGGGGCAAGGAAGCTAGTCCAAAATAAAGGCTGAGATTAGGTACTTGGAATATTGGGAGCTTAACTGGGAAACTTATGAAGTGGTGGATACAATGGAAAGGAGAAGAATCGCAATTGCTTGCTTGCAAGAGACGAAGTGGGTGGGACAGAAAGTAAAGAGATTGAGAGGACTGGGTATAAGTTATGTATACGAACTTAATAGATCGAGAAATGGGGTCGGCATAGTAGTAAGCAAGGACCTAAAGGAAGATATCAATGTGAAACGCTGTGGAGATAGGATTATTGTAATTAAGTTATGTTAGGAGAAGAGATAGTAAACGTAATTAGTGCTTATGCCCCCAGGTGGGCTTAGGAGATGTACATAAGGAGAAGTTTTGGGAAGACTTGGAAGGAATGCTATTAGAGATACCTCAAGGAGAGATGGTCTTCATAGGAGGAGATTTGAACGGTCATATAGGACGCGACATAGATGGATACATAGGAGTACACGGGGGATATGGTTACGGTGATAGAAATGAAGAAGGGAAGGATATTTTGGAGTTTGCAGTGGCTTATGATCTCATGGTGACGAACACCTTTTTTAGGAAGAGAGGAACATTTGGTGACTTATAAGAGTGGTCCTCAAAGACACAGATTGACTTCTTCTTAACTAGGAAAAGAGACGTGTAGCTTGTAAAGATTGTAAAGTTATACCAGGGGAGAGCTTGATTACCCAACATAGGTTGTTGGTCATAGATGTGCAGCTTCAAAGGTGGGCTAGAAAAAAGAAGTCGCATAGATGCTCAAAGACTAAATGGTGGAACTTAAAAGGTGATAAGCAAGCAGCATTCAGGGAAAGAGTACTAGAGGAAAACATTTGGACGGTAAATGAGAGTGCAAATATTATGTGGGATAAGGTAGCAAAGTGTATTAGGAGGGTAGGGAAAGAAGTCTTAGGAGAATCCAAAGGGAGTGCTCCGGCACAGAAAGAGGCATGGTGGTAACGAGGCCGTCCAAGACAAGATAAGAGTTAAAAGAGAGTGTTTTAAATCTTGGCAAAACGACCGAAATGAAGCGAACTTGGAGAGGTATAGAGAAGTAGAAGAGAAACCAAAAAGGCAGT
Organism: Vitellaria paradoxa; assembly: GCA_019916065.1. NCBI lineage: Eukaryota > Viridiplantae > Streptophyta > Magnoliopsida > Ericales > Sapotaceae > Vitellaria > Vitellaria paradoxa. Next base: position 47,247,601 of record CM034238.1, read on the forward strand.
TAGTGAGGCTAAGGCAAAGACATTTGAGGATTTATATAGGCGACTTGACACTAAGGAGGGCGAAAGAGAGATATTCAAGCTTGCTAAATCTAGAGATAGACGGACCAAGGATTTAAACCAAGTTAAATGCATTAAGGATGAGGATGAAAAGGTATTAGTAAAGGAAGAGGAGATAAAGGAGCGTTGGAAGAGCTACTTCTACAAGTTATTTAACGAAAGCAGTAGTAGTGACATACATTTGGGCAGTTTACCACTTTTAGGAAGAATTAAATTTTATGTTCTATAGGAGAATCAGTAGGGAAAAGTAAAAGAAGTATTAAAAAGAAGAATGGGAAAGCGGTTGGGCCAGATGGTATCCCTATTGAGGTTTGGAGGTGCTTAGGAGAGGATGGCATAAGTTGGTTGACAAAACTTTTTAATGTAGTGCTAAAGAGCAAGAAGATGCCTGATGCATGGAGGAAAAGTATCCTTATACCCATATACAAGAACAAGGAGATATTCAAACTGTGCGAACTATCGCGATTAAATTGATGAGCCATACGATGAAATTATGGGAGAGAGTTATTGAGAGAAGACTAAGAAGGACAACAAACGTTTCAGAGAACCAATTTGGTTTCATGCCTGGAAGATCAACTATGGAGGCTATCTTTCTCTTGAGGAGGTTAATGGAACAGTATAGAGAAGGTCAAAAAGATTTACATATGGTGTTCATCGATTTAGAGAAGGCATATGATCGGGTTCCTAGGGAGATTCTATGGAGAGTATTGGAAAAGAAAGGAGCGTGTGTCGCATATATTGAGGCGATAAAGGACATGTATGATAGAGCCATGACATCTATACGGACGACTGGTGGAGAGACTAATGAGTTCCTATCACGATTGGTTTACTCAAGGTCAGCGTTAAGCCCGTACTTGTTTGCTTTAGTTATGGATGAGATTACAAGACATATTCAGGATGAGGTGCCGTGGTGTATGCTATTTGCAGATGATATTGTTTAGTAGATGAGACGACAGAAGGAGTGAATGCTAAGCTAGAATTGTGGGGGATACGTTAGAGACAAAAGGTTTAGGCTAAGCCGATGCAAGACGGAATATATGGAATGTAAGTTTAGTCAAAATAGAATAACGGGTAGTATAGAAGTAAGTTTAGGCACACAAAAGATTGTAGAGAAAGATAAATTTAGGTACCTTGGATCTATGGTGCAACAAGATGGAGGGATTGATATGATGTAAGTCACAGGATTCAAGTGGGTGGATCAAATGGAGGAGTGCTTCGGGGGTTTTGTGCGATCGAAAAATCCCCCTGAAGGTGAAAGGAAAGTATTATAAGGTAGTTAGACCAGCGCTGCTATATGGATCAGAGTGTTGGGCAGTAAAGCATAATCATGGTCAGAAGATGGCAGTTGCGGAGATGAGGATGCTAAGGTGGATGTGCGGGATTACAAGGAAAGATAGGATTAGGAACGAGGAGATTAGGGGCAAAGTAGGAATAGCACCGATTGAAGATAAAATGAGAGAAAACCAATTAAGATGGTTTGGCCATGTTAGAAGGCGTCCAACAAAGGCACCTGTTAGAAGGTGTGAAAGTATGGAGATTGCCAGGAGTAGGAGGGTAGAGGAAGACCCAAGAGAAGCTGGAAAGAAACCATTAAATGACCTGACCTACCTAGATTTATCGGAGGACATGCCCCTAAACAGATCTAATTGGCGTCGACAAATCCATATAGCCGACCCACCTAGTGGGAAAAGGCTTGGTTTGGTTTGGTTTGGTTTGGTTTTATGGTTTCTTTGCCTAGACTCTTTGTCAGATTTCACCTTCACCTCCTACGCAAGTGCTGATTCTCCCACTACTAGAGGTGCCATGAACAGAGCAGAAACAGAGATTTTGTGTCCCCTACGTTGGCCTCTTATGACATCAGTCTCTGTTAGGGCCTTCCAGTGCACTTGAGTCTTCGTAACCCAATGATAAGCCCTCTGCTCATGGAATCACTTTAAGATTCAAATTGTATTGGGAAATATAGGATCTAAATCATCAGTCAATGGTAAGCTCTGTGTAGAGATATGCCCTGAACGCCTTTGAGCTTCTAGTTAAAATATATGAGAAATTGGGCAGATCTGAGATTCTAGTGGTCCATGGTCTCTCCAATCTTCCACTTTCTTTGATATTGTGATTTTGGTCCTAGATCAAACACCATAATAGAGCATTGTCTTTCATCAGTTGAGCCAGTCAATGAGTAACTTGACTTTCACAACTTGTTTCATTGCTTTTTGGATCTTTTGCCTGAACTGGGTGATGAGAAAGTCCACTGCCTTAATCCCTTTCTTGATTTTCATTTCCAGAAGTGACAATTTTTGGAAACTTGCTGATGAGTAAGATCACCTTCAGGCTCTTTTTTTTTTTTTTGGTAACCCGGAACCCTCACCAGTTTATTACAACCCTCAACGAACCGCGTATCTAATGGGTTCATGCTCTTTTTTTATTCCTATTTTCAACAGAAAAATCTTCAAAAAATTGAGATGGTCCACATTCTTGAACATTCTGATTTCCAAAACTAGGAACTATTGTAATGCTAGATCTTGAATTCTGGATTGCTATAGCCTCCAAATTTGATTGAATCATTCAAGATAAAACTTCCATTCTTTGATCCAAAATCTTTTCATTCCTCTTATCAATTTTACGAGTTTGTTGATGGATTCTTGAAATTGCAGGTAATTTTCTTTGGAAATTTCTTCTTCCACCTTTGTTGGATCTTGGAATTCTGCCATTTTTGGATCAAGATGCTCTGATACCAATTGTTAGAAACCCAAGTCGCAACTGTTTGGTTGATAGGAAAATGAAAGGAAACTGAGCCTTCTTTGAGGGAGACCCCTCCTTCAATTTGTGAGAAAGATTCTGAAGAAAAATATTTCATTCCATGTCCCCCGTTACAATTAATAGCTGTGCTTGAAAGGAAACTGAGCCTTCTTTGAGGGAGACCCCTCCTTCAATTTGAGAGAAAGATTCTGAAGAAAAATATTTCATTCCATATCCCCCGTTACAATTAATAGCTGTGCTTAAGTCCTTTTCCGCCTAATTGTTTGTAACTAAAATTCCATAGTTTTGGTAACTAATAGTGGCTTTGTATGAATCTTGATGAACCCTGTTAAGGATTGGGCCAAGTGATGAGAAGCCTCTTGTATAACTGTATGGCCCATCTGCTTCTTCACAGCCACTCTCCCATTTTTGGTCCATAACAATTTGATATTTGGTTAATCGTGTATGATGTTTTCCCCCCAAAGCTCGGGGTGAGACAGCTGTAGAAGTTTTTAGGGAGTGAGAATAATAGTTAATAAGTGCATAAGGTTTTCAAGGAAATGTTTTTGAGCGCCTTGTCACTTGTTTGTGTGTTCATGAGACCTTTCTACATTCATACCATCAAAATACATTGTAAATAATGTCGGTATTAGATGGTCTCAGAAATTTGCAATTTGCATTGTAATAATTTAGAACCAGATTTGAAAATTAATAATTTCATAAATTAAAGTTGCATTTGGGTGATCAAATGGCTCGATACAGCTGATGACATTCTTTTTGTCAAGGTTTCAATAACATAGAAAACATGAAATATAGAGAATTACCAAATTGCTGTCAGCATGCCATGCTGTGGGATTTAGTTATTGCCTTTTTGGGATCACGAATGGGTGAATTGCAGTTTTAGATGCATATTTCCACCAACTTATTTCAACCCATTCTTAAGTTTGGTGGATCCATTCTCAGTGGATCTATTGCTGCAGTCAATGCCTGACCTCTTAATCTTATTTAGACTCCTGAGGAATTCTTATATGGATGAATTAGTGAATGTTAGATATTTTAAGTCCCAATTTGTTGAAACATGTAATCTATGAAATGATGAAATCTAAAAAAGTGAACCTGAGCAGTTTCATATGTTATACTGATTGTAAGGTAATGAACCAAGTAAAGTGTGAGGCTTGGCTGCACAACTTATGGAATAATGTAATATACAATTGCTAAGCATGTAGTTGTTGTAGTTTACCCTTTCCTTTTTTGGTCCCATAACTCTGTATTTCTAGGAGAATTGCTAATCATGTACATCTGTTTGGTTGGTGCAATTCAATTGCCTTTCTCATGATTTTTTTATTATTTATTTATTTTGGGATAAACATTTGCAGAAATGCCTTCGGTCCCTCTTCTGGAACGGTATGTTTATCTGGATTGCTCATCTGTGTTGTTCGTGTCGTGCGAGCTATGGTTGATAGTGCAAGACAAGAAGATGCTTCAGGGATGGTAAACGCTGTACTCCGATGCTGTGTCAATGCCCTGATAGCAAGTTTTGACTTCCTCAACAAATTCACCATCAACTTTGTGGCTATAACTGGTGAAGCTTACTGCACTTCTGCAAGGATGACATACGAGCTTCTAAAACGCAATCTTCTCTCAGCTGTTTTTGTAGAGACTGTCTCAACTCGTTTACTGGCTGGAATTATTTTTGTACTTTCAGCAATTTATGCAATTGTGGTGAGTAGTACCTTTCCTTCACTCTAATATGTTGCCTATGTTGCATCCTTGTTGATAGCAAGTGTTTGACCCTTAATACTTGATTAAGAGGGGAATTCCTGAAATTTCATAAAGAAAAGCTGTGGGAAGAAAAAGAAGTGGATATTATTTATGTTTGGAACCAAAAAAAAAAAATCTCCAATTATGTTCTACGCATTTGACTAGATATTTCCTGGCTGGCCCACCAAACATAGTTGTTAAAATTGTACGATTCAGGTAGGCCCGGCTCAATTCCTCACTCAATGCCTGAGGCCAATTAGGCAACCACCCAAGGCCCCGACACCAAAGCAAAAAAAAAAAAAAGGCCCCATTTTTTTTTAAATAATTTTTAGTACATGTTAAAAGGGCCTATTTAAGCTAAAGTTTTCACGAATGTCTCCTACAATAACTCTAAAAAAAGCTACTTGATCTATCTATAATATTTCTAAGAGACCAAACTTAAATGGAAGATCTTATAACAGACTTCTGCAACAATTTCAAGAGGCCTGCTTAACCTGATCTTAAAATAATTTGGATATTGACATTTTGCCAAGTTAAACCTCGCAGTAATATATATGTTATAGACTTTAAAAATTTGGAGACGTGGGCATTGTAACAAAAATAAAAATAAAAATAAAAATTCCCAATCCCAACCATAAAGTCTCCCAAGTACTCTTAAGAAACCTTATCAAATTTTACATCCAACCAATAAGAATAAAAAAAGAAAAAAAGAAGTTCTCAAATAATAAAAATAACTAATTGTATACCTCAAAAGAATATAAGAATTGTCTTTAAATAAAAAATTTTGTACTTGGTAAGAAATTTTATGTTGCTTTATGAGAAAAACTTCTGCAAGAAAACTTTCAATATTGACCTCGTCTTAGGCCCCTATTAGGATTAAGCGGCCCCTAGATTCAAGATTCGAATCTTACACTTCCAAGTTGATACAGTGTGTAACTGGTTTGGATCTAATTTCCAAAATCAAACGTAGTGATGAATCGTGGAGAATTGCATGATTCTAACCAATTCATAGAGAATCTTACAATCCTTGCGATTTAGGAAGCAAGCAAGGAAGTGAATCCAAATTCAAGTTGGGTCATTTGGACCTGATTTGCAAAGAATATATGTTTTTAGAAGGAAAAAAGTTGGAGAGGCTCGTTAGGACCTATGACTATTTGCACATCATATTCACATGTCATTTCATAATTGATAAGAAATTGAAACACTACCTCTGACATCTTCCTAAATCTCACGTTTACCAAAGTAATACTTTGTATGTGCATTCTCTTAAAATTTCATAAGGGACTGAAACATTGCTTTATGTTTTTGTGTCTCACATTTTCACTAACATTGATAAGATATAAGGTGATCTTTTGTGACTAAAATATATGTTCTTAATAATCAATGTTTGTTATTACTGTTTTATTGAACTCAATTAATAGTGACAAATCACGATGACGTTTTCAACTCACATTTTAGCCATAGGCTATCATCTCTCTATTTAAGCATCGTGATCATAGTAAATTATTAGTTTTCAAGTACAACAATGTTCATTATTCAACATCTTGCATATTTTTAATATATAAATATTATTTTTCTAATATTTATTTGAGTTTATATCGAATCTTATGATTCACAGTTCTCAAATTTTGGGTTCCAATTCGTGATACAAATCTTCGATTTGACAACTATGCCTCCTAAAGCTTCTGTTTGCTCTAAGACTTGAATTATCTTGGTGCTCTGGTTGTTGGTGTAGGTTTGTGCAATATTGAATGCTGTCAGCAATCTTGAGGCAAACTCATATTTTGTGGGTGCCATGGCTTGGGTGCTGCTGCTTGTGGTGCTTGGATATTTCGTGCACGTGCTGGACAACGTTATAGATACAGTGTATGTGTGCTACGCCATAGACAGGGACAGGGGTGAGGTATGTACACAAGAGGTTCATGAAGTTTATGTACATCTCCCAATAAGTAGGAACCATAAACCCTCTCTTATTCCCAGAACTCTACTCACTGTATAACCATCCAAATCCATGAATTGAGTTTGTGTTGTATCTGTTTGTAATTTGTATTCTTTGAGGAGTTAGAACTGCCGGGTGGACATAAATTATTGCTTTGTATAGATATTTTCCCAATAATATGAGATGTTTGAGACCAGTTTGCAAATCATATCCCCTTGTGTCTAAGGCTTTCAAGATTTTGAGAATCCATCTGTGAAGGACTAAGCTGCAATTACCCCCTTTGTGTTTAACCAAAATTTGCTAAATCTAGGAAGTAACAAAAGTCATTTTCTTCAACTGTGTATAGATACACCCGCGTGCGCGCACGCACGCACATGCTCATGCTCACAAGTGCTTCATACCAAGTTATAGCCACATTCTTTTCAAAAGGCAACATAGCATGTTAATGCTGCCAAAAGACTACTACGTTGAGCAGACCCATGGCCATAAATAGTAGCTTGTGGACACCCTGATAAGGCATTTTCTTTCACACCAACCTACTTTAGGAGGAAGAAACCTCACCACAAAATTGAGTACTTACACCAGGAAGAAGTCAAGTTGTAACAGAGCTGAGTTATGGACAATAAAGAGGACAATGGTTGTGCACTGGAATGAAGTTTTTATTTTTATTTATTTTTTATCTTTTTCCCATTTCTGTAGCGGGGGCGCCACCTCTTTGAAGGGCATGTCTCTCCATTCACCTCCATAGGATCACTTGGCTTGTGATATTTTTAGATTTTAGTGTTTGTGAACTTTCTATACTGGTTCTTGATTCTCTCTCTCTCTCACACATATAATTCTAACAACTCAAGTTTATCCGAACAAGGCACTGTTTGGTTTGCTAAAAACCAAAAAAAATCTTAGAAAATCTCTGAAAATTTCTAAAACTCTCTAATATATTTTGGGAATCTTATACTTCGTTAAATCTCTATAAATTTTTATATATATCTGCATATTCTAACAAATTTTTACAAATCTCTATTTTTTCACAAACTCTAATAATTTTTTCACAAATCCTATTAACTTTTCAATAAATTTCAACGAATGCGACATAAATCAGTAAAAACGGACCAAAAAAACCGTTCTCATGGTTTTTTTCTCTAATTTTTTATGCAAAGGTCAAAAAGTTCAATAATTTTTAAAAAAAATCTGACATAAATCTGTGAAAACGGGTCAAAAAAATTGTTTTCACAATCTCTCTCTTCAACTTTTTACTACAAAAGTCTAAAAGTTATACTATTTATTTTACAAAAAATGATTTGGGTTAGAAACGTCAAAAGTAAAAAATTATCTCAAATTATATATATATTTTTTATTTTTTATCACTCCATACGTTACCCAAATATATTATTCTACAACTTTTATGGAAAATCTTAAGATTTTGGGATTTGAAACATTGAAATTACATGCACCAAGGATAATAATATAAAAGAAGCAAATGATGGTGAGCAAGTTTTAGAACCAAACAAACAGAAGAATGTGTGTGATATGTTCAAACTACATGCAAATGCAATTGATTCACTTATGCCGAGAACCTTTTACCTCTCTCTTTAAACCCGTGACTCTGCATCTTGTGGGTGTTCTTCCAAACAAAGGTTTGCTTTTACGCAAAGGCTTTGAGAGGAATGAGAAATGGGTCCGTGGGTGTGTGATCCAAGATGGGACCACTGTATTCCCCCAGGGATGGGTGGAAAGCTAATGATATTCTCATAGCACATTTTTGTTTTGTTAAGAGTAAAACATTTTATTTTAAATGTATTTATAATTGTAATTATTTTGAATGAATTAAAAAATAAAATAAAATGTTTTACAGCTCTTTTGTTAAATCAGAGAATAATATGTCAATAATAATATTTGAGTAATATAATACTCTAATGAGGTTATTTTTCTAGAAATAATAAACTCACGAGATTGTCACCTTATTCTAGTAACTTTTTTTTTTTTTTTAAAAGATAACCTTCATATTTATGCTGCACTAATTAGAAGAATATTCTGATAATATCAGTTTGCCTATATGAACTTAATTTTTAGTAGTATTTTTAGTATTATTATTCTTCAATGAAAGAAGACATTTATCTGAAATTAGGGTCTCTTGATTGCCTTTCTAATGGAAGTGGACATTACAATAATCATAAATTGGACTATCCAGGGTTGAGCTTCTTCCTCTGGATTGGAGCCTTCTGTCTTCACCCTATTGCCCATACATATGGCAAATCTATTAAAACAAGGATTAAAGTCAATTAATGAAGATGCAATATCATTTTCCTTGATGATAATGATTAGGGCAGAAAAATACAATCTCTTTTTGCTGGCAAGTGCTTCTGAAAGCATGGTAAAAAAGGGTAAACTGCTTATATATATATATATTATATTTGTGTATGTGTGTATGCTTCAGTAAAGTTGAGATATTTGAGAATTAGGTAGCAAAATTGCAAAAGCACTGAACTTTTAACTAAGAGGTTGTTGTCACTTTGCCATTGCCAGATTGCTTTCTTATGTCGGATGATATATCAACAAAAGCATTGCCCATCTCGTTAGGTAGGCTCCAAATGATAAGCCTCACACCTTTTTACACACATGACTGGCTATAGTCATCGTCAATTCATGATACATATATACACACATATATATAGGCTGTGGCAGGCATTGGCACGGTGTAGCACTAAAAAGAAATTATTTAGGATAAACTATCTATTCTTTTTTTTAAATCGAAAAAAGGGGTTTTACATCACCTCAAAGAATTAATAAAATGTTAAAAAAAACTATTTACAAAGCCACGCATTTTGTAACAGTACAAACAAGAGCGTTTGTAAAATTTATAATTAATAAAAGTAAAATTACTTCTTTAAAGTAAATAAGAATAGTTCGTGAGTATATTTTTTATAAAAATCATACAAATTTAATTTCTGACTCAAACGAGATGTATATGATGGGAAGCTTACATATCTCACCAGTTTACTTACAGCTAATCGGGGTTCCGAGTCAAAAAAAAAAGGGTAAAAGACATAAATAAAAAATGAGGGGAAAATTTAATAATAATGGAATAAAAGTAAAATTTATAAGTAAACAAAAGTAAAATTAATAAAATCTTTATGATAATTTATTAAAAATAATTAAAATGACGAAAAATTCTTATAAATTTTCATTTGAAAAAATAAATAAATCCATAACTTTCTTTTCTTAAATCATAGTAACTTCATTTTTTTCCCCTTCGGCTAAAATATCATTTCCCTTCCCATCACATTCCACAACCATGCCTACTTTGGTTACCTTTAAAAAAAAAAAAAGGCCATTTTTGCTTCTTGATCAATTCCAAATGTTGAGGGTAGTGCATCGTTTGGGATCCAATGATCTAATTGGCTTATGGTTAATTAGCTTATTTGTCAATTTATAAAATAACTAAATTTATCTCTTATATTTTAATTTTCTTTTAAATCTTTAAGGTCAAAAAAAGTCAAATTAATCAAAACTAAAAATTCACTTTAGAAAAGTTACATTTTTTTGTTTTCCTTCCAAAACACAAAAATAGCTGACTTATTTTTAACCAACTACTAGCTAGTTAAAAATAAAATAGCTATTTTTCTTTCCAAACTAAGCCTAATACACACACCCCAGTTCTCACATATAGGGAACCTGCCCAACAATCCATGGGCCGTAGCCCGAGCCGCGCCCGGGAGAGTGCTCTGGTCATTGACTTAACTCGTAATTTAATACGAGTTTCATGGCATTTCCAAATGATGACATCTATATATATAAGAGGCATCATGGAGTCTCCCTCAAGTCTCATTTTCATTGCTCAATTGACACTCAAAATCTTTGCAACAGCAACCGGGAAAAATGGCCATGGCTTTCAAGATGGTATGTATTAAACTTCCTATCAAAATATATATATATTTACAATATAAAGATAATTATATATGGGTACATGGCTTTAATGTATGTGTGTATGCGTTGATATATATATATATATATAGGCGACCACGGGGATGTGGGTGACGGAAGAGTGTAAGAACTCGTTCATGGAGATGAAATGGAAGAAGGTGCACAGATACATCGTATTCAAGATCGACGAAGGGTCTCGATTGGTGACCGTCGATAAGGTCGGCGGCTCCGGCGAGAGCTACGACGATCTCGCCGCCTCTCTCCCCAAAGATGACTGCCGATATGCCGTCTTTGATTTCGATTTTGTCACCGTCGATAATTGTCGCAAAAGCAAGATCTTCTTCATTGCATGGTCCGTCGCTCCCAACGCTGTTTCTACCCTTTTCAGTTTTGCCATTCTCTTTTTACCCTTTTCATTCAAAGAAAAGAAATTATATAAATTTATAGTAGCTACCTGTATTGTGAGTAAAAAATTTAAATTAAAAAAAAATTATAAAAATTTAAATAAAAAAAAAACCAAACGCGCTTATATATAATTCTTGCTATAAAAATTTTTAAAGAAATTCTAGGTTTTGTTGTCATACTTTGATTAATTACATTACATTGATTTTAATTACCTTATCATATTATTTTAATCTTATTTTTAACAAAAATAAAAAAAACATTTTATTTACTGATTTGTTTATAACATCTTCTCAAATCCTCAATATTACGGAAATTCAACTCAAATAATTCAAATAAATAAAAAAATTATTAAATTCACCAAAATTAGTGCACTTTACTTATAAGAATTTTTTATTTATGAGATATCCATTAATTAGAAAAAAGAACTACTAATATAATTTTAGCACTCCGTGTGAATCATCACTTCTCTTTTTTTTTTTTTTTTTTAATTTTGTCTACACGCATTATAATAATTTATATGTTCAGGTACGGAAGACAAAGAAGGCTATAAAAAAATCTATCTATTTTGGGAGGTATTATAACTATTTACAGTAGTAGTGTTTTTGAGAAACAGGGTAATTAATCAAGTGGGTTATCGGGTTAATACGTTAAGTTTTTATCTAAATTATATTTTTTGGTTAAATATTGTTTTAATAGTGAAAATTAAATTATTAGGTGATGTTTGGATGATAAAAAATCAAAAAAATTTGTGTAAAAATGACATGTAATAAAATTTAATTAAAAAATTTAAAAAATTTTATTTTTTTTTATAAATTTTAATGAATTTTGGCATTTGTTTTTGTAAAAATTTCAGGGCTCCAACAGCATCAAAGATAAGAGCAAAATACTGTATGCAACCTCAAAAGACGGACTGAGAAGGGTGCTAGATGGCATCCACTATGAAGTCCAGGCAACCGACCCGACTGAGATGGGATTTGATGTTATTAAGGATAGAGCCAAATAGATATATACATATCTATATATATATATATATGCATTTGAATTTTGGGTTGTCTTTCTTTATCTAATAACTCCAATTATTGGGTGCTTTTTTAACCCCCCGCCCCCCCTTTTTTCCCCCTAAATTTTGGTGTAAGTTGATCTCTCTTATGTGTAATTTCATCACAAAGCACCCTTTAATGTCTATCACTTTCGTTTCGGCACCGGCCCATGCCGCCATCTTTTTCTAACATATAAAGAGAAAGGGACATGATGATTGTCACTTTTTACATTTTACATGTAATGTTGCTGTGCCCTTTTAGCCGCGAAAATGGCATAATCTTTTGGTGTATGAATTAGCTGAGATTTATATTTATGTGATTTATTTAGGAGTCATAAAAAATAATTTAGGGGTTATTTAGTTTATTTTTCTATTTTGTTTTGAACTTATTTTTTATTTTGTACTTTTGAAAATAAGGAAAATAACTCAAAATTCATTTGATTATTTATTTTTTTCAAAATTTATTTTCGAAAACTGAAAATGAGTTTACATATGAAATAAAAAATGATAAAAAGTCATTTTAAGAGTTTTTAACAAAAAAAAAAAGAAAATATCAAAATTAGGAGAATAAAGTATTTTCTGTTTCTTCGTTCTAAATTTTTAACATATAAAACAAAAACATAAAATAGAAAACACAAAAGTAAATCAAATGCCACCTTAACAACTGAAATTTGAACTAATCTAACTATTTTAGTTTGAGTTGGTTCATATTTATATCAAAATCAATTAGTTATGATGATATTTTTATTTTGTGTCCCGATTAATAATAAAAGAATCGAAATCGAATCGAAAATAATTCAATTCGAATTAATTCAAAATCGATCAAAAAATATAATACATGATATATAATTATATATAATATAAGATTATTTAATTAGATGTTTAGGAGCTAAAAATAAATAAATGTGTTCAACTTGAAAATCAAACCAATCCAATATGACTAATTCAAAACATTGAATTGATCCGATCCGATTTTTTTTTTTTCAGTTTAATTTGAGTTGAAATCAATTTTTAAGAATAAAAAAAGACTCAGGTTTGAATTAAATATAAATCTGAATGGAATGAAATTAACTAATGCACACTCTTTGCTTTAATGAGACTTCAAAATTACATTTCATATGAAAAATACAATGATGTGGTAATAATATTATTTTAATTAAAAGGTACCTGAATGAATTTTTTTTTTTAATTTGATTAGACCACAATTTTGTCACGTTTATTTTTGTTCTCTCTAAAAGTTTAACATTTGGATTTATGTAGAGAAAAATGGCCAATATGATGTAATTTTTTTTTTAAATATTAATGAATGGTCTATTACTGATTTTTGGAGATCAGGAACTAAAATGAAATCAATAAGGAGGGGAAAAAAAATTCATTTCTCAGACAAAGCCATCTATAACATTCAACAAATAACTATAGGGTATGTTTCGGTTGACAAAAAAATTAGTCACAAAGTATAATAAATAATAAAATATATGACAAAAGTAATATCTGAAAAAATTTAATTGGAAGAATGTACAAAAAAATTAATTAAGTTAGTAAATTTTGATAAAATTTAATGCCCAAAATGGAGTCATAATGAATCCGTCAATGGAAAAAAATACAAATAAATTCACTTCAAGGGCAGAAAACAATAAAAAAAGAAAAAAAAATACTATTCTATCACAATAATTATATGTGATTTTCATAAAAAATAGAATAATTGTCAAAAAAAGTTACCAAAATTATGTATTAAGTATAATTTATAAATAAAATACATTTTAGTTTGTGGGTTCATTCAATGAAATCTCATCGGAATAGCATTTCAGCCACTTCTTTCACAGGATGGGAAAGGCCAAATAAATGCAATTAAATACTACTTTTTACTTTGCACCTTTCCATGTTACAAACAACTCCCACCTCAACGTTGCCTCCCTCCAAAGTCAATTAATATTAATTACGGGAGGTGAGGCAGATCTGTACTACTTTTGGTGCTTTTACTGCACCACTAGGATTAGGGTTTTTGGGTTCCGTGAAAATTCGAAAAGTTTGAATGCATACGGGATGTGGAAGAGGCAGCAAATATTGGGACGTATTCTCCAATTCATTATAAAGTATTTGATTGGTAAAAATTTAATTAAATATACGATAAAAATATAAAAATGATATGTGATAAATTTTAATTGAAAAAATATAAAAATAAGTAAAAGTTGATAAGTTTTAGTTAATTTTGACCAACCAAATGTTTCTTATTGCTTAAAAGGTAAAAATTTTTTAAATATAATATATGTGGTAAATTTAAATTTACCAACAAAACCTATTCAAACACAATTGAATGATTTGTTCGAATGATTTATATAGACTTTATTAAAATTTTAAATTGATATAACTGACTGAACAATTTTTACATGTTATGTCATCATTTTTAAGAAATTAGTAAAAATTAGTAAATACACATAAAATAAAAAAATAGTCTAAAGATTATAAAAACTTTAAAAATTTATAAAAATTTAATTTAATTTTTTTTTATCTTTCAAATAGACCATAGATGAATTTTTTTTTTTTTTTTATAAGGGGGAGAGGGAAGACTCGAACTCGAGTCATGAGCGGGCACGAAAGGCTCTTAACTACTGAGCTACAAGCCACGCTCACCATAGATGAATTTGAACCGTTTAACTTGAAAACTTTTTCTTTGATTAAGAACTCATTTGATAAATAAAAAATTTTTAATCTTCAGTAGTTGTTAACAATTAGAATTTTTTAATCGTTGAATAAAAATCTCAAATTTTAACAGCTTCTTAAACATTGTTAACTTTTGTACAAAATAAATAAATAAAAAAACGAAATTGTTAAAAGTTAAAAGATTAATCAAACGGGCAAAAAGAATAAAAATTGGACAACTCAAAGTCCATGGTGAAAATATCTCTTAAATTATACGGTAAAATTGAGCTTTTCTGCGAATTTACTCAAGGAAATGTTTTTACTTAATAATGAAGGGTCTTTACTATTAGTGGGTTGCAAACTCATATTTTCATCAATTAAATAGCATTTAATTGTTAAAAAAATATATATATTTTTTTTTTGCATATTATATAACTCAAGATTATTAGCAAGGGCGTAACAATTAAGAGGTAAAAGGGTCAAGTGCCCCTCTCAATTTTGAAGGTAAAAAGATAAAAAAATACTCCTCTCTTAAGTTATTATAATTACAAAATTATTCTTTACGTTAATATTTTTATGTTTCAGACTACTAACACAATAGCTGTCGATAAAGATAAAGTAGGTTCATAAAATCAGATATTTAAAAAGAAAAGTGACAAAAAAAAAATCATTCTCACTGAATTCCAACGAACCTTTAACAAAAATCTCCTAAAACAAAACATCATTAAATAACGAATTTTCAAAAAAAGTTGTGTGCCTCATTAATAAGAATCCTAGATTTGTCTCTGATTATTAGCAATATATATCAAACAAAATAAACAATATTATGTAAAGAACATAAAAAAAAAAAAGAAAATATATATAGGAGACAAAAAAGATGCTTTGTTACTGTTTTAAAATAATCATTTTTTACCCACGTGAAAATTTACTTAAAATAGTTAGGTTTGGTTTGAGAAATAAAAAAAGTGATTTTTTTTTTTTAACTAGCTAGTATCTAGCAAAGTTACTTTTTTGTGTATGGGAAAAAGAAAAAAACTAATTTTTTAGTAAGTGACTTTTTAATTTTGTTAATTTGGACATTTAATTCTTAAAAATTTAAAAAAAATTAAGATATAAAAAAGATAAATTTAATTATTTTTACGAATAAGCCAATAAACTAATACATTAAGTTCCCAAATGGAGCCTTATTTTAAGATATAACTCGTGCTTACAATCATGCCACTAGAAAATCACGTTCTGTAACAGATAATAAATTATCAAATTGTATTCCCCAAAACCCAAAATAAAATAGCAGGAATAATTTCGTAAAAAAAAATATGATATACATCTCAAATATCTTTCGCCACTCTCGTCTTCTATCTTTCAAAGCCGTAAGCATACCTTTATTAATTTATAGCTAATTATAAATAATTTAGGGCCCATTTGAAAGGGTAAAAAATAAAAAAAAAAAAGATAAAATGTGGTTTTAGATAATTTTAGTATTTGGTATTTTTTTAAATTATGTTTTTAGAAATGAATAGTAGTAAACCGTTAGAACAATTTTTCTAAATCTGTTCTAACAGATTCAAAAAATTTCTGCACACCTAATAGTTTTTTTCTCTCTCTCTCTCCAAATCGTATTTTTTGGAGATAAACAGTGGTAATCGTTAGAGCAGTTTTTTCAAATCCATTCTAATAGATTCAAAAAATTTCATAGGCCAAGTTACAATGATACTCGTTCGAAAACTTTCGACTAATAGAATATGATTGTCAAAAAATTTTCACACTCAAATAACTTTATTCCGGTTTTTCTTTTTTAGCAAAATATTAAATTTTTTGAGATTAATAAAGGTGAAAATATGTAGGAGTGTAATAGATAATTTTAATAATTTTTAAAAATTATTAGAATTTTATTTTATTTTTTAGTACACTAAATAATGTCTTAAATTATTGTAAAATGTGAGACAGTCGCATCAACGACTCATAAAAACACCCAATTACAACACACACACACACATATATATATATATATACATAATTAAAAATTTTGAATTTTGATAAAATGGTTTTAAAAATTGACACGTGGATATATAAAGAAATTGAACATGGACATTTTAACTTTTAAATATCAAAATGGTGAGATTTCAACAAGTTAAAAATTAGCTGGTTGGTTGATGGAGATAGGACTGGACTGGATGGGCTGCTGCCATCATTGTCTTTGTTGTTTTCCCAAATTTGACTCTTTGAATTGTCCTTTCTAGTGTTTCAAAAGCAACGTAGATTGACCATCTTCTCTAAAGAGACGCTGGAGTCCATGGGTGACCCAAGTCACAGTACACTGGATCCAGCCCCGGAAGTCCTTGACCAGGACCTTATCACCGGCCCAGTGACTTGTCCTGTTTTGGATGGATTCAAACTTATTTTTATAATTACTATTTTTAATTTTATTTTAAGACGAGTTCAAAATTAAAAAATAAATATTTTGACAGATTTAAAATGAATTTAAAATTTACATGTAAGGTACCCAGTATCTGTTAACCATTTATGCTAATAAGAATATCTGAAATTTGTTATATATTATATTTTATTTTTATACCTATTATATAAATATTGTAATTTTGAAGTTCAAAGTCTCAACTTTTTTTTTTGAATTTATTAAAAAATACATATATTGGACAATCACCAGCTACCTCATTTAAACTGTAATTATTAATTTTTTTGACAACTAATGTAATTATTAGTACTTTGACCAATGTGTAATTATTTTATTTGAGATTAAACTATTGTAATTGTATTATTATTTATTATACCACTTTCTAGGGTATGTTTGTTTTGAAAGTAATAGAGGGTAAATTTTATTGAAAGAATTTTTGCCATTCATTATATTAGTTTGGAAGAGGAAAAAAATTATATCGGGGGATAAGGATTACTCCCTTATAAGGGTAAATTGTTGCTTAGGAGAGGTTGATAACGGAAAATAATGAAAAAATTATTTTATTTTCTCATTACTCCCATAAAACGTTCTCTCTCAAGTAGTTTTTACTTTTTCAAAATTTTTAACATTTTAAACATAATATAATTATCACCGGTTAATATTTACTCTCTCAATCTAAACATAAGTATCATTAATTTGTTACCCTTTTAATTATTAATAAGATAATAATTATCCCGTAATTTTTTATCTCTAAAATTTTCATCTCTTACCAAACATTTTCTTAGAGTAAAAATTTAATTTTATTAAACTATTTAGTAAGATTAAAGAATCAAAATTATGCAAGGTTGGCTGTACATCATAGATATGATCTATATAAAAAATATAAATTAACTATTGGGAAATGATAAATGCACTTCTTTATTAATTTCTCCCTATTTTTTTGAGTTAATCCAACCCATCAAACCAAGTCAAAACTTAGTTTGTAAGTGAGACTTATATACTACACATATACACACCTTAACATCTCGATATGGGATACCAACTTTGCCAAGTACAAATTACTCTTTTTCATTAAAACTATTATAAAGTAAGAAAAACTAATAAAGCAACGTACATTTTTCCACCCTAACTATTTCCATGCGATAAGGTAAATCACTGCATATATTCTGTCGGCACAAGAAACAAATAATAGAGATGCCGACCTTTGAAATTACACTTATTTTAGAGAAAAGTAATTACATTTACACCGATATATAGCTTAGCGGAATATTCCTTCGTATATATGCTAGGCAAAGCGATATCAATGATGCGGCGAATTAAAAGGCCCACTGTTTCGGCAGTGTTAGATGCAATGCAAACATATGGTCAAATAAGACCACTCAAATAAGTAAATAAATAAAGCTATGTCTTCACAATTTTATATATGTGGTTCCAAAGACAAGATGGTCCCTTGGATTGGAACCCATGTGAGGGAAAAAGGTTCACAGGTTTTTGTACTAGTCAAAACTTGTCCCGCGACGTTAACTAACTTCGGACTATTTGTAAGCAAAACATAGAAACTAGTATCTTCTAAAAAGACAACTTTATTTAACATTGCGATGTCAAACTTTTGTTAAGACAATTAAGTTGTTATTTTTACTATTTTTATCATTTTTTTTTATAATTTTTGAGTGTTTAGTAAAATTTTTGATAACTTTCAATAATTTTTAGTAATTTTAAGTAACTTTTAGTAATTTTTAACATTTTTTAATAATTTCTGGTAATTTTTGAGTTAAGAAAGTTATTATAACATAGCAGAAAAGTGATAAATTTTAGTGTTTTACCAAATACCCAATGAGCAAAATTTAGTACTTTTTTGCTAAAATTTTCGTTATCAAACGTAACCTAATTTTTAATTGATAGATTTGGGATACAGCTTTGAATTTTCATGTTTTTCCTAACCATAACTATTGAACTGGGTAATTGAATTTACAAATTAAATTAAATTAAATTCCAATATACAAACTAAATTTGTTTATGTTAGGTTTATAATTACAATTGGTAAATTAGTGAATAAAATAATGAATTCAATTTTATATACTTCGACTTTGATTAGAGTATCATAAAATATAGGATAGAATAGAAATCATATTTTGTCTAAGATTTAAAATTTATAAACTAGTAAACATTGAAAAAGGGTTTCGTAATATCTGAAGAAATTGAAAACCACATGGCTAAATAATTATATCTTAAAGAAACTTGGATATCACGATAGTTCTAATTTAATCCCATCTAAGATTTGATTACACTATGTGTTTTATTTTAAATTCATCTTAAAATATTATTGTGGTTTATAGAAAAGACATTCTGCAAGAATTTAGAGTATCAATTCATTAGAAAGAAGAAGACCATAACATTGTTTTGCTTTAAAGAGACTTCTCTCAAATTATTTAGCTTACAACATTTCATTTTTTTTATGCACGATTGATCTAAAAAGAGTTTGGAATTGTGTACTTAAATTTAGTTGATTGTGGATTCAGGATAAACTATTGTAAATTTAGTGGTAACTGTGGATTCAGTAAGTTTTTAAGGATTTGAAAATTAGTCACATTGCTAGCGTTAGTGATCCAAAAATGTTCAAAATTGTGTATCATGGAACTAATAGACTATTGTAAATTTAGTGGTGGTCGTGAATTTGGCAAGTTTCATAGACTTAAAATTAGTCATGTCACTAGGTTTTAGATGCATCGAGAATTCAAGTAAAAGGAAATTAACAATATAAATTTATGGATTAGGGTTTATTGAAAGGTTGAAACTTTATAATAGTTTGCAATTTAATGGAGGATTTGCTAGTTTTGATTTTCTTCGTCTTTTATCATTGTTTATCTGCTTAGTTAATTGTTTGAATTATCTAACATACCCAAATTTTAGTTTACATAAGCATAAATTCTCTTCATTTTAGGTTTGATTGATGGATATATTCATTCCTATTATATATATATATATATTTTATGATCTATTCGTCCCTATTATTAGATAAGGTTCAATTATGGCTTTGTTAAGATAATTCTTAGAAATGTGGAATTTTTTAGCTTTTTACTTTTTTTTTTTCTATTTTGCAAATAAATTGATAAAGTCAAAATAACAAAATTCAAAAACACCGTAACTCTACTCTACTTTTTTTTAAGTTAAAAAAAAAAAAGCGTTTTTGGAGGCTAGTTACTATTTATGGACTTATAAGGATTTAAGTCATACCAAAAAAATTTATTTATAAATAAGTCACATTTGTAACAAAAAGACAAAAAAGAACATCACGCGTTTTTCATTATATTTCAAAACTGTCAATTTTATCCGAAAATAGTGCACACTTCACTCATAACTTTCGCGACTTTCCATCTGCTTTACAAAGCAAACAAAATCGATTTTAGGAAACAAAATCAAAACTGTTTGGGAAAAACCTAATTCCGCGACTTTTCATCTTCTTTACAAAGCAAGCAAACCAATTTTTGGAAACAAAATCAAAACTGTTTAGGAGAAACCTAATTCTGCGACTTTCTATCTTTTTACAAAGCAAACAAAACCGATTTTTGGAAACAAAATCAAAAACTGTTTGGAAAAAACTTAAATCGATCATTATTTCCAAGTATCTTTATGTTTTCTGATTTTGAAATAGTACCGGTACTGTTTTGAAAATAACTCAAAATGCTAATCAACCCCATGGATTTCTCTTGCCCAAAACTTGTCATCTGCTCAATGTTTTAAAACCAGACCGTTCATCGAACCGGAAAACAACCGGGTCACGGGTTAGTGGTTCAACCGTCGGTTCAACCGGAATTGAACCGTGACGTCATAAATATATTTAAATATATAAATAAAATATAAAAATATGTTAAAATAATATAATAATTTTAAAACTTATATTTTTCACATATTCTTCTACTTTGTTTCGTTTTATTGATAAAATGTCAACAAAATGTGTTGTAAAATAAAATCATTTAAAACTAATATATTATATAAGTAAAACCAAGTAAAAATAAAAAACAACAAGCATTAGTGGTTCAGTAGAATAATAGTACTTTACCACAAAATAGACCCATGTTCGATATTAAGCTGGTGCGTATTAGTTTTACCATTTAAAAAAATTAAAAAAACAGTCAAGTTCAACCGGCAAAACCGGCACCGGTTCGCCAGTTTACTGGTTGAACAGGTGGGTCACCGGTTTTCGGTCGGTTCGAGGTCCCACCGGGTTATACTAGTTAACCGGACCGTTTCTTGGACCGGTTCCCGGTTCAACTGGTTGAACCGGCCGGTTCGGTCTGATTTTTAAAACAATGCATCTGCTTATAATTTATGGTGCTGTTTTGAAAACAGTACCGATACTGTTTCATACTACTATAAAAAAACATCAATCGATGCATAACACAAACCATCCATACGAGCCAACATCATCATATAGAACAGTACCGCATAAAAATAGTACCGCATAAAAAACAGTACCTCATTCAAACAGCATCATTCTTTGTACGTGGTACTTCGTTTTGTGTTTAATGGTGGTCTTTGAATACTAGATACATTTGATACTGTGTTTATACGATAATACATTTTACTAGAAACAGTACCACATAGAACAGTACAGCATAAAAATAGTACCGCATAAAAAACACTATCTCATTAAAACAGCACCATTCTTTGTATGTAGTACTTTTATTTGTTTAATAGTGGTCTTGAATATTAAATACATTTGGTACTGTGTTTATACAATAGTACATCTTACTAGAAACAGTACCACATAGAACAGTACCGCATAAAAAATAATACCACATAATAAAACAGTACCGCAATAAAAAACAGTACCTAATTAAAACAGCACAATTCTTTGTATGTGGTACTTCTTTTTGTGTTTAATGGTGTTCTTTGAATATTAGATACATTTGGTACTGTATTTATATAATAATACATCTTACTAGAAACAATACCACGTAGAACAGCACCACATAATAAAACAGTACTGCATAAAAAATATTACTTCATTAAAATAACACAATTCTTTGTATGTGGTACTTCTTTTTGTGTTTAATGGTGGTCTTTGAATACTAGATACATTTGGTACGTGTTTATGCGATAATACATCTTACTGGAAACAGTACCACATAGAACAGTACCACATAATAAAATAATACCGCATAAAAAATAGTACCGCATAAAAAAATAGTACCGAATTAAAATAGTATCATATGTATGTGGTACTTCTTGCTAAAATTCAATAAAAAAAATTATAAATATTAACATACCATTATTCGCATTCTTGCCCGTAGTTATTTATGGCCTTTTAACCGACTTTTATCTCATTACATGCTTGTTCAAATAAAAAATATACCATATATCTTCACGCGATTTCTAAAGAATGAAACAAAAAGGGAAAAACGTGATACGCGATTACCACAATTTCTGGCAACTTCTGTCTCAGTTAATTATAGAAACAAAGGGCATTTAAGTCATATTATAAATTATATTTAAAACCAAGTCGTGGGACCCACTCAAAAGTGTGACTTAAATACAAAACTTTCTACATTAATGTGACTTAAAAGCAATACTTTTTTTTGGTGTGACTGATAGCCTTAAAAAATTACAAAGTATGACTTAAATATAATTTTTCGTAAAAAAAAAAAAAAAACCCAACTTTTGGCACTCAAATTATGATTAAGGTCCCATTTGACAGTATACAAAAGTGCAAAAATCGACTAAAAGTTGCAAGTTGAGCGTTTGGTGAAACCTCAACTTCTGCCACTTTTTTACCCTGTTATAGTAATTTGTTCCACTCAAAATTTCACCAACACATAAAAAGTTACTAAAATTTGCTAAAAATTTTACCAAACGCTTAAAAGTTGCTAAAAATTATTAAATATTGCCAAAAATTTTATCAAACATCAAAAAGTTGTAATTGTTTTGCTAAAAATTACAACTTGCTTCACCAAACACACCAAAAGTTATAATTAAAAATTTTTAACTAAAATTTACTAAAAAATGCTAAAACTTGTACTGCCAAACATCCCCTAAATGGGAGCGCTTTGTAGCACAAATTTTAGTATTTTTTAGTCAAAAAAATGTTAGTTGTAATTTTTGGTGTGTTGTTGAAGTAAATTACAAATTTTAGTAACTTTTTGTAACTTTTGGGCGTTTGATAAATTTTTAATAATATTTTTAGCAACTTATGAGTATTTGGTAAAATTTTTAGCATTTTTAAGCAACTTTTGTGTATTTAGTGAAACTTTGAGTAACTTTTGAATGGAACAAATTATTATAATAGAGTAAAAAGTGATAAAAGTTGAGATTTTACCAAACGTTTATTTTGTAATTTTTGGTAAATTTTTACACATTTTTATATTGCCAAACGCCCCCTTACCTGTATCATTAGAATAATTTATTTGCATTAATTCCTATTTTTATCCCTTGAAATGCACAAACATCATAAATGTAAGGATGCAAATATTTTTGTTGAAACAATGCTAAGAACAAAGATATTAAAACACGATGATGAACGAGTACTTTAAGAAATGTTTAGTTTACTTAAAAAAATAATATCAAAAAAAATTTTATTTTTACTAGTTTTTTTTTTTTTTTTGTCAATTTCCTTCTATTAAAGTCTGTATGTGTCAATTTTACAATAATTTTTTTTTGTTTTTCTTGACCATTCAAACATCACCTGAACATGTATATAAATGAGTGTTCCTCACTTATTCAAAACCATTTAATAATTTATTTAAGAATATTTAGATTTAAATAATCCATATTTAGTAACTCTTTAGGAGTCTTTTATATTTTCTTCCAATGTTTAATGATAAGAATTAGTGTTATTAGTGATTTTAGTAGATTGCATTTGATGTGCTTTCAAATTTCTTTTAATTAACAACTGAATTTCTTCTCTTAAATATATTTTCTTAAAAAAATTACCTTAAATTTTATTTGTCGGGAATGGATTAATTTATTATACATTTCATTTAGAAATTACTATTTTGTCGTAAAATTTTATTCAGAAAAATAGATTAAAATGTTTTGATAATAATAAACATTTAATAAATACCTACTTTAAAACATTCTTAATTTATTTGTTTATTTATTTTTATTTTAAATGAGATGTCAACTAACCAAACTGATCCGCCGACAAAATCAATACCGTTCCACCTATGGAATGACGTGGGACCAGGAAATGATTATTTGTTCGCCACTAGAGAGTGGATGTGTGATGGGTAAGGAGATAATAAAATAATACAAAATTCTACAAATAGGAATTACGAGATAAGCCGTATTTGGTGGTATCAAAATCTAACAAAATTTATTAATTTTAACTAATTTTTGTATTTTTTTTAATCAAATTTCTCTACATACACCTTTATGTCACGCATTTTTATCTTTATTGTACTTTTTGACTAATTTTTTAGCAACCAAACATACCCTTAAATTCTTTATTCACTACACAAAATATGAAATTTATAATTTTATACGGGTCATTAACTTTTATAATTTTATACAACTTTAAACATACCCAGTATACGTGATGAGTACTGCTAGCTCCTCACCGGAATCCAGCTCCCTACAATTTTCCTTTCTACTATTTTTCTACCCTTTAAATATCAATCATTGGTTTCATCCTAGCCTAAAAATAAAACCTTTATAGATTTTATTTTATTTTTCTCTTATAATTTTTGATGACCTTTTCTTATAAACTGACAAATACTATTCTCCCATCATTTATTCTAAATTTAAATATATTTTTTTATTTCACATATATTAAAAAAACTTGACCCATTTTTTTAAAAGGAAAAAAATTTTTCATAGAAGAAAGTAAAACAAGAAAAAAGAATTGAACTATATTAAAAAAGAAATTGAACTTTATTCCTTAAAAAAAAAAAAAAAAAAACAAAGGGTGAGTTTTAGTTGATGTTAATATATTTTATGATTTAGAGTAACCTCAAATATTTAGAACAGTAAGTTAGTGATGTTAATGTATTTTATAATTTATAATAACCTTAAATATTCACAACGAGTCAACTAATTAAGAACTAACCCACTTTGTTTTTTTTTTTTTTTTCTTCCTCTGTAGGAATAAAGTTTAATTCTTTTTTGGTCTTTCTAAAAAAAGTTCAATTTCGCGATTATATATATATATATATATATATATAATTTTTTTACTTATGAAACATTAAGGAAAATTTTATTTTTATAAAATTTTTAGACATCAAAATGCACTAAAACAATTTTCTTTTTTTTTTCAAATTTTTGTCGTTAAAATCCATTTTAGTGGATATTTTATATTTTTAAATATAAAAATATTTAAAAATCTGTTGACAATATAGCCATTATTAAAATTATTACCGTTAAAAATATTAATTATTATAAAATATATTTATTGGCAACTATTGAACGATGAATAAAAAAATAAAAATTTAGAAAATTAATATTTAAAGTTGTAAAATATAATTTAAAAAATTGATTTAAAAAAAACTGTGCAATAAAAAATATTACTTTTTACTATATTCTAGAAAAAATTGTTAAAAAGAATTAACGCGGATATCCTCGCCTCGGGAGCCACTAGCGATCATGCTACGTTCCTTGTTCAACCACAAATATTGAACTACACGTGCCTTAACTTAAATGTTCTCCATTTTGTATTTTTTTTATTAATTTTTCAAAGGGTGTACTTGGAATAATAATTTGATGAGGAAAAAAAAAAAAGACAATGGAAAAGAAAAAAAAAAAGGAATGAAAATGGAAGAAAAGATAAATTCCGAAATACATATTTTTATTTGAATGTATTAACAAATAAAAATAAAACGTATTGGTTAATAAATTATTTTTAATTTAAATATTTTTAATTCCTTAAATTATATGCCTTTTCTATTTTATTTTTCAACATAAATCAAATAAGAGAAGGAATTTTGAAATCCTCCCCCATTCTTTTTTTTCCCTTCTCAAATTCTCGCTCTAAATATTCTTTAAAAAATATTTATATTATAGAATTCGTATAGAATATTCAATTAATATTGTAATTAAAAAGTAACTAAGTGACTTTTTTTTAATGATTGGCTTAATTATAACACTTCTGTATTACTTAAGATAATTTTTCAGTAAACTTTAACTAATTTTAATTATTTTATATAATTATCTTTTATTAAGCATTCCTCATCTCAACTTTCCACCCAATTTCGCAATCATTTTAACAGAATTCGAATAAGCTTAATTAGTAACACAAGTGGATATAGGAAAATAAAGAAATAAAAAAAAATAATCACAAGAAAACATAAATTTACGTGATTTAGTGATGTAAGTTTTTTTACGAGTATAATATATTGAGTTTTTACTATAAACTTTTAATAATGAAGCAAAGATTAATAGAAAAAAAAAATTACAGAGATCAGTAGAAAAATTTTACTCACAATGTTTTTAATTTTTTTCTCAACTCAAAAGAGTCAGAGTTTAAAAACAATCCTAATTTGAAATTAGTATAATGCACAATATGTCTAATATATATATATATATATATATATATGAACAAAAAATCCAATCCAAAACATATTCAAATATATTTCCAAAAAATCTAAAATCGCATCACTCGCTAAGATGAGTCTATCAACTAGTTACTCTGCTAGAGAATAGTCTCCTTGGATTTCCCAGCAACGTCCAACAAGCATTCCTACAGTTTTGCATGATTAATTTTTATAATTCCTATTTATTGACACCCATCAGGACATCTAGTGAGATTCAGACCAAGGACGAAACTATGGCTTGACAAAAGAGTGCCATGCCCCCCTCCCCCACCCGGGCGAACTTTCGAGGAAAAAAAAAATTATATATAGTATAAGTATATAAAGATATATATATATATATATATATATATATGATTGTCCAAGCTTTTTTATTTTATGTCATTAAGATTCAGGATTTGATTCTTGAATTGGATCATTAATAAATTAGATGACTTAATTCTTAAGTTAGGCAATTAATATTCTGAGTTAGTCAGTTGAATAATTTTTAAGTGAGTTTGTAAATTGATTTTATATATTTACTTAATTTTTTAAGTACATAAACTATGATTATATTCTGAGATTGGGGAAGAAAATTAAAATTTATAGAAATTGTCTCTCCTTTACTAAATTGTTGGTTCCGTCTTTGACTCAAACTATTAGTAGATTATCTTAGTTTTTTTTTTTTTTTTTTCTCCAGCGAGTTTCGTAAATAAACTCTTGCATTACTATACCGTTACAATGATTTAATTTTATTTATATTTTTGCCAACTAAGGTACTTAAACAAACAGATGTTTTTACTCAGACATTCATCATTTTACGATTGCCTTAGTAAATCGAGTATGAGTTACGCGTGTAACAAATCTTCGTGTGAGTATTTGCTTCTTTATGTTTCATATCTCTCTATTTTATTTATCATTTTATAGTTAGTTTTTAGTTGATCACTAGGTGGTTGAGAAAATTCCTAGTCCACCATTTTTAACAACCACTAACATTTCGACAAATCTAAAGGCTAAGAAGTCATGAACATGATTTAAGTATCATCGAGACTCTTCTTTTAAAATAAATGGCTGATATTTTATCACTTATCAAAATTAAATTATTACAACGCTAACCGCGCACTTGCCAGGACCGAAGCAACTCACAATGAGATACAAATGCATTTAATTCGATGCCAAAAGCTTATTTATTATTACCTTTTCGTGTGATTGCTTCCAACAATGCTAGTCGCATCATTCAATCAAAGTGCAATAGATACGTGACAGAGAAAATGGTTAACTCATGTTGCTTTCATTTGGCCACTTTCATTCACGCTTTGGTGGTGGGTTAAGGCTAAAAAGGTTGGAAACCTTTTCTCCTAGCTTTTTTTTTTTTTTTTTTCTTTCTTATATGATTTTTTTTTAAATTTGATTTTTTGAAAAATTTGTAAGTAAAAAGGATTAAAAAATTTTCGCCTGCTTGAATAAAAACTATCTGATTGACTAAAAAAATAATAAAAAAGTTATTTTTTATATTTTTTCTAACTTTCATCTACATAAATATAAATTTTTTAATTTTTTTAAATGTGATAAACATGCCTAAAAGTACATTTTTTAAAAAATAAAAAATAAAATTTTAGCAAAAAAAAAAAAGCCATATAAGACAAAAAAAAGCTACCATCCAAACACGCCCTAATAATACCTAGCTAGTTCCTGCAAAACATTAACTTTCGAAATGATCTCACCATGGCCCCGTTTGGTTTGTAATAGTTTGATGAAAATCTCAAAAAATCTCTATAAATCTCTATTAACTTTATATCACATCAACTTTTTTCTCTCACTGCACGCATTACGAACTCTCCCCAAACCACAATTTATCTCATTTTTTCTTACTCCAAACAACCCCCATGTGTTTTCTTTCTTAAAATAAAAAAAATATTAATAATGTTAACAATGAATTTTAATTTTAAATTTATTTAGGAAAAAGAAAAATATTATAAATATTCATATTCATATATAATTAAACAAAAAAAAAAAACGCTCTAACGATTATTTATTTTTATTTTCATTGAGACAACAAATAAATAAAAAAAATAATTATGTTCATCTGCTTAATTTTTTTTCTTATACAAATTCGCAATACAAAAATTAATTTCCTAAAATTATTGTTGCTAAGATCGACTTCATCTAGAAATCGTCTTTTAAAATAACTACTCCTTAAAGTTATTGGTTTACAAAATTAATTTTTTGACTGACTAAGTTAGTATTTTTGCCTTGGCGGCATATGGTCGAGGCAAAATCTTCCATAGAAAGAGCATTATCATGATCTCTGCCACTTTTATTAAAAATTTAATTTCAAGTAAGAGAAGCATAATATTAAGAGTGAGAAAAGATAAAAAAAAAAATAGAATTTAAAAAAATCAAATTCGATCAAAATAGTTTAATTCTTTGGTTTAATAAGTTCATTCTATTTTTCTTATTTTTTTTTTTCAAAAAATTCAGTTTGGTTAGACTAGTAGGTGTTAAATTTTGTGATCAAACTACATATTTCCCATTATGTGTATATTATGTAAGCTATAATACTAAAAATTTTAAAATTTTTATGTGTTCTTTGAATGAATTGGATCAAATTAAAGACTTATTGTGTGTTTGACGTACTGATTTTTGCTGAAAATCTCTAAAAACTCTAAAAGTAATTTACTTTTTTATCTAACTACATGAATTATAAATCTACAACTTATCTCATTTTATCTATTTTATCTTACTTTTTATCACTTCAAACATAATAGTTTCTTGACAGTGAACAGATATAAAATTATAATGATTTTTTTTTACTATTTTGTTTTTACTTTGTCATCAAATTTGAAGATTGGGGGGGAGCAGTTGCCCATGTCGTTTTAGGTGCGTTTAGAGTCCCAAAAAAATAAAAAAAAATAATGAATGAGATTGATGTGATGTAAAAATGATAGATAGTAAAATATAATTGAAGAAATTTAAAAATTTTTAAAATTTTTAAAATTTTTTGTAACTTTAAACGAGGCCTTAATCTAATCCACACAAGATATTTATTCATTTGTCACTCCTTTTTAGGTTCGTCTTTCTTAACTTAAATCCTTAACCTTAAGTACGTACGTTAACGTGAGTTAAGTGAGTTATGAATTGAGTTAAGACAGCAGGAACAACTTTATTTTCCACAAAGATGTCAAAGTGTTTGATATTACTCAATTAAATTCACTCATTTCATTCTCAAGCCGAAATTCTTGTGTAATAACGATGTTAGAAAGTCAGTACACATTAGAGCATCAAGAAAGATAAAATTATATTAAGGCCTTAAAAATAGAAGGAACTAAAGGTTAAAGCATTAAAAAAGAGAGAGAGAGAGAAAATAATTTTGAAAGATAAAAATATGAAATTAATAAAAGTTAAAAAAATAAATACTAAAAATTATTTTTTAATAGTTAACTAATAGAAAAATACAAAAAGTTTTTTTTTTTTCCTTTTAAACTCAACCTTTAAGTATGACACCTAATGAATTTAACTTCAATTAAAAAATAATGCCAAGAGGTCACTAGTTTAAAAATTACTAAAACATAATAGAAATATTAAAAAAATTTTAAAAATATTATAATTTTTATTTTATTTTACAAATTACGCGAACGCATAATTTTTCATGCTTTATCTCACTTTTTCACTCCGAACGCTATATATGCCCCTTTCTGTTGGTGTCTGATGGTATCCTCTCACTCTGCTCTGATGGCTTCACTTCACCGCAAGTCTCTCCTCTCCCTCTTACTCTCACTCTTCTTCTTCTTCTTCACTATCTTCCAAATCTTAGCTGTTTCGGCTGATCAGACGCCGAAAACGTACATATTTCGAGTTGACAGGTTCGCTAAGCCGTCGATCTTCCCCACCCACTACCACTGGTACAGCTCCGAGTTCGCTGACCCCGCTATCATTCTCCACGTTTACGACACCGTTTTCCATGGATTCTCTGCTACCATGTCTCCGGCTCAAGCCGCTTCCGTCCTTCAACACCCTTCTGTGCTCGCCGCCTTCGAGGAC
Organism: Vitellaria paradoxa; assembly: GCA_019916065.1. NCBI lineage: Eukaryota > Viridiplantae > Streptophyta > Magnoliopsida > Ericales > Sapotaceae > Vitellaria > Vitellaria paradoxa. The sequence goes on from CM034238.1 coordinate 47,278,053, forward strand.
CGCCGGAGGGAACTTCACACTACTCGTTCACCGCAGTTTCTCGGCTTGAGAAACCAACGCGGGCTCTGGTCGGTGTCCGACTACGGCTCCGATGTGATTATTGGGGTTTTCGATACCGGGATTTGGCCGGAGCGCCGGAGCTTCTTCGATCTAAATCTCGGCCCTGTTCCAAGTAGATGGAAGGGCGTTTGTCAAACCGGACCCAAATTCACTGCCAGGAATTGTAATAAGAAGATTGTCGGAGCTCGATTCTTCTCCAAAGGACATGAAGCGGCGGGGGGTTTAGGCGGAGGAATTGGTGGTGGGGGAATCAATGAGACTATTGAGTTCATGTCGCCGAGAGACGCCGACGGGCACGGTACTCACACGGCGTCCACCGCTGCCGGGAGGTACTCGTTTCAGGCGAGCATGTCCGGTTACGCGCTTGGAATAGCTAAAGGCGTTGCTCCGAAAGCTCGATTGGCTGTGTACAAAGTTTGCTGGAAGAACTCCGGTTGCTTCGATTCCGATATCCTGGCCGCATTCGACGCCGCCGTAAACGACGGCGTTGATGTCATTTCAATCTCAATCGGCGGCGGCGATGGAATTTCTACTCCGTACTATCTCGATCCAATTGCGATTGGATCTTATGGAGCTGTCGCAAGAGGCGTTTCCGTGTCGACCTCCGCCGGAAACGACGGGCCGAATGTGATGTCCGTCACGAATATCGCTCCGTGGCTTACGACGGTCGGAGCTGGGACGATTGACCGTAATTTCCCGGCGGATGTAATTCTCGGCGACGGACGCAAGCTTTTCGGCGTGTCGCTTTACGCCGGACCGCCGTTGAATGGAAAAATGTATCCTCTGGTTTATCCTGGTAAATCAGGGATGCTCTCTGCTTCACTCTGTATGGAGAATTCACTTGATCCCAAATTAGTAAGGGGCAAAATCGTCATTTGCGACCGGGGAAGCAACCCTAGAGTCGCGAAAGGACTGGTGGTAAAGAAGGCCGGCGGCGTCGGAATGATTCTCGCTAATATTGCTTCGAACGGCGAGGGTTTAGTCGGCGATGCTCATCTTATTCCTGCATGTGCGGTCGGTGCTAATGAAGGTGATGCAATTAAGTCCTACGTGTCATCGTCTGCTCTGGCCACGGCGACAATTAATTTCAGAGGCACCGTCATCGGGATCAAACCGGCGCCGGTGGTGGCTTCGTTCTCCGGGAGGGGACCCAATGGGTTGAACCCGGAGATTTTGAAACCCGACTTGATTGCGCCGGGTGTGAACATCTTAGCTGGCTGGACCGATGCTGTTGGTCCGACTGGGTTGGATTCAGACAACCGGAAAACAGAGTTCAACATTCTCTCCGGAACATCCATGGCGTGTCCTCATGTAGCAGGTGCGGCGGCGCTGCTCAAGTCGGCTCACCCCGATTGGAGCCCGGCGGTCATAAGGTCGGCTATGATGACAACCGCTAGCATAACTGATAACCGGTTTCGACTTCTGACTGATGAGTCCACCGGAAAACTGTCCACTCCTTACGATTCCGGCGCCGGAACCTTAATCTCTATCTCGCTATGGATCCGGGGCTTGTTTACGATATCACAAACGATGATTACGTCAGCTTTCTATGCTCGGTTGGGTACGCGCCCAAGACAATTCAGGTGATCACGCGATCGCCGGTGAATTGCCCGATGAAGAGGCCGTCGCCGGAGAACCTGAACTACCCTTCCATTGCGGTGCTGTTTCCAAGCTCGAAGGCGGCAAGGGTTTTCGAGCAAAACTTTCATAAGGACGGTGACGAACGTTGGCCCCACAAACGCGGTTTACAGAGTGAAGGTTGAGCCGCCGAAAGGGGTGGCAATGACGGTCAAACCGCCGGCGCTGGTGTTCTCGGAGAAAGCGAAGAGGCTGAGCTATGTGGTGACTATAACGGTCGACAGCAAGAATCTGGTGGTGGGTGACTCGGGCGCTGTGTTCGGGTCACCTTTCTTGGGTTGATGGAAAGCATGTGGTTCGGAGCCCCATAGTCGTCGCCCAGCTCGATCCATTGTAATCTATGCATTGGATCAAGCAGTAGGAGCGTTTAAGTGAGATAGGCAGCAGTCTATGGTAGCAAAAAATAGAACTTTAATGCTTTTTGTTTTTTGTTTAAGTTTTCTTTTTGAGAGTGTAATTTCTGTTTAATATTTATTTACTTTTTGCTTGACAGTTTTTTGAGGCTGGGTTTGGAAAGAAAAAATTTAATTTTATTTAAGTTTATTACTAATTAATTATTAAAAAATTAATTTTTTTCTGTGTTTGGAAAAGAAAAAAAAAATTAAGTTTTAATGGTTTTAATTTTTAACTATTTGTTAATTTGATATTTATTTTTTGATTTAAAAGAAATTTAAAATGTAAAAAGGATCAATTTGGGTCGTTTTATAAAAAAAATTTATGAAGTTAGTAGTTAGTAAGTTATTAGCTTATTTTTTCAAACAAATTATGAGTTTTATTGAAAAATGCCGATGTATCTATTTTTTAATTTTGTACGCTCTAAAAATAACTATTTTATTCATTGTGAAAGAGAATGGAAGAAAATTAAAAAAAAAAAAGAATGTATTTAAGTTATATTTTTATTTTATTAAAATTAAATAAAATATCAACAAAGCAGCCGGAAAATATGAGATGGGTAAATGTTAAGCTAGGCTTAATCAGTTGTTGGGTTTGACTTTATGAGATATTTATTTTTGAAGTTTTGGGACTTAATTACGAAATCATAATTGTGCTATTTGCATAGTTGATTTGACGAGAATCAAATTGCACGGACAAGTGTGCTTAAATCTTGTTACAGGAAGGGAAAGATTTGTGATCAAGGGAAGCAAGTTGTGCAAATGATGTAGTGGCATAATTCTTCCCAGGGAGCACTTCACGTGAAAGGTTGCTTGATTGTCGCTCCTTTTGTAGCGTATACTTTTAAGAAGCGATAACGGTTAGTGTAGCGGTAAAAAAAAAAAAAAAATAATATATAAATAAATAATAGGTGTAATAAGATATAATGGTAATAAGAGGCATAATAGGTTGTAATAGTAAGGTCGGTGCAGTGTTACCAAAAAAAAATTAAAATTGTGTATATATGTTCAGTATTCTAGTTCTCTTTATGGTTTGTTTCGTTCAGTTTGGACTATAACTCAAAGAGTTATATTGAATAGGCATTCCACATTGAAATGTGAGGTTGTGTATGGTGTTTAAGTTTCACTTGTAAAATAAGTTTTTTACTTGATTTGTTGGATTGAATTATTCAAAAAAAAAAAAAAAAAGTAACAAGATATAGCAAAAAGTAATAGATAATTTAAAACCATAGTAGAGAGTATAAAGGGTCCATTTGGAACTCAAAAATAATAACTTTTAATTTTTTTTTAGAGGGTGTTTGGAAGTTAAAAAAAAACTTAAGTTTTGGTAGTTTTTTGGTGTTTTTTTTTTGCACTTTTTTGTGTGTTTGGTTGAATCAAGTAGAATTTTTAGTATTTTTTTAGTAACTTTTGGGTGTTTGGTAAATTTTTTACTGTAGCAAAACAAAAAGTTGTAACTTTGGGTGTTTGGTATGTTTTTTACTGTAGCAAATCAAAAAAGATGTAATGATGGAGTGGCACTTTTTACTGTAGCAAATCAAAAAAGTGACAAAATTTGTGATTTTGCCAAACACACAAAAACTAACTTTTGGTATTTTTTTACTAATTTTGAGTTGCCAAACACCCCCTTAGTATTTGGTAACATCTCAAAAGTTACTAAAAATTTTTAAAAATTTCTTTGGTTTTTTTTTTATTAAAAGACCAAGAGTTCCTAAAAATTCTTGAAAACTTTTAAAATTTTTATCATTTAATTAAAAAATTATCAAAATTTTTAAAAATTGTTGAAATTTTAAATTTTTAGCAAATACAAAAAAATATTCTAATTTTTACCATTTTTTAATTTTCATTAATGAAAATTTATCTTGTGACACCTTTACACTAATTTTTTTATTTATATATATATAATATATATATTTTATCCATATACCATATCAATTAGTTGGTCAAAATTAATCAAAATTTATTATTTTATTAATTTTTTATATTTTTTTAATTAAATTTCATCACATATTATTTTTTAATTAAAATTTATACTTTTACTGTTTTTTTTTTTTTTTTTTACTAAGCTTTTCTAACCAAACACCCCAAAAAGCGGTAGGACCCTTCCAAGGACCACCGCTGATGTATCATCTCATCAGCCGAATTGGTGGTTGTCCAAATAGGGCCAAAATTGAGTACACTGATGGTGAAGTGTTCCTCAGCAGTACCAACAACACTCGCTCCAATCAGGCAGTTGCGTTGATTGAGGAACTTTGATGGAAACTGACGTTTCAAATGCAATGGCATTCGACAAGTGTACGTGGAATTCAAAGGCAGAATCTCAGCCTACCATTTCACTATCTTAGCAAACAACAGGATCCGTGGATTAATCAATCATTTCTGTTCGTTGGTTTTGGTTTTCAATTTTTAATCCTGGACAATATGATATATTCAGTATCTCAATATTTTTAAATCTATATATTGAATTATGTGTGTATGTATATATATATATATATATATGGAACATGGAGAATTACAAACGATCTTATATAAATGTTCATGAACAAATTTGTTTATTATTCGTCAATAATTTTATTTAAATGTCTGTGAACAAAGTTACAAAAATTCTTATTTACTTAATACGAAAAATGATAAAAAAATTAAAAATCAAACAAGTTAATTTAAAATTTATTTGATAATTTAAAAAATATAATTTGTTTGTCAAGTTTATTCATTAATAGACATTTAAGTAGACTTAACAAATGAATTACAAACAGGCTTAATAAAAACTCATAAGTAAACTTAACAAAACTCGTAAGTAAACTCAATAAATAAAAGAGTACAAGCAATTTTGTTTGACTTTCTAACTTATTTCATACTTCTACTTTTTTTTTTATTTACTAGTACAAGCAGTTTTATTTGACTTTTGACTTAAGTTCATACTTCTACTATTTTAATTTACTTTCTATTTTTACCATTTTTATCTACTTTCTATTTTTGCTCTATTATTTATGTTTCCAACATAACGTAAAAAAGCCCCCACAAAAGTCCAGAAAACTCACTAGATAGTAAATAATTAGATAAAAATTAATCTCATTGGCTCAATCAAACGAATAAGGTCTTCGTACTGATCTATGTGATTTGCAGCAGGTGAATCCATTGATCAATAATGACTTTAAATTAAATTTGTCACTTGAATTGAAGACAAGAATAAGATGGATGGGTTGAATTTCGACCCCTTCCTAGCACTAAATTTTTGTGGGTCGAAAAGAAATTCGCAGTCGATACCTGAAGGTGCGCATTGGGTGAAACCCGTCTCGTGGACCAAGTTGACAATGGCCCACGAGGTGATAAACCAGCCTAAATAAGCCCTGACTGACCGGCTCAATCGAGGAGAGCTGTTAGAAGCCTGTCAAAGCGGTAACTCACCCTCTCAAAAGAGAGTCGAACCTGAACCGCACACGACCAGTCCCTTAAGTGCCCCCGAACTCCCGCTTGACTACCCCCGAATGGTGTTCCTAGCACTAAACTTCTCATATCAAGGTCTTGTTTTGCACCCACCATGATCTTACCAACTAAAAGCAAATCTGACACCCAGTTGCTTTGTGTTAGGGGAGACCAATTGTTGCATTTCACTCGTCAAATGTTTTTCAAACTTATAGAAGGCTGTCATTTACTTTCTTTTTTTATTTTTTATTTTTATTTTTTATTTTGAACTTATTTTTATTTTATCATTTTGAAAATAAACAAAAATATTTCAAAACTTATTTGATTATTTGTATTTTTAAAATTTGTTTTAAAAAAAAAAGTTTACATATGAAATAAAAAATGACAAAAAATCATTTAGAGAGTTTTTACCCAAAATAAAAAAATCTCAAAATAAGAAAAATAGAATATTTTTTATTTACTTATTTTTAGGTTTTAACACAAAAAACAAAAAATTGAAAAATAACTAAATTGTTATAAAATAAACCCATGTATATTAAATAAGTTTGACTTACATGTAAAATTAAAATCGAAAACGTAAAATTAAACTGAGCTAAACACAGTAAGCTAATGCAACGAGATTTGAACCCGTAATTTTTAAGGATCAGGCGTTTAATATCATACAAAGGCCGTTTGGTATACTAACTTCCTCTAGAAAATTCTATAAATCTCTAACAACCCCTTTATCTCTAATTTTTCTACCATCACTAACTTCAAAAAATTTTAATATTTCACTAAAAAAACAAAAAAATATGAAATTAGGTTAACTGAATATGTAAATTTTTTATACAATCATATTTTTCATGTCAAAAACTTTCAAATGAATACCATTATTACTATTTTTGTGAATTTTTTTGAATCCGTGGGAACAATTTTCTAAATCCGTTCCCACGATTTGCTATTTTGACGCCAAAATTAACTTTAAATTATATTTTATCTCAATTTATCTTATTTTTCTTACGTCAAACGGAGTTTGTCATCAATTATTTTAAAAAGTTTAAATTATTAAAAAAAATGTGCGCCATTACTTATTATACTAACTGAACTAAAAACTCTAATTCAAGAACATTTGGAATTCATTAGAAAAATTTTCTAGGAATACATTTGTTTATTGACTCAGAAGTCGTTTATCTAAAAGTTACATGCTGCATAAATAATGCTAAACTAGCAAACAATAATATATGTAAAATTATTAAATTTGACAAATACTGAATTATTACATAGGGTGAGTTTGGAGTCATAAAAAGTGAGATAAAATGTGATTTGGAAAAACTTTATACGTTTGGAACACACATTCAAACCACGTTTTTTGGAGAGGAATAGTAAGATTTCTGTTCTGACGGATTGATTTTCGTTTGAACGGATTCAAAATTTTGGACAGTCATGGTTTATTTGCACTACAATCCGTTTAAACGGATTGTAGAAATCGTTGGAACAGAAGTTGGCCGCGCAAATCTGTTGAAACGATTTTTACAATCCGTTGGAACGGTTTCTACGACCCCACAAAAATAGTTAAAGTTTGTGTCATTCGATAGTTTGAGAGTTCATAGTGAGAATGGTGAAAAAAATTTGACTATCTGATTAGCCGAATTCTAGTTGTCAACCTTTTTTTGAAAGGTATTGAGTTTTTTTTTTTTTTTTTTAATTTTGATAAGACAAATATATATAAAAATGTATAAAGATTTTTAAAAATTTTTACTAAAATTTGGTGCGCTAAACGTACGCATAGTCTCAAAGTAAAAGTAAAAGAGAAAAAAAAAAATCAATTTTAACTTCTAAACAACTGTCAAAGCAAAAATTATTAAAAATAATAAAATTGTCAATTTGAAATCTAATTATTTTATTACAAGAATACTTACATCATGATCATAGATGACGAAAATAAATGATCCAAAAAATTCAAAATTCATATATTATTCTCGCTTAAATCTAACACCTACAATAAACATAACTATGATAAACATGTTACTCCTGAATGTCCAAATCCAATCGATTACAGGTAAAGCTCAATCACTTAAACTTCACCATGTGGCTGACATCTATTGAGTCTAATAATGGCTTTAATAGGAGGGAGTCTCGTGAGCCCTTTTGAAGAGGGTGGGCATGGCAACTCTACATTGCTTGCATGATGATGTTGGCTTTTATTGAGGACGCCCCCGTTCGGTGCCTTTGTAGGTCATACATACATATAATATATATCTATATAATCAGAATTCTAGATGCCCAAACAGGCCTCACCACCCCCAAGCTATGACACAGAGATACAGGTAAGGGAGTGGATACGGATACGGATACGAATTCGAAATATGATAATTTTTAAAAATAAGGATACGAGTACGGCGAAAATACGACAAAAAAATAAAATAAAATATATATTTTATTTAAAATATTTTGAAGATAGCATTTATATACTACTAAAATATTATATAAATATAATTAGATAACTTGAAAAATACCATTCAATCCATAAATTAACATCATTTATACTTAAACTACAAACATCATTCATACACAAAACACAAATATACAAAAGTATCAAATACAATTTCATACATACCAGAAATAAAAATAACTTTTTCATTTCCTAAATTTTAGTTAGATCCAACTTCGATCATAACATATATTTGAGTTAATTACAGTTTGGCCCCTATTAAATTTTATCATATCAATTTTATCCCCCCAAAAAATTTAAAATATTACATTTGAACCCCTACATTGTCCTAAAAATATCCTTTCCGTATCTTACCTGTATCTCAGCCATATCCTATGTAAAATTTAAAATAAAAAATTAAGATACGCCATGTGGCATATCCGATACATATTCGAGCCATATCCTAGTCGTATCCGTATTTTCGAAATATCCGATACGGGTGCGGTGCCTAATTTAAAGTGTTAGTGCTTCGTAGTCCCAAGGAGGCCCAACAAGACACGTCAATCGCTTTATTCAAAGAAAGTTAAAAAAAAAAATTGAAAAAAGAAGAGAGAAAGCCGTGGAAATTCCAAATATTTGCATGGGTAACAGACATAGCAGAGTTGGTGTCCCATAGCATGTTCCTTTTTTGAGTCATAGCCCCAGTACCTCATCAGAAGCAAGTTTTGGATTTAGTCATGCGGTGGGAAAAATTCAAAGGTTTTTTTTTTTGAAAAGAAGCTAATATAAAATAGAAGATAATTAATGACTTTTAGAAAAGCCACAAAGTTCAGGAAAAGAGAAGGAAAAGAAAACGCAACTATCATGAAAGTTGCTAGAGAAGACAAGGAAAGGAACCTTACCCTTGAATCAGAGAACCTGCAACAAATTTTTGTTCTTATCTCCAAATTCTTCACAAACTTGGCTGATAATTAAATGGAGGAGTCTACACAAGCTCTTAGTTAACAAGCCGAGACCGAATCTGTTCATGAACGACTCGGTTCATTTGCAACTCTAGGTTCACTAATAATTTCCTTATTTGAATAAAAAGTTGAACCTCGGGCCTCCAGGGAAGCTTTTAGAAGCCCTTTTCTGTGTAAATAAAACCAGCCCCTGTTTTTCTATTCACAACAAGCTTCATCACTACTGGTTTCACCAATTTCTTTTAAACAAGGAAAGACAAATATGTCAAATTAACAAAAAAACTCAAAAGCTAACTTTTTTTCCTTCTCCCCCCCCCCCCCAAAAAAAAAATATTCGTTTTTTAGTAGCTAACAACAAAAAAGCTCACTTTTTTTTTTTCCCTTCCCCAAACCAAGCTAAATACGTGTAAACTTGCAATTATGTATATTACATTTCAGGAATTTAAAATTGTTAAGCAAACATTACAACTGGCTGAGCATTGTTATTACTAGGTATGAGCCAGCCATTCTAGCACTAAACAGGAAGATAAAAAAACAACATCAAAAGAGTAGAATACCTAGTGCAAAAGACTAGGCCAGCCCTACACTGTATTCCTCAGAAGTAATATCAGAATTATGGAAACCGTGCCAGCATATTCCACCTTGCAGCTCTTGACGTAAACTGTGTTTGGAGGGGATTGAAGGATTGCTATTACATCCACAAGAACAATGAGAAATATGAGGAGGAATGTAGAGGTAGCAGAGGAAATAAAAAGAACGAGGGTCGAGAAGCTGCCTTCTGGAGGAGAGAACAAGCCAACCAGTTGTAGGGACTTTAGCAAGATGATATCAATAGCCCAGATATAGTTCCAATTGGATGCAAGGGTGTCTGAAATCCGCACGTTCAGTGCCTCACCAGAGATGGCCTTCAAACGAGCACTATATATAGAGCACATAGAAATAAATGAAGTACTGGAATGATAATGGGAATAGAGATGGGCTGAAAAGGAGTGTACCTGGAAGAATTAGGACCATGCAGAGATTTGAATGCTCCAGCTGTGTGAACTCGAAGAACTGACTCACTTTCAACTGGGCACTAGGATAGACTTGAAAAAGACAAGAAATATGTAGTAGTAAGGTCCAGTCTCAAGAGTCAAGAGTACCCACACCACCATTTGATAACACCCTGCCTGTGGATATAGTATGCATTTAATGCAGGCCCATCTTTGCCAGAAACACTGAACTTGGAGCAATTATTGTATGTAATAGATTAACCAAGATCTGTCCAGAATATCTCAACCACCATAGTTTCAGAAAAATAAACCTTCTGCGGATTTCTTGGCCTGAATGTCCATTGGCAAAAGCAAGTGGCCACAGTGCCGAAGCCCATCCAAGAGGTACCCCACCAATTAAATTCCATCATTAAACAATGTATGTATTTTGGCGAATTGATGTTGATTCAATAATCAGGTTCATATTACAGCGAGCAAAACCAAAGAAATTTTGAAATTGCTTCAGTTGCAGCATTCTACATGAAAATTCTGTATATATAAATATATATTTTTTGCGTGCTCGAAGTTCAGATATTGTTCGGATGAACCGGTGGCTAGAGTTAACAGCCATTAGAATATTGCCCTTTGTCTTAAGATGCCAAGTAATGAGATCAGTGAGCAAAGGACGCACATAAAACCTTGATCTCTTAAAGATTTCTAAATTCTATGTTAATTATCATCAAGTTTGGTCTACCACTGAAACATTAATACCATATATTCATGCAAATTTGACAGAAAGGGATTCTGCATACTTGAATTTTGAAGTTATTTTATCATTTAATATAACTGACCAATAATTCATAATTTAAAACTAATTACCCAAAAAAAAATCATAATTTAAACTGCTTGTAAATAAGAATTAAGACCTCTACCCTAACGTATAGAAAAAGTGGATGTTAAAGAATAAAAATAAGTACACCTCATATTTGAGACCATTCTTGGTGCAATGTTAATGAAGTTGACCATGAAAAAATGAGTAACAATATGCCAACCAATGGGAAACACCTTAGTAGTTTTATTGGGACAACAGGAATCTTGTAGTCGATAGTTTTTGGTCTGCTCCTCATGTAGTTTTCAAGAACTATCCACCAACTTGTCTCTCAACTTGGGATTCTCGTAAAGTTATCAATTTAATTTCAATCTGTTAGGGTGTGTTTGGATTAATAATTTGTCAAGAAAAAAGGAAATGAAAGGAATTCAAAATTATTTCTCGTGTTTGATTTGTGTCAAAAATAGTAGGAAAAATATATGGGATTTGAGAAATTAAAAATAATTAAACTAGAAAACTAATTTATCAATGAATGCTTTTTATTTTGTTATATTTTTTAATCCATTCAAATAAGGTCATGTATTTGGGATTTTATGTTTCCTTCCTCTTTTTTTCTCATTTTCTTTCATTTTCTCTTACCAAATTCTTGATCCAAACACATCCTTAAGTCTTTTCCTTTATCTTCTCCCTACTCTTTTCTTTTCCCTCACCAAATCCTAACTCCAAATGTTTGGACCAAGGATTTGGTAAGGGGACAGGGAATTGAAGGGAAAATGAGAAGAAAAGGGAAGGAAATATAGAATCCTAAATACATGTCTTTATTTGAATGGATTAGAAAATATAACAAAATAAAAAGCATTCATCGATAAATTGGTTTTCTAATTTAATTATTTTTAATTTTTCAAATCCCATACTTTTCCCTTCCATTTTCCATCACAAACCAAACAAGAGAAGAAATTTTGAATCCTTGTCCCTTTCCTTTTTCCTCAACAAATTCTCAATCCAAACACAACCTTAAAGTCATCACTGAGTTTTCTAATACATAACCATCTTTTAGCATCAGCAATATTGAGCTTTGTATTGTTTCACTGCCATTTTACTATATTACTGCTAGTTGGCAAAATTCCAACAAAGATGGAAGCAATAGAGATCCGTACTTTGATGGATACCAAATGAATGAGCTATTTTCCTTTCATTTACTAACTTGAAGTTCAACTACTGACCTTCAACCGACATCATAAGGAAGTCCAGTGACAGTGCTGATCCCTGAATTCTTAATCAAACCCTTTCTTCTCCATGCTCAACCTTATGGCTTCAGCATCTCGAAACCTCCCTGCTAATGCATAAACATTTGAAAGAAGCACAACTTGCCCAGGCTCTTCTGGGTCCTTCTCAGTTATCCTTCTTGCAATAACTTCTGCCAGCTCCGTGTTACCATGAAGCAGGCATCCACTAAGCAAAGCCCTCAAACCATTCAGATGCATGCCTTCCCCGAATTGGCTCATAAATCTACTGGCTTCTGAAAAATTGCCTGCCCGTGCAAGGAGGTCAACAACACACCCATAATGCTCATGGCCTGGCTGTATTTCATTGTCTTCCACCATCTGATTGAAAATCATCAAACCATCCTCCACCAATCCTGAATGACTACAAGCGCTCAAAATGCACAAGTAGGTTGTAGTATCGGGATGTGCCCCCATCTTCTTCATCTCATGGAAAAGAATAATAGCAGTTTGCCCATTACCATTCACCCCATACCCATAGATAAGTGCATTCCATGAGATTACCGTTCGAAGATAACCCATCTCCTTGAACACATTGTGTGCAAGTTCCAAATTCCCACACTTTGAATATGTTGATATGAGACTATTTTGCACCAACCCATAATGGGTAAAGCCAGATCCTAAAGCATAGCAATGGAGCTGCTGGCAGAGCTCTAAAGCAGCAAGCTCACCGGAAGCAGTTAGAACACTTGCTAGCATTATTGAATCGGGGCCAGATTTTTCTTCTGATCTGACTCTGAAAAAAAGATCTAATGCCTGTCTAGGCCATCCATTTTGCACACACCCTGAAATCATAGCTGTCCATGAAACCAGACTCTTCACTGCTGTATGATAAAATACAGTTTTTGAAGAATCAAAATCCCCACACTTGGAATACATGGCAATCATGGAGTTTACGAGAGAGAGCTCTGATCCAAATCCATGAATAACAACTTGAGCATGGATCTGCCGTCCTCTATTCAAATCCCCCCAAAATTCCACAAGCCGAAAGTAGACTCATAGTGACCACTGCGTCATATTCTACCCCATTATTTCTCATCCTGCAAAAAAGCTTTACAGCATCATCGGCCTTCTCTAGTTGCACCAGTAAACCAATCATTGTTGTCCAACTGATAACGTCTTTACTTTCAATCTCACTGAATATTTTAGTGGCAGCATCCAAATCAATAAAACTTGAATACATGCCAAGAACTGAATTTCTAACAAATGTATCCAGAACAAGTCCAGATTTAACTACCAGCCCATGGATGGATTCACATAGTCCCCTTGACTCCAAGCAACACAACCCTGAATAAGAGTCAATACCGTCACAAAGTTGGGCATTAAACCCGACCTCTGGAACTGATTAAACAATAAAACAGCTTCTTTAAAGAGTTTGTTGTAAACAAATCCAGCAAGCATGGCATTGCATGAGACCAAACTCGGGCAATCCATTTTATCGAATAATTTACTAGAATCAAGGACATTTCCACATTTTGCATATGCACCCAACAGTGCAGTACCCACAATCAAATCAGACTCTAATCCATGTTTGACAATTAGCCCATGAATAGATTGGGCAAGCACCAAATCACCCAAACCTGCAATGCTAACAAGAACACCAACAATGCTGAAAGAATTCGGAACTAAACCTAAAACTCGCATACAGGAAAACAATTCCAGGGATCTTCCATGAAACCCATGTTTCGCATACCCATGAATCATGATTGACCACACGACAACGTTCTTGTCAGGAATTTCTTCGAACAGCTTATCCGCATCTTGAATCCTACCAAGTCTAAAGCAATCACTCAAGAGTTTCGACGACTTGTAACCGTCGATGCGTGTACGAGGATAGGGCCAAGAAGAGCAGAAATTCTTGATTCCTTGTACGAAGGTCTTCCCTTTGATCCTCCTGAGGATCATCAAAATGCTTATAAGAGGTTGCCTTTTGACTTGCAAATCTGAGGACACATATATAATGAGAGTGTCTTGGTCCAAATAAGCAGGAATTTAACGTCCTTGTGCAGCCGAAGAAAGCCGACGTCAAGGCGCCGTCGTTTTTTTTGGGTGCTTTTCTGTTATCATTTTCTGTTTTGTGCTTTTTATTGTCGTTTATTTTTTTAAAATAAAAATAAAAATTACATTTAAAAATATAAATTTATTATTATTATTATTTTTTTATTTTAAAAAATATTTAATTTTATTAATTTTAAAAAATTAATAGAACTTAATAAAATATATTTTATATTAATTTAATTTAATTAATTAAATTAATACAGTAAATTATTTATTAAAATTATTTAATTTAAAAAATATAAATTATATTAAATTATATTATTTATTAAAAATAATTTAATAAAATATATTTCATATTAAATAAATAATTAAATTAGATTAATTATTAAATTAAATTATTTATTTTTAAATTAATTAAATTCATTTAATTATTTATTAAAATAATTTAATAAAATATATTTTATATAAATTAAATTAATTAAATCATAAATAATTTAATTTAATTATGATATTTATTCAAATAACATAATAATAATTATAAAATTAAATTAAATTAAAAATTAATGTAATTTAATTATTTATTATTAATTATTTTATATAAATTAATTTAATTATTAAATTAAATAAATTAATTAAGATATTTATTTCAGATAATTTACCAATAATTAATTATTAAATTAAATTAATTTAGTTTTATTATTTATTAAAAATAATTTATATTAATTTATATAATTAATTTAATTTATTGAATTTAATTATATTATTTATTAAAATAACTTATTTTAATAAAATATTTGAATAAAATAATTTATTTTTATGTAATGTAACAAAAATAAACAAAGTTTTAAAATTGACAAAATATTAGTAACAGAAAAGAAAACTAGAGTGAAAACACATTTTTTCTGTTTACGTTTTTCTGTTTATGTTTTCATTTTTTTTAAACAAAAAAACGTAAATAGGTTTATCAAACATGTTTCTGTTACGAGTTTATAAAATTTTAAAAACATAAACAAAAAAATAGAAAACGAAAACATATCAAACGGGGTCTAAGCGTACAACCCACGGTTATTTTTTATTTGCCTATAAGCTCGATATGATTGATTTATTTGTTTATTTTTCCTGCTGTTAAGATGATAAAAATATGAGAAATAATGTTTAAAATAAAATATTTTGTAAAATACTATTAATGAGAACGAAGTTTGACAGTGTGTTTTTACAATGTCCATATTATCAAAGCGTGTTTTCTTATTTTTTATTTTACCTAGTTTAAAAATATATTTTCATATTATTTTTTTTTTTGTGTAAAATAATTTGTACTTCGACATAATTTTCTTTTCCTTTGTATTCTCTTTTCATTTCCTTCTTATCTTCTTCTGCTATATTTTCTTCTTATTTTTTTTTATCCCCTTGTACATATTTGCATATCAATCTTTCTTTAACCGCTTCATACTTAAAATTAAAAGAATTACAAAATTTAAGAGAACTGATACACACAAAAAAAAAAAAAAAGTAGAGAAAAAAATAGAATAATAACATATATATATACATATATGCATAC
Source organism: Vitellaria paradoxa (assembly GCA_019916065.1). Classification (NCBI taxonomy): domain Eukaryota; kingdom Viridiplantae; phylum Streptophyta; class Magnoliopsida; order Ericales; family Sapotaceae; genus Vitellaria; species Vitellaria paradoxa. The sequence continues at coordinate 47,293,580 of CM034238.1, forward strand.
GTGTTATCTATCTCTGATGAGGAGATGAGAAAAAAGAAAAAAAATATCTCTGATTGGAAAATAATAAGTAGGAAATAAAAAAATAAAAATAATAATAGATATATATATTGTAGAAGAAAATAAAGAAAAAGAAGATAAAAAGATAAGAGGAAAAAAAGAATAATATTAGATATATGCTGATATATATAAAAAAGAAATAAAAAGATAAGAATGATAGTAAATAAGCGCAAAATGCAATATTAGATAAAAATACAAATTGGGCAAAACAAAAACAAATTATCAAATTATGTTTTTATTGATAATATTTTATTAATTATTTTATTTTAGATAGTATTCCTCGTATTTTTTACCATCCCAACATAGACCCCAAAAAAAGAAAAAAAAAAAAAAATCGGCTCCACCCCTGCGGTTGTGACACGGGACACGATCCTCTTCGGCGACCGACACGGCCATTCGTTTTGCTTCAGCTGTAAGATAAAGTCCAATAAAAGCCCACATTTCAAGCTTTCGTCCACGAATCGAGGTATCAAATTCCGTAACAGAGTTGCTGTAATTTCAACCATGTCCCAAAACTCCAAGAAATCGCTATACCCAGAAGTGGATCAGTCCAATCCTGAAGCTATTTCTTCTTCTTCTTCTTCTTCTTCTTCCCTGTCCTCGTCTTTGTACCCATCTATTGACATGAAAGACCTGGCGGAGAATCTATTTCCGGAGACCGAATCGGATGTGGTACGACAAAACCCTGATTCCCAATCTCAGCCTCCTGCCGCTTTTGAATCCTCGGAAGAAGTGCTTATTAGAGTTCCGGGCACCATTGTTCACCTCATAGACAAACAGCAGAGCGTCGAGCTCGCCTCCGGCGAACTCGCGATCGTTCGTCTCCGGCAAGGCGACAACGTCGTGGCCGTTCTTGCCCGTGTCGGCGACGAGATCCAATGGCCGTTGGCGAAAGACGAGGCTGCGGTCAAGCTCGACGAGTCGCACTATTTCTTCACTCTGCGTGTTCCGTCGGAGGCGAGGTCGGACGATGAGGACAACGGGGAAGTAAATGTTCAGTCTGAAAACTTGTTGAACTACGGATTGACTGTTGCGTCGAAAGGGCAAGAGGGTTTGCTGGAGGCGTTTGATTCGATTTTGGAGCATTACAGCGCGTTTTCGGTGCAGAAGGTCTCGGAGGCGGTTGATGGGTCGGTTGTGGCGAAGGAGACTTCGCCGGAAGAAATGGCATCGGAGGAGAAGAAGAAGAAGTTGGTGGAGGGAAGCTCGGCGGCTTACTGGACGACGTTGGCACCGAACGTGGAGGATTACAGCGGAGGTGTTGCGAGGATGATTGCAGCCGGTTCAGCGCAGCTGATTAAGGGGATCTTGTGGTGTGGGGATGTGACTGTGGATAGGTTGAAATGGGGGAATGAGTTCTTCAAGAAGAGATTGGGACAAGGTTCGAACGCAGAAATTAGTCCCCAAGCCATGAAGAGGATGAAAAGGTTGGTCCTTTCCGCTCATTTTTATTTCAGTATTTCTTTGCCATTACTCAGATTTTGTTCTGGTTTCTCTTTCTCAGTCTGTTTGGCTGTTCCAAAATCTATAAAAGTATAATTTTTTGCTGCTTGTGGGTTTGCAATTCATGTTTGTGATATTTAAGGTGCCATTTGCTTGGCTGTTTTAAGCTATTTTCCATTTTATCTTTTTTAAAATAAGAAAAACTGTTTTGAACAGAGCGTTTTTTAAATTTATTTAAAAAATAAAAAAAAAATTTACACAAATATAAAATGGTAAAAAATTATTTTGAACCTTTCAATCTAAAATAAAAAAAATCTCAAAATAAGGAAAGTAAAAAATACATTTTTTATTTTCCTTATTTTGAGATTTTAAAACATAAAATAGAAAATAAAAATAAAAAATAAAAATATAAATCAAATGTCACCTAAATTTTTGGGTGAACCATATGGTTTGAATTGTTTAATTTTGAATTGGGATTAGTTTACATTGGATTATAGATCCCTCTGCTTGCACTTGATCTGCAATCATGATGAATTTATGGTGTGTTTCTTAATTCAGAGTGAAGAAATTGACAAAGATGTCTGAGAATGTTGCCAGTGGAATCCTTTCTGGCGTAGTGAAGGTTTCTGGATTCTTCACAAGTTCAATTGTGAACTCCGCGGCAGGCAAGAAATTCTTTAGCCTCCTCCCTGGAGAAATTGTCCTTGCATCCTTGGATGGATTCAGTACGTCTCCTCTCAATCTTTTTGTTTATTTCTGATTTACTGTTGCATTATATCTGCCTATGCGATTGTGTTTGTTGTTCTTGATGTTTTTTCCTGCATGCCATGATAAAGTCAGTTTTTGTAGAATTCTTATCTTGGATCGTCTGTCCAATTACTTGAACTTTGATTGCTCTTGTGCCATTTGGATGTCAGTGTAGGCATTGTGAGCTTAATTTTTCTGGCCATAAATCACCAGACTCGCCTTTAATTACTCAAAACTTGTCATCTGGATCTTTTACTCATTGAACCATTTGAGTCAAGAGCTTCCATTAGGAAATCTCTATGAACAATCTTTGCATCATTTTCATATTTATAGCCTTTGCATCATTTTCATCTTTGCATTATTTTTGCTGTCTTCAATCCTTCAGAAATATAAACCATTTCTTGTGATACTTGGTCAATTAGTTAAGTTCTTGGACTAGCGACAACGTTGATGCACAAAAGGCTCTGGTTCAGACAGGAACTTCCAGTCTGGCTCAAACATGGTGTATTCATAGTGTATTATTGACTCCTGATAGTACCATGACAGTTTTAGATGATTTTTTTCCCCTGATTTTAAGAATTGATTGCCCAAAATTGAATTGGTTTGGTATCTTTTGACTGTGTCTGATGAAGGTTTCTGTGTTTATTCGAATTTTATTCCGTAGTTGCAGAACCTGCCTTCCTGCTTCTTGCTTATGAAATTGTTTCTGTTTGTGTGAGCAGACAAGGTTTGTGATGCTGTTGAAGTTGCTGGGAAAAATGTAATGTCAACCTCATCAGTTGTGACTACTGGACTAGTTTTCTCAGAGGTATTTCTTAAATTTCCCCTAAAGTGATGTGCTAGCAATGCGGTCACTTTGCTTCTTTTTTTTTGTTTTGGGGGGGGGGGGGGTTTCCTTTTTCAATTCTACCAATTTTTATTTTTGGAAGACATAAGAACATGATTATATTTCATTAATTCTTTGAATGCATTATTAGCAGCTTGCGTTGAGTTTATGGCGTTGCTGTTTGCCTTTAGTGGAATCTTCACTAATTTAGAACCTCGTCTTTTTCCACGGGGTGGAATCTTAACCTTAGGGATGGAAAGGAGTAGGTTTGGGCTGAGTTTTGTTTTTTGTGTTGGGGGGGGGGGTGGAATTAACTTTTTTTTTTTTTTGGGTGTTTGGGAAGGAAAAAAAAAAGTTAGTTTTTAGTAGTTAGTTTTTTAACTTCTGTTAATTTGACATTTTTATCCTTTAAAATTTAAAATAATTTTAAAATGTAAAAGGATAAATTGATAATTTTAGAAAAAACCAAAAAGTTAATGAGCTACCAGCTTCATTTTTTTTTTTTTTTTTCCAAACGCTTTCTTAGCTAAAAACCTTCCCATAACCGGGACGAGTTTGCCTCTTCCATCTTATACTTGTCTTACGTAAATAATTGGGTTAAAGTGGGTTGAACCCACTAAGACCTCAAAAGTTTTTTTTTTCTTTTTTTCTTTTTTGAATCGTATTAATAATATAAAAAGAAAATAATACTCATAATTATACTTATTAAATTTCTAAATAATACAAATGATGTATATATTAAAAAAATCAAATTATAAAAATATACTAATAATATTGTGTTTGTTGCAGGTACGGAGAACAGGCAGCGAAGGTGACAAACGAAGGGCTTGATGCTGCAGGGCATGCCATTGGGACTGCCTGGGCTGTGTTCAAGATAAGAAAAGCACTCAACCTTAAGAGCGTCATCAAACCTACAACCCTTGCAAAAGCTGCTGCTGAAGCAAATGCTTCCGAATTGAAAGCCAAGTCCAAGAAATCATAGATAATGAATATTGTTTTTTCATTAGCTTTGTTGTACTCTCTTGCTTTGAGTGGTAAGACAGACACTGAGGTTTTTTTTATGAGATTGAAAAAGTTGTTTTTGCCCTTTTCGAGCCATTCAATTTTCTTGTAACATATTTTGTGTATAAAAGATAGTTGGCTTTCTTTCTGTTGTTCTGATAATCTAAATCTCAACACAGAATTGTTGTGCTTCAAGTAGTCTAAAGTGCCTAAGCTAGTAAGAGGATTAAGCCTTTGCTGATTGTGCAAAAAGGAAATCAAGTTAAAAATATATATATATACGGCGTTGAAATTGAAATGTATTTGCATCTGCAGCAGCAAAGCCATAGGCTTATGAAGCAAAACGTAAGTGTAGTTCACATTACATTTTATTACAATTGACTTAATAGGCTCTTGTGGAATTCGAATTTCCTACTGTGTTGTCATAATACTCCTCCCCGTCTTGGTCTTTTCATCAATAACTAGTCTTAAATGGTTTGTAAGTCTTGAGATCAAGGGCAACGCCAGCAAATGAACCAACAGCTGCAGCTATGGAAACAAAGAGACAAGTCAGACTCAGTATTTGAAGTGCAACCCACCTGCTCGTCCATGGTCGAATCTTCTTCTGAGAAATGTGCATTTCAATGGGGAAGTAGACCGTCAATGGCCAAAATCCAAAGGCCCCAAGTATTCCAACCACATCATTGAAGAAAGGCATGAGCATTGCTATGAGGGTAGTCACCACCACAAATATGGTCCTCCATACCAGCCTGAAGAAGTTGAGCTGGTAGACCCCATAGCAAGGGATAGGCAACTCATACTCTGCGCTTACAAAGTCACTTTTGGGCCATCTCTTTAAACTCCATTTCTCCACAAATGCAAATAAGGGTTGGCAATAAACCTGCAGTTTCCCATTTTTATATACAGAGAATTTCGCATAGTTTGTAAGGCACACACAAACGAGACTATGCAATCTCGACCATCCATCTAATGGAGGTCTACACCGAAACCCAGATGGACGGTTGAGACCCTACAATCACAACTTTCCGTAGTATTTTTTAAGGAAAATGTTAAGTACAGTTGTAAGTAACATGAGACATGATTAAAAAATACTACTTATAATAGTAGGTGACGTGATTATGTAATTTAGCAATCCATGCATGTGGGTTTCACTGTGAGCCCATGCACATGAATAGTTGAGATCGCACAGTCACGACTCCACGACTACATGTAGCATACTATTTTTCTCTAATTAGAACCCAATTGGGGTGCAATAATGGTAAATAGTACTTGAACAAGCTTGTACTACCTGGTATGCACCCACAAGATGAACAACAATTGCAATATTGGCTATGTCAAGAAGCCAATATGGGTTGTAGAATCCAAATCCAGTCAGAAGGTTCCCAGGAGAGTCATCTCCAAAGGCAGCATAACCCATGCATCCACATAGTAAATAGAACACTGTTGTTACACTGATGCTCAGTAAAGTTGCCTTCTTCATAGTCTTGTACTCTGCCGGGGGAGATTTCAGAGTATCCTGCAGATGCAGCAGTGAAATAATTTCAGTAAATCAAAGAAATTATATATATTTTTTTGACCCCCTGCATGTAGAAGAATTGAGTTCATATATAAATACCTGTATTTCTAGGAGGATCATAGAATAAGAATAAGCGAAGGCAATAGCTCCAAAAGCTTGCAGGCTTCTCCAAAGCTTCTGTGTAGCAGTCACTGTTCCTGCTTTTGTTATTGTCCCAATGCTAATTCCCGTCAGGCTTCCTTTGAAACTCCTATTTTCTGAAAAAGTAACAAATTTTACACATTTACTAATATATTAAGAGAATGTTAGCACATCTATTAGCTATATTAGAGAAGCCAAAGCAACTATTAATGTGTTTACCTGCAACTTTGGCAATACCAAGTGCAAGGCCAACTGTAGAGTATGTGAAAGACATAATTGCTGCAACAATGGAGAGCCACCATACTTGGTCAAAATCTGGGATTTGAGAAAATATAATCTCTGTGATTCCAAATGCTATCATATACCCATTGCTTGACATGTGGCATGGATCTTTTCCCCACTCATGTGAAAACAATTCGATCTTTTTATAGCCCTAACATAGACAAGAAAAAGAAAAGAAAAAAGGATCACATCACTATGATAGTATGATTTTGGTTAGTGAAGATTAGGCTTGAGAACACATACATCATGCTGACTGATGCTGCAATTGTATAACCAATTGCTGTGCCAAACAAATTCAGGTATTGAATTGCACCACACAAAGTAACCTTTCTCCCCCCTGTAATCAATCCGAATGGATTCAGAAGTCATGATCATGGTAACAAACGAAATTGCGAAGTGGAGAAGATAATTGAAACTCTTATAGTTTAGTTGATATAAAACTAGCTAGTTATTTACCTAAGTTAGCCTTGACGGCATCCATGTATGTGTAGTTTCTCTGTCCACTTACAGGGTCCCCGGATCTATAGCACTGGGATAGGAGATTGGAGGTGTAAAGAATGACAATGGCAAAGAGGACCATCACTGCAGGTCCTGCAACCCAACCGAGCTGGGCAATTGACCATGCCAAAGATAGCACACCTGACCCTATAACAGCTGTGATGATATGTGATGTTGCAGTCCAAAAAGTCCCTGCAAAGCCATAGCAGTCAGCAAGTTGTCAACTAGCTGCTTGGGCCAATGTTACCTGAAACATGAATCATTTCGGTGCATGCAACGAAAACGGAAATGCAGTATGCCGGTGCTTTGAAATGCGATACGATGGGAAATTAATAAAAGTGACTTAGTTTCAAAATAATAATAATAATTATTAATCAAGAAAATAAAATAGTGTAGATATGCATGAACCTAAGAGTACAAACTATAATGAACAAAAAGCTTAAACCAAAATATGGTTCACAGGGATAGCAGTGATTTCTAGTAACTCTAGCTTGGACTCATGGTTAGTACCAATGTACAAGTTACCTAATTTATGGAGGCGGCACCCAAGTTATTTATTTATTTATTATCATTTTTTAATAACAGAAAAGAATTGCATCCATTTCTTTTCCAGGACATGATAAGATGAGTTTATCCCCTACGAGGAAATAAGAAAAATAGCTTTCAAATGCTAATTGACTTCTTCCCTTTTTTATAAATTTCTACGATTGAGTTAATAATTTTTCAATTCCAAAAAATAATGTGTGAAAGAATATAACAAAGGCATCTCTATGATACCAAAAAAAAAAGAAACATCAGAGGTAAAGGCAAATAAGGTACTCCACCTGTCCTCTTCAAGCGGCCATCTTCGTCGAAGCACTTGGAATAGTTGGCCAGAGGGTTTACTGATTCAGCCTCACTACGGGATTTAGGTGGAATCTCAACTTGCATGTAGTGCCTAAAATCATGTCTTTCTTCAATCTAGAAAATGTAAAGTGTGCAAGTTAGAGGGGAAAAAAAAATAGTTCATCAAGAGGAATAGACGGAAAGTTGAAGATGGTCTTACATCCCCATGATTGATTCTGGGTGGAAGAGTCCTACTTCTTGCCAGCATGGTTACAGATTAGCAAGAAATTTTGTAGGAGAAGGGGGAGAGAGAGAGAGAGGGGGGAATGGACACCTCAACTAAAATGTGCAATGGGCTTTATATAGGGGAAAACAACTACCTATGTACTCTGTAGAGTTGGGCAAAGAAGGTACCCATGTACTCCACGTGTGCTCCTTATTATGAATGTTTTACCAACTCTCCTAGTAAAGATAGTGGCAAACATAGTACAACTTATTTTTCCTTTTTCTTTATATCTAAACAAATAATTAGCAGGCATATCACACCAAAGAGTGAAAATCTAATGTTGAAAGTGAAATTAAAAAAGAAAGATGGTTTGGGCCATGTTTGAAGGCATCCAGTAGAAGCACCTGTTAGAAGGTGTGAAAGTATGGAGATTGCCAGGAGTAGGAGAGGTAGAGGAAGACCCAAGAGAAACTGGAAAGAAACCATTAAACATGACTTGAACTACCTAGATTTATCGGAGGACATGCCCCTAAACAGATCTAATTGGCGTCGACAAATCCATATAGTCGACCCGACCTAGTGGGAAAAGGTTTGGTTTGGTTTGGTTTATCTTCTCAGAACTGTCGAATTACTGTTTGTAAGCATGTCTCTGTCAAGTATTAAGGTGCGAGTTCTAATTATGAGAGAGGTAGCTAACTGCATTTTAATCTGCACTGTAGCTAGACATCTGAAGGCAAGCATTCGTGTCACAACTCAACAGTGTTCATTATGCAATACATAAGTCTGAAATGGATTCGATTGGATTCCTAATTTAGTGATTATATATTTCCTTCTTTAGTGGGCCATTAACCACACTGAGAATAGATGTGAATATATCCATGTTATTTGATAGAATAATCGAAAGAAAGTAGAAATTCTGGAAAAAAAATAATAGTTTTACATGTATTGATATGTAGAGAATGTACAAATATATAAACCTATGAATTATTTATATAAGGTAATAGAATATATAGAATATGTCACGGCTACATAAGTTAATATATATATATTAGAGAATAATATATATTAGGAATATTTCTAACATGCCCCTGCAAACTCAAGGAGGTAGAGAAGAATCAACTTGAGTTGGAGGACCAATTTATGAAATCTTCTAGCAGATAGTGCTTTAGTAAACAACTCAGCAGTCTGAGCAACGGAAGTCACATGAATAAGCTGTGTGGTATCTTGTGCCACATGATGGCACACAAAATGACATTCGATCTCAATGTGTTTGGTGCAATCAAGAAAAATATCATTGTGAGCAATTTGAGTGCACTTTGATTGTCATAGTGAACAATAGTGGCAGCAAAATGAGACACTCTCATGTCAAAGAGTAGCCAATGAAGCAAGAGTACCTCCTGTGCAGTGTCAACAAAAGCACGATATTTTGTTTCAGTGGTAAAGCGAGCAGTGACAGCTTGTTTCTTGCTGCGCCAAGAGATGAGAGAGTCACCTAAGAAGAAGCAAACCCAGTGGTAGAGCACCAATCAGTAGGATCACCAGCCTAATTAGTATCAGTGTAGGCCTGAAGATCAAGAAATGTCTGAGAAGAATAATGGAGTCCATAAAATAAGGTGCCTTTAACGTATCCCAAAATACGGAGAACTACAGCATAATGAATTGAGCAAGGAGCTGACATGAATTGACTGACAATGTGAACAGCGTATGTAATGTCAAGTCAAGTAACGGTGAGATAGACAAGATTTCCAACTAGCTGAAGATAAAGTATAGCATCAGATAGAGGTGTGCCATCAATAGGTGTAAGGCGAACACCAGGCTCAAGAGGAGTTGGTGCAGTCTTGCTATCAGTGAGTCCGGCTTGGGAGAGAAGATCAGAAGTATACTCGATTTGAGAAAGGAAGTAACTTGTAGTGTTAGTAGTGATTTCAAGATGAAGAAAGTACTTAAGATTACCCATCTTTCATTTCAAAATGGGAACTAAGCAGAGACTTAATCATCATCAGTGATAATCATATCATCCACATATAAGAGAAGGGGAACGGTGCCATATGCTAATGTCTGAATGAAGAGAGCAGAATCATAAGGACTGGAAGAAAACTCAAATGTACAATGGTAGCACTGAATTTAGCAAACCAAGTTCGAGGTGCTGCTTGAGTCCATAGAGAACACGATGTAGTTTGCAGACTTGAAGTGAAGGATAAAAGGAGCAAAGAGGAGGTTGCATATACACTTCTTCGGCTAAGTCACCATTAAAGGAGGAGGATACAGATGAGAATATTTGTATTCCCAAATGACTACATGTCGGGAGACACGAAGACAATGAGATATGGGATCCCAACAATGATAGCTCTTATGTTCAATTCCATAGCTCAAGAAACAACACATATGAGCTCGAGGTTCCAATTTGGTGTGTTCATGAGAGGGAAACAAAACAAAATAAACACGTCCAAAAACACGATGGAGTTCGTATGGAGGAGTAGACCCATATAACCGTTTATAAAGAGTTTGGTTATGAAAGAGGAGAATGGGGAACACGATTGATAGTGTAGGCAGTAGTAAGAGCAGCTTCCCCCCAAAATTTTTAGGGTAGGATGAAGAGATAAGAAAAGTGCGAACAGTGCCAAGAATATGATGATGTTTACGTTTTGCTCGACCATTTGTTGGGAAGTGTTAGGATAAGAGCGATGGGGGAGAGTGCCTTGTTGTCGAAAAAAAGCAAGAAAATCAGATTCTTGATACTCCATGGCATTGTCAAAGCAAAAAATTTTACTAGTATGAGAGAATTGTATTTTAAACTGTGGTAGCAAATTCAAAATAATTTGGAAAAGTTGGGATCGACTGTGTATCAAATAAAGTAAAGTAAAATGAGTGTGCGCAAATATTACAAAACAGTGAACCTCTCCCATAGTAGTAGTACGAGAAGGACCCAAAACATCTTAATGAAGAAGACTAAAAGCAGATGAAGAAAAACTGTCACTTTTATTAAATGATAAAACAAGTTGTTTGCAAGTTGACAAGACACACAATCAAGAAGATCACTAGGAGCTGATCCCAACTGACCACTAGAAATTAAAATTGTAAATGACTAGCTGAAGGATGTCCTAATCTAGAATGCCATAAATCATAGCGGGGAAACAGCAGAGTGTTGAATGGTAGACAGAAGGTGGAGATGAACCAGCTCAAACAAACGACGATGCTTATGGCCTATCCCAAAGGTCCACCTCGGTTGTGGATCCTGCACAAAACAACCAGAAGAAGAAAAGGTAACAGTAAGTCCAAGATCGCATAACTGACCAATAGAAATAAGGTTAAAGACAAGTCGAGTAAATAATAGGTTTGAGGGAGGAAAACAATATGAAGTAGATACATGGCCAATATGCTAAACATGCATATGAGAATCATTAGCAGTTTTAATAATAGGTACATGTAAGGCAAATGATGTGATAGTGAAAAGTTTAGCATTTGTATCATATGATTGGAGCAAGCAGAGTCAAAGCGCTAATAAGAAGTACTTGTAATGGCCGACATGGCAGTAAGAGAATTTGTAGAAATAGAACTGAGCTAGCGGATAATATCAACAATATCAGGATGATCAAGTTGGATGAAGATGATGGTGCAGTAGACTCGGGTAAAGCGGACGGCAGCATTAGATTGAGTAGGCTCCATGGGCTTAGAATGTTGCTGGTTGCAAACACGATGTGCGAAAGTTAGGCAACTTCTTGGGACACTGATGGTGTAAATGAACAAGAGCCCGTTTGTGACAGTGAATGCATGTAATGTAAGCAAAATAAATATTATGTGTATGTGAATATAGAAATATCAAAATAAATTAATGTAGAAGACATCTACCTTTTCGCTCCAAGATCTCACTTTAGTTTGTAATTACGTCAATTCTGAAACTAAAAAACTAGGGTTAGATTATTAGGGCTTGCTCTTTCTCCCTATCATAATCAATATGACGATTATCAATGAGCAGAACTCTATATGTTGTGAAGAAATGGGACCTAACCATTATATAAAAGTTAAACCCTAACCTCACTGGGCCCTCTCATAAAAGGCCTACAGTAGGTTTAACAACTAGCCCACACTAACCGTCTAACTTCATTATCCCTATTAGGTGCACATAGATCCACAATATAGATCACAACAATATGTGCCTTAATCATGTACGTCTCCATCTTTAACTTGGTTCTAACCCGTTTTTGATAAAAATAAAATTAATTAATGTATGCTCAATATACAGAAAATTTCAACATTCTTCCCACTTGAGCAAACATTAATTATTTTTAATTTTGGAAAAGATTTAAAAAATGACTCTCGGTTAGAGACTCTATGTGGCCATATTTTAAAGCCAAGTAAAATGAGAAAACAACATCTAAAACAATCCCGTCCAATAAGATAATTAATATTGACCACGGCAGACATTACACTTATAATTCATGTAATACCACTAATGATTACAAATATCAACAACCTTATCGAAATGGATCAAATGAGGCAGTGCGGAAATTAGCACTCAATAGATGATTTTATAAGTGTGCTATATCCCTTATTAGTCCAATTCTCTTTAGATATACTCATCAAACAAATAAGAGAATTTTCCCAATTCTCTTTAGTATATGCTTATCAAATAAGCAAGAGAATTCTAATGTTTCAAATAGAAACTAATGTGCCTTGCACAAATATCACAAAAGTACGGTAAGACACATCTCAAAAACATCTATGAAACAATTCTCTTTCAATATACTCATTAAACAAGTAAGAGAATTCTTCAAATTCTCTTTCAATATGCTCATCAAATAAGCAAGAGAATCTTAAGGTTTCAAATGGAAAGCAATGTCCTTGACACAATATCACAAAAGTAAAGTAAGACACATCTCAAAAATACTTAAGCAACAACAAACTTAAGGCTTACAAAATATATAAATCGTGAATATATTCATGCACCAATGTTATAAAAAAAAAAACATAAATGATAACTTTCAATTAATATCCATAATAATGAGAACTAAAAATCTTGACATAAAGAAAATATATGTTACATATGTAAGAAAATAACTCCCACTAACCAAGTACATCAAAAACCTAACAACACCCATGTTAGAAATATGCTATTAAAAAAAAAAAAAAAAATAGGTCTACGTCCCTTGGTTAAGTAGTCCGCCATCATCTGTTATCAATATGATGATGTCACGTTCTTTACTAAATCTTTAAACAGATAAATATTTAATTTCTATATGCTTAGACCCAATTGAAAATTTATTGTCTTGGAAAAGAAAATAGTTGCATTATTATATAGAAAACCTTTAGTGGTCTAGCTATTAAATCAATCATCTTAAGTTATGAACTAAAGTTTTCACAACAAATAACATAAATTATAGCCCCAAACAAGCTACAAACTTAACATGCATGGTAAAGACACAGTAAGAGTTTAACTAACACTTTCCATGAAACAACTTCCCGAACTAACATAAATATGTTATTAGTAAGTAAATTCATAGTCATGCACACAGTCACAAAATCTGAATCTGAATAGCCATAACTTCACGATCACCAATTTTTCTATAAATACGCATTTAATCTTTACTTATTTGCAAATGTCTCACAAATTATTTGCAACTACCAATAATCATTCCAGGATTCGAGAGAACCTTCGAAGAACACTCGACACAGAAAAACTATATCTGGCCAGTTACATACCTGTGCATACGCGAAACTAGAACTACACTAGCAAAAATATAGGTCCCGCATGGATTTCACTTCAAAGTCATTCCTGGGACTCTAACTCTTACTAAATTTGTCACCTTGATAAAAGAATGCCACCAAACTACAATTCTACATATTAAATATTGGAAAGTCCCAAATCACTCACTGGATCCAATACAGGAGATAATAAACGAAATTAACTGACATCCATAAAGAAAAATTCTGCTCATAATAATCACCACCACAAAGACACAAGAATTTTGTTAACTATGGAAAAACTCCAGTGAACTCAAAGGAGAAACAATCCCGATCCTTAGTGGATCAGCCCAAAAATCTTCACTATATAGAAATGAGGTTACAAGGAAACAAAAGAAGAGTTATACAAGTTTACCCAACCAAGAAACCATTGATCTACTTGTACATCACACTCCCTTAACCTTGCTTGCTAGACTACCCACAACTCACTTCAACCCATGAAGATTTCAGCCTTCAATCCATGAAGATACCAGCTCCCCAATCTGATTCCACACCACAGATCTGAGTTCAAGAGAGATAGATTGTTGCCAAAGATAGTAAGAAAAACCTTAGATTTGAATCCTCAAGAATCCAAGGTCATCCTCTCAACTTTTTGCAAAAACAGTATGTATCAGTGCGCAGATTCAAAACTTAGGTTGGAAAAGAATATTTGCTTCTTATATCAAAGAAGAGGGGCAAAAAAGTCTTTTAAAGTTTCTTTAAAAAATTCTACGCACTGACTGGGGCAGCTCTTGGCAAGAGTTTCCCTGCTCATGCTCGCGAAGCCTACTGCTCACTTATTATCAAGCTCTAGAAAAACTTTCAATTAAAACAGAGAGAATGACCACAGAACAGAGCATAGCAGCAACCACTTCTTCCCCAATTCTACTCCTAACAATCTCAAAGATTCACAAACATTCTTTGGCTTATGTTTGTGAACAAATTCACCAATATTGTGACATTGTAGGAAACAAATACAAACAAAGTGTTTGCTCGGGAATTGCCAATCAATAACCTACACAAACACTAACAAAATCTTTTAAGTACGTGATTGATATACCCTTTTTGAGAAAACCTAGCATATGTGATCTATTACGAATGATCTTAATGCCCATGCAAACAAGGTTTCTCTGATATCTTTTATTAATAGTATTAGATAATAGTGGCTTATTGGCTCTCAAGAGCCTAAATCAATACTAGCAAGAAGGGTATCATCGCATAAAGAACAAGAAAAACAAATTTCCTACCACTGACATATGGTATATGAGCTGGTCAACCTTATTTTTCATAAAACTTATAGAAGAGACAATCTCATCAAACTTTAAGTAACATTGGCGCGAAGCTTGTTTCAACCCATAAATAAATTTTATCAATTTACACACCATGCACTTCTTACCACTTAGGTTGCACCAAATAAATTTCCTAATTTAGGTCACTATTCAAAAATATAGTATTGACACCCATCTAATGAAGCTCTAAACCATAATGAGTCACTACAACCATGATGATTCTACATAAATCCTTAGATAAAACTAGAAAAAAGAAATCTCATTAAAGTCGATGCCCATTTGCAACCAATAGACTTTTAGCAAGCTGAAAGGTTAACCAGTTAGTGCATACCATCGTGTGCCAGATGACATCTTATTGTCATAGCATTCACCCAAATGTTAGATAGGGACTCAAAATAATACCAGCATAAGTCACTAAGTTAACCATAGGGCCTACATCATAATCATTTTCACTGAGATACCAAATAATTCATTTGATGAATTTTCTCACAGATATCTATAGAATAGGATTAGGATATCAATAGAAATAGATCAAGTACAACAAGATCATGAGCATTAATAGGAATGGTATCATAAATCCCCAGCTACTTATAATCATCTCCCTCCACAGGAGTAGATAAAACAAAGGTCTACATGTTGGACAATGAAATATCACCATATTATTCCCATCTTCATCAATCTTCTATGAAAAGTCTAAATAATTGTATCAAGCTTTAAAAAAAAAAAAATTAGCTTGCGACTCAAAAAATCTCATACCCAATGTAGGACAGTAGAACCTGTACCCCTTAGAATGAAGAACAATGAGTAGTTCTAAAGTCAATTTTTCTTTCAGAAAGTTTATATATATTAACCTCTGTGTGACCCAAACATGAAGATAGTTAAGACTAGGCTATCTAGCAACCCATATTTCAGAAGGTGTTTTAGGAACAAAATTACCAGGTTCTCTATTAAAAAAACAAATGCAAGATAGAATTTTATGGTACACCTCAAAGATACAAAGGCAAATTTCACTAACTTATCATATCCCCCATCATATATTTAAGGGTGCAATTACACCTTTCAACTACACTATTCTGTTCAGGACTAATAGGCATGTTATATTGGACAACAGTCTCACATTCTTGTAAGTATTTGACAAATGGTCCTATATGCTATCCTATAACATCATGTCTATTATAATACTCACCCCCCAGTTGGACCTCAAAAATTGTGATCATTTTGGTCAATTTATCATAGACACAGGCAATAGAAAAGTGTCCTAAGTTTCCCAAAATTAAGAGATATTAAAATATCATCATTTATAAGCCTTTTAATTTTCTCTTTAGAAATATGATCTTTGGGCAGATAGTGTAACATGCTATGAGGTCCCCTTAAATAAACAACCAATTAGAATACCAGATTTGAAAAGTAAATCCTCTTTGGGCAGAAAGACTCTTCTTACCCAAATATTCTTTGATTAGTCACTAAATTTTAACCGTATCATTAATACATACAACAATCCACTTTGGGCAAATTATTTTAACTGTATCATAATAAATGCAACATCCCCTTTGGGCAATTATATATGCAATAATATAATGACTCACCTGTACAAATATATAAAAATATCAAAAATTAACGAGCGTATGTGTTTCGGGTAGTAAACGCCAGTATCAACTAAATATCCCTCACTATGACATAATCATATGTAAGTTGTCTATGATTGTAATTATTATTTTATGTCCTTAAAAAATTATGTGCTTAAAAAATGCGAGAAAAATCCATAAATAAGCACTTCAGGGCCATTATGTAACTCAATTAAAAAAAGTTCAATATTATGCAATTAAAACCAGTGAGAGTAGATATTATCATTAGATCAGAATATCAAAACAATAGGTTACTCAAAAAATTTTGCTCCCACTGCTTAAAATTGGAATCATTTAGTAGCACAATAATTGCATTGCTATTAATAACTACAAAAGAAACTATTTGGCAACAAAATGACAATATGTAGATAAATGGAGGGTAACAATTAATTATAAATATAAATAATAAGGTTCTTTAGTGCATCATTACCATATCTCCTTTGGGTAGAAAGTGTACATGTTATGAGGTCTTTTTCAGCTAATCACCATATGAGAATGCCCAAACTTTGGAAAATAGTCCCTTTTGGATAGACTAACATTAAAAAACAAGAAAAATTAGGAATCTCAAATTAGTTGTCGAATAACATTCTTGTCATTATTGCACAAAATATTCCTTTTGGGCGGGTATTTGCATGCAATAACACAATAGATATAGTCATGTGCCGTACACAAGAAAATTACATCTCAATGGATGTATCCCTTTGGCAGTAACACCCATTTCAACCTAAAACCTTGTCATAATATTATTTAGGTAAAATTGCCTTATATCACACCCAGCATACTAATATGCTAGTAATCACCATCATTATGAGCGCGTAATTAACTACACCCTTTGATTTCAAATATATTGTCAAAATCATTTATAATAAATTTTGCAGTATCATCATAAAATAACAATTTTAGATTCCTAAGATAAGTTGTAAGTGAGAGTATAATATTCAGGAGCCTAATTGGGAAGAATGCAAATCACTAACAGGTTCTAGGGTCAAAAATATTACTCATAAATTTCATTAAAAAATGATGCACAACTTAAAAAAAAAAATTGCATAATTAAGCTCAAAGTAGGCCTAAATAAACACCGAATAAGGTCTATTTTGTAATCTAAATAAAAATAAAAATAAAATATATATTTTATTTTTATTTTATTCTTTTTTTTAAGAACAAAGTTTAAGAAATAGAAAGGCCAACAATGCAAAGTTGACAGATACACAACATACGCAACTTGGTCACGCCAAACAATGATTTTAGAGAAAAAAAAATGGAATGATGTGACAGCAGAATTTCTAATTGACTAAGTTGCCAAAAAAAAAAAATGATTGCCAACAAATTAAACGATAAATCTAACTGACCAAATACAATTAAATCAAAATGATATAATAAATATCAATATCATTATTTAGACCCTTAGCTCCAATCACAAGAATAATATTATTAAACCCACGCCTGTAATCCTAATATAGCAGGCAATGTAAAATTGGGTCACAAAGAAATCTAGCTCAAATAGATTCAATTCTATTTACCAAGATTTTATTTTGTTTTCTTAACTTATATAAGGAAAGTCACATCAAGAAAAAAAATTTTTTAAGCCTTTCCAAGTATTCAATACCCATTATTACATGGGTACATGTAGTGGATAAAGTTACTAGCATAAAAACAAAAATTGCCCTATTTATTTTGCAACAGAAGCATAACTGGGCATGGTGGAGAATGTTCAACCAATGTCCGCAGCCATTATCCAAATTTGGACAAAAAAATTTTAATTTTGTGTAATTTTTGCATAGAAATTACACAAAAAAATTCTAAAAATATTTTAGATCCAATTTAAAATTTTTAAAAAATTGAATTCAGTAAAAATAATATTTAAAGTAGAAAATTTGATTTGAAGTGAAACAGAATCAAACGATAACGAAATCGGACAAAACCAAATCAAGCTTTCGGTTACATCCATACAACTTTTATATGCTAAAACAATAAAAAGTTTACAAATTGATTTCCTAATCCACATACATTAGGCTCTGATACCACATGTAAGCAAAATAAATATTATGTGTATGTGAAATAGGAATATCAAAATAAATTAATACGGAAGACACATACCTATTTGTTCCAAGATCTCACTTTAATTTGTAATTACGTCAATTCTGAAACTAGAAAACTAGGGTTAGATTATTAGGGCTTGATTTTCCTCTCTATCAGAATCAATATGTTGATTATCAATGGAAAGAACTGTCTACATGTTGTGAAGAGAGGGGAACTAACCATATATATAAAGGTTAAACCCTAATCTCATTGGGCTCTCCTATAAAGGCTTACAGTGAGTTTAACAATTGGCCCACACTAACCGTCTAACTTCATTATCCCTATTAGGTGCACATAGACCCAACAATATAGATCACAACAAATATTTCCATCTTTAACTTGGTTCTAATCCGTTTTTGATAAAAATAAAAATTAATTAATATATGCTCAATATATAGAAATTCCAAGATGTACGGTTAGGACATAATAGCAAGGAGTGATCATGTTACTTGCACCATTTGCACATGAGTTGATCTGAAGGTTTCCATGAGAAGAACTCAAGGAGCTAGAGTGGGGATGATAAAATGCCTTAGGCAATGTCTAGTGACTAAGTCTGGAAAGAGGCAAGGTGAGTCTCTTTAGAAGGAAGCTTTGAGATTGCTTGATCAAGGTTTGGCGGGGGCAGCAATGTAGAAGAGAGGCCTGGACTAGCTCAAATTGTCATTAGTGCCACAAGAAATATGATCAATCTCTAATTATCACAATAGAAAGCAAACTTCTTTGCATCAATGGAATTGATCCAATCAGGTTCTGAGGCCGATAGTTGATCCCATAAACTTGCATCTGAGCCAAAAAACTATAGATGGATTGGCCAAATTCCTGACGAAGATGGTGAAGCTAGGCCATAATTTGATATTGGCGTGCAAGATCATTAGTAGTGTAGCGAGAACGAAGGAAATCCCAAACCTTTTTAACAATCTTAAAACGATTAAACTAAGATCTAATAGAAAGAATGGAGGTATTGTGAAGTTAGGTGATACCTTGATAATTCTTGCAATCCCATTCATCAAGACGTTCATTAAATTTGTTATCTAGTTTATCTTTATTCTTAACTGGGGGACGGATGTCACCAGATACATAACACCAGATCTTTTTGCCTTTTAGAAAACTGGGCATGACATGAGCCCAAAATAGATAATTAGTGCCGGAGAAGATGATGGTGATAGGCTGGGCAACATCTGTATGCTCCACAGAGAATAATCAAACAACTAGTGCACTCTGGCAAAATTGAGGTAAAAATGGAATCAGGAAGCTAAAAAACCCAAGGAACCGATTGGAACCAGTCGGTAATAGATCTAGAGAGGATTGAACCGACCAAGGAAAGACTAAGACTGGTTCGGTTGAATAGCAACTGGACTGGCGCTGGGTGATCTAAGCACTTAGGTGCTGCACGGATGATGTGGCTGGAGCAGATGTCCCACGTGAAGCAGCGACTGGAGAACTGGAGAGATCAATGTTGCCCTTGAACTAGTAGTGATCTTTGGACCGTGTGTGAGGGGTGTGGGAAGGCTTCAGAGGGAGATTTTGGTATGGTTGAACTCGGAATGACGAGAGGAATTGAATGGTATGCTGTAACAATGGATTTGAGGAACTGGATTCAACATAGAAACCAAGAATGGCGTTCCTAGTAGTAGTGGTGATGCAGCAGTAATGAAAGAGGAATTATTTTACCATGATACCATGTTAGAATAATAGAAAGAAAACAGAAATTCTGAAAAAAAATATAATCTTATGTGTATTGATACATAGAGAATGTACAAATATATAAACCTACGAATCATCTATATAAGATAATTGAATATACAGAATATGCACGATCTATATAAATCAATATATATATTAGAAAATAATATATATTAGGAAATATTGTAACAGTATTGATCCAACAATTCTGCATTACAATTTAATCATTGTTTCATTATTGCATACATAAATCTGTAATGAACTGAGTTTTCATCTTTTTTCTATTTACCATTTTGAACTTGGTGAAACTATCTTTCCTTTCTTGGTAGGTCATATTTGCATTAAGGAATGAACAGGAATGTCCTTGTAATCCAAAAAAAATCCACCACACTAGCCTCCCCACTCTCTTGTCCATATTAAGATCCAAAAATATCTTCCCAACCTAGCCACTCTCTCTCTTCATATTTTTAATTATAATCCAGAAGAAAATCTTCCCACGCTAACCCCCCATGTCTCCCCTGCGATAATAGTCTCTGACGTCATGAAGATGATAATGAAATAGATCACACGCACCAGGTAGGCATGCATCCAGTCCTATCTCAGTTTACATATTCATGTTAGGACAGGCTAATTTTCTCTTATATATTAAAGGTCATTGCATGTACATTTGATTATAATTTTACTGTCATTGAACTGTGTTGTGGCACATTTCAAGCTGCTTGTGACTGTCATTGAAGACATTGATTCCTAAAATTGGCAGGAAAGGGGATCAGGGAAACATTTCCTAACTCAAGAGTTGAAAGAATGGTGCAAATCTTTTTTTCTTCTTAGTTTAAAAAAATTATAAGATTTTTTTTTTTCATTTTGCTTAGTTAAAGTGTCGTTTCCATCATTTAACCATATTGAGTCCCGTATTTTTTTATTATTTCTATCTGTGTTAGTTTTGGTCTATTCTATCGCATAACACTACAATTTGGATGTTATTACTCTTAATTGGCGCATATATTGATATCTGTTTTATATGAACAAACACCTTAACTAATTTTTTTTTCTCAATTTATCTTTAATGATACTATTATAACCATCTCACGAATCTGGTCATTTCTAATATTATATTTTTCTCGTTTATCACTCATCTATCTTAGCATTATTAACTCAGATACATTCATTATATTACCGTGTTCCTTTATCGAACACTCTTTTAACTCATACAACATAGCAGATTTAGACGTTGTCTAACAAAATTTTCTTTTTAACCAAAACTATATACACCGATCGTAGAAACACTAGATGCATTTATTCACTTAATCCAACCAACCTTAATTTTATACATAACACGCCCACCAAATTGTATATGATAATCATATAAAACAAAAGAAAACAAATTTTTTTTTTAATATTCTTAAAATATTAATATTAAACAGAAAACAGAACAGAAAGAAAAAACAAAAAATAAAAATGCATACCAAATATCACTTAGTTGTTAGGATATAGGTTGTTTTCCTTATTTAAACATGATTACAAAGATGAATATCAATCCCTGTACAAACAAACATGGGCAATTTTAGTATTTAAAAACATAGGTTAAGGGTGTTTGGGTAAACTACTAAACTGGGACATTTTCTCACACAAGCTTTACTGAATGAGGATAGTAGGGTCTCTCCTCTTGTGATGAAGAAAGGACATCTCAAAGAAAAGAAGAATTAGAGAGGTCTACCTTTCTATCATTGAAGCTTTTGTCACAATCAGAGAATGCTGGCTGACTCATCCCACCACCACCTGGCACCACCACTATCGGCAGCTAATTCCAAAGGGCCCCAAAACTGAGGCATCCTCTTTTTGAGTCAATCATAAAGTCCAACGTCATTGTTTCAAAATACCAGTTGATGAAGTTGGCAAAGACCTTCAACAAACCTACGCAGGGCTTCCTGGCAAAACCCATTTCCTCCCCTCAACTAATCTATGTGGCATTTTCCTATGCTTTTATATCTATATATATATATAGGAAAATCTTTTCAATATTTTGAAGTGCTGCTGCACTTATAAATTAATTAAGATAATTACATTTTACCTAATTAGAATTAAGACGTAATTATAAATTTTGTATACTAAAATTTTATACGTGTCTCTGGTGTGTTTTTTTTTTCAACCATTTTTTTACATTTTAAGGGACAATTCATAGAATAGATATTTGTGTAGGGCGAAAAAAATTATGCTATATTTATAATGGTCCCGTTTAGAATATCAAAATTCATTAAAACTCGTCAAATTTTACTAATTTTTTGTACTTTCTTTAATCAAATTTCTCCATATATCATTTTTACATCACATTTTTCTATTTTTTTATTGTACTTTTTAACTATTTTTTTGTCAACCAAACACACCTTATATTTTTTTCTGGATTGGGGTGACTATATTTTTAAATTTTAGATTTCCACAATGCACTCATCCTCCTAGCTCCATTAAAAACATGCCAATTACCCAAGCCATTGTTGGGAGTCACTTCTTCCCGCTCCCACTAAAACCTTAAGTCTCTTTTCAATTACAATTGAGGATGCCTCTCCATTTGCTGTATCAATCGACCTTTATAGGGTGAGACATGATTTGTGACCACGACACAAATTATGCAAATTAATTTGAGTTGGGCATAAATAAATTTGACACATTTATTATTAGAAACAATTGAATTAGAGTTATTTGAGTTTATATTTGAAAGTAACTGTTGTGCTAATATTTTAATTATGTCTCTTATGTTTTACTTTCTTTAAAAATGAAATTTAAATATTTTAATTTTATTTTTATATTTGATTGTTAGTTAACTTAGTAAATATGATTATGTATCTTAGTTATTATTTATAATAACAAATAAATATACTTATAAAATTTGAAATTTTAATTATTAATCATGTCAATTGTGTTGTGTTATGTAATTTCATCTATTTAATTAACATATTACATGCGCCGTACAATTTGACATGTTTATTAAACAAGTTATACGTTGATGTTGCATCGTACCGTGTAGCATGTTTAAGAAATAAAATAAATCGTATTTAGACTTAGTATCTTGGGTCGGATTAAAATTAATTTTATTTATGTCAGTATTCACTTACGGCATAATTTATTTAAACACTTGAACCCAAATTGTATTGTTGATGGATGGATATTAATTGCCCCTGTAGAGAGTTTTATTGCAGCAGTAGTTGGGGTTGGATTGATTTTGTATGAACAATTTTTTTTGTTCCATAAAACTAATTAAACATAGACATTTTCATTTTTTTTTTTCAATCCAACGGAACACCAAAATGATGGTTGATGCCTTATTCGTATATGTGTTCATCATTTGGGCTTCTTTAAAGATGGTGACTTTGGACAAAATTACAAGAGATTAGATGTTTCCTCCTCGGCCCATAAACTGGTGAAATGACAGGAGTGGACACAGAACCTTTAAAGAATGTACTCGGAAATGATTTGATTAAAATGAGTGTTTGCTATTAAAATGACTTTGAGGGTGATTTATTTTGTCCCTTGTTGGGTTTGAAAAAGAGAGGAAAATAACTAAAACTAGAGAAAAAAACAAGTTACGCATCATTTATTATTCCTCTTAACCCAAAAATCAAAACCAAGCATGAGTGAGCGTGAGAGGAGATAAAGAAAAGTATATTTACTTGCAAGTTGCATTGGCCAAAGAATAATTAGTCACTATTAGATTGGAGAGTGGTAGTGAGGTGACTCGGGAGTTGCAGTAACCTAAAAACACACTGTTTTGACGTTTTTCACTTAAGTTTTCATATTTAAATATGATTTGATATATTCGAATATGTATTCAGATACGTATTTAAATACATCAAATCACATTTGATATAAAGATTTAAGTGCAACAGCGTTGTTTTAAGTAGAAAAACACTGAAATAGTGTTATTTTGAGATTAGCAGTAACCCTTAGTGCAGTCCTCTCTTATGTGGTGAGTGAGAGACGACGATGACAAATGATATATAAATACAAATGAAAAGATAGAGACAAAGAGGCGAGCGTACGCAAGGAAAATAATAAGAGAAAAGGAATTTTTAACTGAGTAATGGAGTTTATTAGCGACCGCAAAAAACGGACGCTACAAACCACATTCAGCGACCACCCTTAAATCATAATGGGCTTTCGTGATGTTGACTTCGCACAAAATTGCAGGAGCTTGGATGTTACATTTAGCCCATGAACTCGTGAAATGACCAGACTGAACAAAGAACCCTATGAAGTGAGTGAGAGATTTAGCCCGTATGGCTTTCTGCAAAAAGCCCACAGGCCAAATTCCTTTGAACTCGATCTGAAATTATTTTATTAGGAGCATAATGTGGATGCCGCCTACCATTTATGCCAATTAAAATGACTTGACGACGATTTATCCTCTGTTTGGCTTGGAGGTGGAGAGGAAAGTAATGAAAAAAAAATAGAGGGCAAATAAGTTGCATCTCATTTAATTCGCTGAATCTATTTTTTTCCTTCCGGGGCTAAACAATTCGGTTCGTTAAAGTCGGTTTGGCATGCAAATTTTTACCCATTTTTATATAAATTTCGTCCAAATATTAACATGCGTCCATGTTATGTATTTTGTAGGAATTTGTAAAAGTCAAGAAGAATTAAAAAAAAATTAATAATTTTGTGTTTGGGAAAGAAGTTATGTATGTATTTGGTAAAATTCAATTGAGAAAGTTGGAGAAAATTGAATACAGTTGAAAATTGATAAATTTTAGTGATTTACCAAATGCACCCTAAATTAAAACTTCTAATTATTGTTATTATATTAATATATTAGTGGAATGCATACACAATGTGTATGATTATTATTTTATTTGTGTAATCTAATCAATCAGAGGCTTAAAAGAAAAGTAGTAGTGGTTGAAAGTTTAAACTATGTGAAATGATTTAGATGTAGTTTTTAAAAGTTGTTTAATTTAAAATTTAAAATTAATAAATATTGAAGGATATTATTAAAATTAAAAAATTTTTACAAAAAATTGAAGTTTCATTATTTTATAAATTTCATCAATACATATTGTGTTACCTTATATAATTATAAAAACTTAAAATCGGATGATGGGTTTGTAGATTGCAAGATTCCAGGCACACTATTATTAAATTACCTTATTGCCCCCATATAATTTGAAGGAGTGAAATTAGAACTTTTCTAGAACCTTGTGAGAAAAAAAAAACTCTCCCCCCATTATTAAGCTAGTTGCAAGAGTTGGTAGCAGTTGATACATCACCTTCTTAGGGCAGATAAAAGTCAAATAAGAAATTTATTGCCAGATTTCACTGAAATTGGATTCACTCTCCTCTCTGCTTTTGACAATTTCTTAATGTCCCTAGCCCTAGGCCATACTTTTTGTTGAGTAGTCACGGTCTATTTTGGCTAATCCTAGATTTGAGGGCCCCCCCGAGGGGGGAGTCTTTATATATATATATATATATATATATATGTATAATCATAGACCTTGAAGGAAGGAATTGAAATCTCTTCTTGTTTCTTTGCTGTGTTGGAAGTGTATAATTATATGCAATTTGCCTTTTTCTTATGTTTGGCCACACAAAATATCCATCCTATCAAAGAAATCCACATTTTTAGCAAAGTGCCCAATTCCTCTTTCTCAAAATGGGCGGACCTTCTTAGGGTTTAGTGGAAGTAGTTGTCTCTACTAACTTAAAAAATTAAACTAAAATTCTTTTAATTTTTTTATTTTTTATATGCCTTTTTATATATTTTACTTCTATTATATTTTTACTTTTATTCATATTTATCTTAAAAATATAAAATTTTACCCTCTCTAAGCTGGACACGCCCTGCTTACATAGCTTTGCGTGATTCAAGAACTCTAAAAGAGGACAAAAAGTGTAAATCATTCTTCAATTACGTACAAACTATTATCTCTTTTTTTATTCCCTAGCTAGATTAGCTTAGATTACAATATAATTAATTGTTAGTTATTAATTATTATTATTATTGTTAGTTATTAATTATTATTTGAATGAAAGAAGACAATAACGTCACGTGACATGATATGTCTCGGTCACATTCACCACCCTCACACTTAAGCAACTCATTACACAGGCTAGCTTTTGAAGAAAGAAGATGAGAATTTGCTAAGGATGTGTTTATAGAATTTAAAATTTCATACTCCTATTTAGTTTGTAACAGAAAATTAAAAAAAATACAAATATATGGGATTTAAAAAATTAAAAATGATTTAATTAAAAATTTATTTTTTAATGGATAATTTTATTTTCTTATATTTTTGATCGTAAAGAGATGCATTTGAAATTTTTTGTTATTTTTTACACTTTTTTTCTCATTTATTTATTTTTTTACTCACTAAATTCTTGCTCCAGATATACCCTAAAACTATGTTTGGATCAAGATTTGTCAAGAAAAAAAGTAATAGCGATTCAAAATTCTCTCTTATTTGGATTGTGATGAAAGATCAAAGAGAAAAGGTGTAAAATTTGAGAAATTAAAAATAATAAAATTAAAAAATTAATACATTGATAAATATCTTTTATTTTATTTCACTTTTTAATCGAGAAATTAAAAATAATAAAATTAATACATTGATAAATGTCTTTTATTGTATTATACTTTTTAATCGATTCCATTTTTTTATATCTTCTATCTTTTTTCCTACTTTTTTCTCCAGATTTTCCTTCTCTTTTAATTTCTTCAGCAATTTCTCACTCGAAATATGCCAAAGTAAATATAGGTTCGGATTTTCAAAATAATGAAGCAGTTATTTGAAGAGAGAAATAGAAATGTGAGTGGAAGAAGAAAAAAAAAAGGAAATAAAAAGCATTCGTACAAGTATGAAATAAAATAATAATAAATGAGTGAACAAATTACGGGGGAAAAAAAAAAAAGAAGTAGCTGACAGTCTCTTCCGCATTTTTATAAATATTATATTATATTATATTATGCTTGAAGTTGAAGGGAGAGGTGGGTTTTGGGTAGGGGTGGAAACGAGCCGAACCGAGCCGAGTTTTAACATGCTCGAGCTCGGCTCGAGCTTTTTATACTGAGCTCAAACTCGAGCTCGAGCTCGATTCAAGCTTTTATATAGGCTCGAACTCGGCTCGATAAAGAAGAAGTCAAGCTCGATTAGGCTTGCGAATAATTCGATTAAACCAAAACGACGTCGTTTTGATTTAAAATATAATATATTTAAAAAAATATAATAAAATATTATTAAAAATATAAAAATATTATTAAAAATATATATATTATTCTAACCGAACCTACTCGCGAGCTTTCGAGCCGAGTTTCTTTAGGTCTGAGCTCGAGCTCGAATCCAAAACGAGTAAAAAATCGAGCTCAGTTCGAGCTCGTTTAACTCACGAATCGAGCTCGAGCTGAGCTTTTTTCAAGCCGAGCTCGAGTAACTCACGAACAGTTCGGTTCGTTTTCACCCCTAAACTAGGGCAGGGGGATTTGATTTTAATCAAATTTTTATAAATATAAAAGTTTGCATAAAGTGAAGGGTGGCATGGGGCGCAGGTAAGGGAGGCGTGGAGGGAGGACCCCCCCTAAGTTATTTGCTGGGTGTTGATGTAGCTTAGGAAAAAGACTGGTGGGTTGACTCCAATGGTCTGGTCTCTCTCTCTCTTTCCCTTTCTTAATCCATCACAGAGACCACCGCCAAACCTAACCATACCATTCCATCTGCGAAGGGAGTTTTCGTTCCTGCAGGAGCGATTGTCTGATCATCATCTTTTCTTTCTGTCTTTATACTAAAAAGTACTGTGAATTTATTACCTTCGAAAAGTTTTTGAGATGTGCTTTTCCCAACGTCCGGAGTATTTCATGTAATCCATACTTTAATTCTCAAAAAATAAGAATTCAAGTTAAGGAAAGTACGTTTTGGACGTTTTGTAAGAGTGATAAATTCATAATATTTTTAAATATGAGAATAAAAAAAATACTACGGTCGAATAATTACTCCTCACAGTCACAAAAATTCCCTCAAACCATCCATGTATGTCTCTGTCCTGAATTTAGTCTATTCTATTGCATGTAGAATTCAATCTCTCATCCACACATTCTCTCTCTCTCTCTCTCTCTCTCTCTCTCAATCTAATAATCTAGATAACGTTTATCCATGTCCAAGCACTTTTCTCCTTCTGAACATTCTCTCTCTCTCTCTCTCTCTCTCTCTCTCTCTCAATCTAATAATCTAGATAACGTTTATCCATGTCCAAGCACTTTTCTCCTTCTGAGAAATTATTTTGTCTCACCAAACTGGTTTATTTCCCCTACCAGCTTTGCTTTTGCTATCTTGCGCACTGGGCATATACTTGCGCACTTCTAGCGCCACCTTTTTTTTTTTTTTTTTCCCCTCAATGTATATGAGTCCAAAGTCCATCCATGATGAAAGAAATGGGAAAACATTTTTCCCTCTCTCTCAAATAACAATGCGTTATGAAAATAAGACTAAGCTTTTTTTATCCATAAATCAATTAAATAGGAAATATAAGCAACTTTAATTGATATTACCCTCATTAATTTTTTATGGTAAGGATGAAATGGAAAGAAAGAAAATGAACCTACAACTTGTTAATATTAACACTTAGAAGATGTTTGTTTTTGGGGTAATATAAAGTAAATTTTACTGGAATAATTTTTACCTTCTATTACATCAGTTTAGATAACGGGAGTAACAATTATTTTGGGTTGACAATTAACTCCAATACAGGGGTAAATTTTTATTTTAGGGGAGAGGTGGGTAACTGGGGATAGTGAAAAATTTTACCCTTTTCGCTTACTCTTGTAAAATATTTTTTTACCTCCATATAAACCTTAAATAACGTTATTCTATAAATAATTATAATAAATATTATCAAATAATAATTTATTTAATCAAACTAAAATTAATTAATTATTAAATTATTTTATCAAAATGATATTTAATGAATAATAGTTTATTATTGAAAATTTTATTTTATTTTATTAAAATAATACTATTGAAATATTAATTTATGACTAAAATTATTTATTTTCCCAAATTAAAATTAATGTTTAATAAATAATAATGACTTACTAAAATAATTTATTTTATTAAATGAAAATTATGCCACATAAATAATAATTTACTAAATTATGTATTGTATTAATATAATTTATTTAAATAAACTAAAATTATTTGCTTCATTTAAATTATTTTATCAAAATAAAAATAATTTTAAAAAATAATAATTCACTATTAAAATTAATTATTGTCGAAATATTAATCTATGATAAAATTATTTTTTATAATTAATATTTCTATTTAAAGTATATATTTTAATAATATATTTTTTATTAAATTAATTATTGTTAAAATAATAATGATTACGATGACTTATTTATTATAATATTTTATTAAAATTAAATATTAACTTTTAGTCTTGGTCAATTTATTCTCACTCCAAATATAATTAATTTTTATCTTTTTAAAATTTTAACATTCTAAACATACTATATTTATTATAAGGTAATACTTGATCTCTCATTCCAAACATAAGTATCACAAATTTGTTATCTCAATAATCATTATCAAAATAGTAATTATCTCCATAATCTTTTATCTTAAAAATTTTTGTCCCGTGTCAAACATGTCCTTATTGTGTGAATATATATATATATATATTTACACGTCTCAAAGCCTGCACAGTTATTGTGCAACTCAAGGGCACCTCCATTAATTAGAAAAAATAATAAGAAAGTGCAACTTGAACCGTGTAATTACAAATATTATTAAAATTAAAGTATATTTTAATAAATTTAACGTGTTTAAAGTGATAAATTAACCCACAACTTTAAACCTCAATTTCGTTTTAAAAATAATCGAATAAAGTTGCGCCAAATATATCACATTTGTCTATGACTAATCAAAGTTATACAAAAAAATAAGGGGGTGTTTGGCAACTCAAAAATTAGCAAAAAACTACCAAAAGATGATTTTTGTGTGTTTGGTAAAATCACAAATTTTGTCACTTTTTTTATTTGCTACAGTAAAAAGTACCATTCTATAATTACAACTTTTTTGATTTGTTACAGTAAAAAAATACCAAATACCCAAAAGTTACAACTTTTTTGCTTTGCTACAGTAAAAAATTTACCAAACACCCAAGAGTTACTAAAAAAAATACTAAAAATTCCACTTGGTTCAACCAAACAAACAAAAAAAGTGCAAACAAAAAAATCAAAAAACTACCAAAACGTAAGTTTTTTTTTAACTTCCAAACACCCTCTAAATCTTATAAGAAATATTAAAAACAATCATTTATGAAATCAAGAAGATATAGAACTAAAGTATAAGAACTTGCAAAGAGATAATAAAAATTTAGATAATTTACCAAGAGTTCTTCTTTATCCTAAGTTAGTGTTACCAACCACAACTGAAAACTCTAAGAGAAAGAGAAAGAATAAGAAAATAAGGTTCGGGTTTGGATCTTTTAATTGTGATGCCATAACTGATAAAATAAGCATAATTCAAGTCATTACACATGCTCTTTTGAATTTGAATGAATAACTTTAATCCTTGACTATCCCCTATTATTGAATCCATTTCCTAAAATTATTATCGCAACTCTTAGTTAGTTATTTTCTCTAGTTCTACTTTGATTCATTTTTATTGAAATTCACAACAAAGAACAAAAATATATCAATGCAAATATCTATTCAAACCACATGATTAATCTAAAATTATAATAAATCAAATTAAAAATACAATAAAAGTAAAATTTTAGAGCATAAACAATGGTAATATTATTATTAAAAATGCCATTACTTAGAGAACTTGTATTAGAGCCTCCAAATGTAAATCTGGATATAAAATAAGATTCAAAATATAGATTTTGATAAAAAAAATACGTTATATCAAAGTCTTTAAAGTCTTTAAAATACAGACTCATGAGGTAAAGTCTCTACTCATAAAAACTAAAAATAAAAATCTTTTTTAATTGAATATTTACTTTTAAATATTGATTTATTATTAATTAACATATTTTATTAATTTATTAAGAGATAATATTAATTTGTTACTTATATTTTATTTTTAATAAATTAACTTAAAATTTTTAAGTTTAAAATAACATATAATTAGTAATAATATTATTTTTAAATAATTTCATTTATATTAAAAATTATTAAAATTAAACAAATAATAAAGATAAAAAACTAATATTTTAATATTATAGAGATTAGGTATAAAGATTATGATGCAATTATTGTTGAGTTTAGAGCTAATAATTAAGAAAAAATAATATTTGAGTGTGTAAATTAATAAATTTATTACGAAATATCTGATATGAGTACTTTTATAGGTAATTTGGCCTTATCTTAGATAGGCTAAATTATTTGATAAATTAGATTAAATTATTTCCATGTGAATGTTTCATCTACGCTAGCCTGATTTTGTAATTATTCTACTGATAATTAACATAAGGCTATTATATATAATTTTTTTAATTAGTCATATTTTATTTTAATTAATTAACAAGGGCTAGCCCAAATAGTGAAGGAGGTTAAATTAAGTGCATAGCTCTTTGGTATGCTATGGTTTCTAGGAGGATATTACTTAAATTGTAAAATGTCATTTTCACTTAATATGGGAATGACTATTTCCATAAAATAGTATTCTAAGTTAATTTTTTGATATTAAACATGAAAATAGATTAAAGTGAAAATAAATTTCATTTTCACGTTCCAAACATAAGTTTTTTTTCTCTCTTTTTCTTGAGGGGTTTTGTTTGTCTGTGTGCATGCTTGTATAATGGAGAAGCACCAATCAATCTATTTAGCACTGTGCTGTGATTTTGACATCGAATTTTTCTATTTTTACCCTATAATCAACTTTCAAATGAGTGAGAAACTTGCTAAATTAATGCAGCCCCCCTTGGTAAATTTGCAATTTGTGGGTCAAATTCATGGAACACATGGGTTCATATATCTCAGCTTCTTTGAGCCACTTTTGGATGTGGATCCTAAGGATCATCTTCAACCTACCATATCCTTGGCCCTTGGTAGGTGCATTTATTGGCCCGAAACTTATTCATAGAAATTGAAAGGTGACTTCTGACACAACTGCATGCCAACATTGAGTAGTTGATTTTCATCTTAATTAATAATTAGACGTATCACCCAAAATGCAACTAAGTGGGTTCCCCGCGATGTAAGTGACACTCAAAATAGGAATAGGGTTAGTATAAAAGTTGTTTGAGATTTTGAACTCAAAACTTTTTCACGTTAATGACGAAGGACAAAGTTAGAAATCTATAGTAAAAGAGAAATTAAATTTGTGAGAATTAATAATTTAATTAGAAAAGAGAAGGTAAACTCTTATGTATTGAAAATTTTAAGTAAAAATATAAGGTATCTAATCTAAATAGTTAAAGGGAAATTTGGCTAATTCTTTATACCATTTTTATTTATTATTACCAGGGGCAGATATAGTCTTGACCTTCCCAGGCTGCAACCGAGTAGTCTGGTTAAAAAAAAATTAGTTCAATTTTTTTTTTTTAAATTTAGCTAATCTTAAAATTTTGTAACCCAACTCACTTTTAGTTTAAATTTTTTATTCAGCCTAAATTTTATAACTCATTTTATTTTATTTTTAAACCCCTTATTTAGTTTAGCGGAATCCCAAACCTTAAGTTCACCCTTAAATATTATTACGAAGAAAAAAAACAGTCAGGGTTAAAAAAATCTAATTGGCCATGGTAAATTAATCAAAGTGAAAATCATTGTTAGCCTTGACAATAGCAACAAGTAACAAACCATCATTATTAGTAAACATTTTTGTTCTTTTCTTTTATTTATTTTTGCACAAAATGACACGTATTAGGTGCCAACCAAAGTGCATTAGATATATAAGCCGGTTCATAATTGGGATCTTGGCCCCAAATGAATAAATTGATTTTCCTTTGTCATGATGGAATAAGACTTGGAACAATACATGAAACTCTCCCTTTCTCTCTCTTATACATATATATATGCTAACGTTGATGTGATAGAGCATTTTAATTTTTGGTTGATTAATTAGCCTTATATATATATATATATATATATGTTTTTTTTTTCTTTTGCTAGGTTAAAATAAATGAATCTACTCGGTCTGACGTGGAGATGACTCGAACTGACTCATTTCGAACCAAGAGAGACAATGCGGAATCATGCATATATGGATTCTGTGTTCATGGTGATGTATGTTCTCTCAACTTCTTTGGATCTATGGTTACCTAATCAGGAGATCCCAAATGCAACAAGCCAAAAGAATGTCTCTAGAAGGAACTTCTATATTTAAATTGGCTATTTCTCTTTCAAGACCTAAGTAAAGAGTAACGACTGTCTCTAATGTACAGCTTTTAATTATTTATTTTTTCCACTTCCGTTTAATTTTCCTGACCCTTTATGATATTTTAATTTTCCTTTTTTTTTTTAATTTTAAATTTCAACTTTCAACTCCTTTAATAAAAATAAAAGTATTAACAGTTGTCACAAACATCGCTAAAAGATTAAAAGTCTCAAAATGACAGTTAATATTCTTTTGAGATTGTTTCATGACCATCAAAATTAGAGCTACATAAATTTTATCGTTGATGACTATTAGCAACTGTCACATAATGATTAATAGTTACCAAAATATAGCAGAGACAAAAAGCAATTGGAACTTTTAACGGCAGTCTAAAATGGCTGTGATAGTCTATATTGAACTACTACCAAAAATCATAGTTATTCATAAGAAGAAAAAATGAATAAAAATTTATATTTAAAAATTGTTTATACATAAAGATCGATCCAAACCGGCCACGTTAAGATTTGTCTTTCTGTATAATATTAGAAGAGTGTGAACCAAGTCATGCACCTACTCGCAGTTTTGAAAACAAAGTTAGTTCAATTAATTATTAATTCAAAATCTAATTCATTGATTTAGTCTAAGAAGGTGTACAAAACTAGATCAAACAACTAGGGCTCCATTCAGCGACAGTTAGTCGTTTATTTTTTGTCTTATATGATTTTTTCATCATTGAATTTTGATTTTTTTTTAATTTTTGGAAACTTTTAAATATGTTATATATTTATTTTCCTAAAAAAATAATAACAAATTATTAGAAATATTTCAAAATAGGAGAATTGGCCTTCACTAAAAAAAAAAAAATGCTTCTAATTAGGAGACCCTAGCTTAGAAGCTATAAAAAAGAAAAAGAAAAAATAAAGTTGGATGATAATAAATTCATACAAGACAAAAAATAAAATAAAAATCTTTTTCTAACGGTTGCCAAAGGGTGTGGTAAATAAATTCAAAAGGTGCCTGGGTTTGGTGAGGGATCCGGCTCAAAAACTGAAGGATTCAAGTTTGATTTTGTTGGACTTTTTCCGATTTGCCGACTTAACTTGATTATGCCTTTATGCATGCAGATGAATGATTGATTAATTGCATTAAACCTTGAGTTAAGCACTCCTTTGAATGTTTAAAAAAGTGAAATATTTGATAATTTAGAGATTTTTTGGTGTTTGATAAAACTTTAGAAGTTTGAAAAATTTAGGGAAAATTAGTGATTTTGTGCGTGAGATTTTTTTTCTATTTTTTTTTTTTTTTTTTGCACGTATGATAAAAGTTAAAAAATTGAAAAAATTTGAAAGTTACAGAAAAAGAAATTAATTTTTTGACGGATTTCTAATGCACCCCAAGGCTTGTTACAATACATTACTATTGTAGTTTTTTTTTTCTTAATTCTTACATGTTTTTTCACAAAAATTTAATTTTTTTTTTTGAAAAACTGTGTCTTTCAAACGCATTAATCACATTTAAAAAAATAAAAATAGTCACATCAATTTGAGTAAAAATCATCTGCTTTGATAAAAAAATGAAAAGTGATTATTTTTTTTTACCTTTTGCTTGAACAAACATTAATTTTTTTATTTTTTTACAAATGTAATTAACATGTCTAAAAGTTATAATTTTTCAAAAAAATTAAATTTTGGTAAAAAAATATATAAAACAAAAAAATTGAAAAAATTAAAAATTATTTTGTAATCAAACAAAACCTAAATTAATTTCAATATTATATCCTCTCTCACATGCCGTGCTGTGGAGCTCGAGAGAGAGACAGAAAGAGAGAGAGAGAGAGAGAGACTTAAGAGGGCAGGTAAGTGCAAACCTATGCTAGAGAGGGCAGGTGAGTAACTAATAAACTTTATATATATATATATATATATGGTCACTTCCCTTTCTCTACAAACTCCACTCAAGTTTGACTTGATGTTACATTCAAACTAGTAAGATGCATATATTATATATATATATGGGTGATAATAGGGTGTTTGTAATTATTTAAATTTTTTTAGATTTATAAAAATTATAATTTTATAATTTGAGTAGTAAATAAAAAATGTAAATTTAAAAAAAAATTTATAAAAATTAAAAAAAAAGGTGCCCCAAAAGAGCCAATGTATTGTTAGTGGAGGAGAATCACATCTCTCTGACCCATTGTGATAGTCAATCCTCAAGGAAATTCTTATCCAACCCTAAAAGGGAAATAAAATGAAGCAAGATTTTTACCACAAGTGAAATAAGAATAATTAACGTTCAGTCTCATTTTTCTATTATTAAACAAATTTAATTTAATTTATTATTTTTAGTTTTAGTTTTATTTATTTGGATTATAACTTTGCCACATCATTCATTATATTTTTTTTTGAAATATTTTTATACAGTTACTCCAACCTTAAAAAAAATATAATTTTACTTAAAAACTAATATAAAAAATTATTACAGATGATCGTAATGATATTTGTGTAAATAATTCTTTTGTTAATTATTAAGATTTTATTTTATTTTTAAAATAATAAATTTTTAAAATAATAACGTAACAATTAACCAGCTAAATAATAGTAAAGTAGAAATGCCGGGTTGAAGTTCTTTTTTAACTTTAGTCTCTAAAATATTGGCATTAACAGTGAGATTTTGTTTTAGGTATAATCGAACAATCGTTAAATTAAAAAATTAATTTTAATCAAATAAATTAGGGCATTGAATCAAAATTTGGACAAAGTCTCACCATTAATAGAGAAAGACACGCCTAGGTAGATAGATAAATGCAGGGTTTGATAAGATAAGTGGGGGATGATAGAGGGAAAATGTTGGAGGAGAGATGTGAGAGAGAGAGAGAGAGAGAGAGAGAGAAGGGCCCAGCTGACGTTAGCTGGTACCCCACAGCCGCAAACGGACCGCATGCTGGTACGTCCGGCGGCCGCCAACTACCGCCACGTCATAAAGAGAGGAGAGTAATTGGTGTTTGGTGGAGACTGGATAACCTACCTTTTTTTTTTTCTTTTTTTTTTTAATAAAGGAGAGAAACTGATGTTGGCGTCGCGTGGAATCTTAACTATTCAATTATTTAAGTTAACGATCTAAAAAAAAAATTATAATTTTTAAATCAACAAAATTAATCGATTTTTTTTTTTAACTGTTAAAAAGTAAAGTTCAACGAATGAAAAGGCCAATATTAATGAACTGCTATCACCCCCGATGCCAGGCCCGGAACCCTCTTTTTATGCCCTTCATCTATTCCCCTTTTGCAAAGTCGACCACCCAAGTCAGGGCGAACCCAGGCGTGAGGCCCAACGGAACCATTTGCTTCTACTTATTTAAAAAATTACATTAATACTATTATTTTCATTTTTATTTATTTAGAAATTATACTTTTTTTTTCATTATTTTTTATTTTTTGACTCGTTTCATTGTATTCTGTATTTTTACTTCCCCTAATTAAAAATTCTGAGTCTACCCTTACATTATTTCTTTTACTTTTTTTTTTGTCAAATAATTATTGCACTCAACTACTCTCACTTTAGAGTCTTGTGAAGAATCAACAAAACAAATTTGTTATAACATTTTCGAACTCCTTAATTAGTAGGGATATTCACGGTTCAGATAACTGAACTATAAGCCCAAAAAAAAAAAAAATTGAATCCATCAAGTTAGTTTTTTTTTTTTTTTGAATCGTAATCGGACTGATTTGAATAGTTAAACTGAACCATTATGAATGGTTAACCGTTCAAATCGGTCCGATTACCCATTTTTACTGACTGACCGATTTGAACAATTAAACTGAACCATTATGAATGATTAACCGTTCAAATCGGTCCGATTACCTATTTTTACTGACTTTTTTTTATAAAATAATTATCAGTGTAACTAATTAATTATACATTCAAAAACATAAAAACAATATATATTAAATAAATTATATAATATATTAATATGTAATAAATATATATTATTATACTACTATATATATAATTAAATTTAGTCGGTTAATCGAACCGACAATTAACATATATTAAAAATCGAAATCAAACTGAAAATCAAAAATTAAAAAAAAAAAAAAGAAAACCAAGACCGAAACCGTTAGTTTAGTTAAATGTAATTTTCGGTTCGATTTATTTGATTTGATTAGGTTCAATTTTTCAATTTAGTGATTTTTTTTTTTGGCTCACCACTATTAATTAGTATGTATATCGGCTGAGAGAATTCTACTCTATTGGAATCCTATATACCAGCTCGTCAGCATGTTTATATAGGCTATAGACTTGTGCAGCATTGGATTCAAATTTATACCTAATAATTTTATTATAATTTGAAAATTCCAAAAAATTAACATTACTAACTTTACTGCGCTTTGCTTTGCGCCGAAGAACTTCGAATGAGCTCTCAAAAAGAGCCGCGCGCCAACTGGGTTGGATCATCTTTGACAGTTAGCCAGTACAAAGAGCAAATGATATGCATATGTGTTTAGATATAAATTGATTAACCACATGTGCATAATCTAAACTGTCCCCATTATGAATCAATTAAGTCCCAATACCTAATAAAGTAGATTGACCACCTTTTAGGATGCCTCACCTTGTTTTCTGGTAGGCATCCCTTAATGGAGTCAGTACTGGCACCCATTGAAGAGATCACTGCACTTTTCTCTATGTAGCGAGCAACGAAGCAAATTAGGCTACTACCCAACCACTACAGCTAATTAGGGTAGTACATGGCACATTCTTTGTTACATTGGTGGAGCTAAACCATCACTTCAATCCATGGCGGAGGCAAAAAATTTTCTCATCCCAAACAGAGAACCTAAGAATATTAAATGGAGATGATTTTTCTTTTTTTTTGTTTTATTCTAATTTATGAATTGAGTGTTAAAATGAATTATAGAGACACCTGAATTAAAATATTATATGTTATTAGTATTAAAAAAATTTATCAAGATTATAGTCATGGGCAAATCTAAGTAGGGAGAAGGGGGTCAATTGACCCCACTGGGAGTAAATTTTCTATAAAGAATAGTGTAATTTTTGAAATATTTTTATAATTTTACTTCCAAAAAATATATTCTCAAAATAATTACTCCATTACCTCAAATATTTTATAAGTTTTGCTCTTACTTTTATGTTGGTTTGATCCTAATATAACAAAATTCTGCATCCACGATTACAATCCACCTAATTCTAATATCCCTCGGTCATTATTTAATACAAGTGTTATCAATATTACTCTTAAAATAAGTATTAGTTTTGGAAGATAAATTTCTCCTCGGCACTTGAAATATCGTCTCATTACCTTAAAAACAAAGCAAGTTAGTAATGAATTCGGATCTTTAACCATATTCAACCATATGGGTTATGAATTTAGTTTTAAGGAACTTTCATAAATTAATTTTTAGACCTTAGCTACTAGCTTGGTGGGTCATTTGGGAAGTGGGGATAGATACGGGATGGGGCCTAGAGGACCCGCCAAGAGGGATCCTGCATGTGATGGTGGGGGGCGTTGAACTACAGAATATTATTATGCAGAACAATAATTTACCCTTAACTGATAGAGAGAGAAGCAAGCAATAATGATTGATTATAATAATAATAAAAATAGCCTGCTTAGGCCATTTTCTTTGAAAGTGAGGGAGAGGAAAAAAAAAAAATATAGAGTGCGTTTGATTTGTTAAAATTTACTGAAAATTTTTAAAAATTTTTATAAGTTATCTATTTTTTTCTCATTACACGAATTACGAATTTATAATTATTTGTCCAACCAAAAAATACCAAAATTCACCAAACTTTAACTACTTTTTGTACTTTCCTTCAATAAAATTTTAACACATATTACTTTTATGTCACATCTTTGTACTTCTACTGTATTTTTTCTTTAATTTTTTTTCAACCAAACAACCCTTATTATCTCACTTAATCCATTTTTTATCATTTTAAATATATTCATAAGATATCTTATGGAAGCTTCTATTGTCTCTACCTAACACCTTTGAAAAAGGGCAAAAAAATAAATAAATAAAGATGAAATGTTGAAAGGTGGCCCCTTTTTTCCACATGTGGAGGGCCACTGTTTATTGGGATCTCCTCCCAATGCGGCTACCATTCATGTATCTTCTCTTTTACTTTATTAGATTGCACTTTCATGGGTCGGAAGAGTCCGACATTTGTTTTTTATTTTATTTTATTTTATTTTTAAATCTTTTTAGGGCATTTTGGGAATTTAATATGCATACTAAGATTGCATACTTTCAGGGTAGGTTGGTAACACATCCATGTTACTGAATAAGAGGTTAACGGATGGGAACAGAACTGGCGAAAGATCAAGCTATAGCCCACTTAATAATATCGGTGGCTCCGGTCGGACCACCAGGTACAAACCATATGCTCTGCCGGTGGTTCGCGACTTAATTTGATAGTGGGTATAACCCATTGAGTCTTGACTTGTACAAATTAAATCACTCGAAAATTTTGAATTTATTTTTCAGGGATTTTTAATTCAACTTTTTTTATGGTTATTAGAAAATTTATCCGATCGTTAGTTCTAAAATTACAATGATTAGTCGAGAATCATACAAATTAACTTAAATATCTTGAATATTAAAAAAAAAATTGAGTCAATCTATATATAGAGAGATATAAATGCAGCAATTATACATGGGTGCCTTCGCGAGGAAGTTCAAACAATTTATTACAATATTGCGACGTTTGGAGTCTCAAAAAAAATCAATGAATAGGATTAATGTGATTAAAAATGATAGGTAACAAAATGTAATTGGAGATATTTGAAAATTTTTAAAAATTTTTAATTTTTTTTGTGACTCCAAACGAGCCCATATGTTAATTGAAGCAAATCTCCTTAGTGCTCAGATCGTGTTTAAAGTAGGGGCGTGATTCGGATTGATGTACCTTACTAAGGGTCCGTTTGGGAAGAGTAGCTATTAGCATGTGTTAATGACTATTTCAATAATAGTTGGACTTTTTTACCTTCTTATATTTTAATTTTCTTTTAAACTTTCAAAGTAAAAATATTAATTTACCCTTACAAGTTAGTCACCTAAAAAAAATAAATTTTTTTCCTTTCTAAACACAAAAGTAGCTAATTTTTTTTTAGTTAGCTACTAGTCATTAGCTACTTTTTTTTTTCTTCTCAAACACAAAATTAACTAACTTTTTTTTAGTTAACTATTAGCCATTAGCGCATTCTAATTTTTCTCAAACGAAGCCTAAGATTTCTTTTGGAGAAATAATACTAATATTTCAATTTTACTTTCCACATACACTATCTATTTGCGGGAGGTTATACCTTAATATTAATATATATATAATTTTCTTTAACTCTTTTCATTGAATATATTATAGGTGCATAATAATGGGGAATTTCAACATTTGCAAGAAGGGCTAACAGTGAATCAAATAAAAAGAAGTTTAAATCGAGTTTAATTCCTAAACTTTAAAGGTGGAATAATTAATATATATATAATGTTTTAAATCAAAATTATATTTCTATTTTTTTTTTTGTCACACATCAGATGATCAGAACTTCACTTTTTTTTTTTTTGCTGTATATAAAGCTAATAGAGTGGTATGTAATTTTAATCAATGTAAAGTGAGCTAATGAGTTCATAGAGTAAACCCACTTATTTATTAATTGAATTAGATAAATTTAAAAATACAAAGAAAAGAATTAGAAATTAAATTTAAAAAAACAAATATTTCTAAATTAGAATTAAGCATGGGATGATTTTTAAAAATTATTTTTCTCGCAATAACAATTCTTAGTATTTTTAAATTTTCAAAAACATAGAAACTAAGTTTGCTAGTAAATTTTTTTTAAATTTTTATTTTAAATTTAAATGGTTACACTGACCATGTTTGTTTATTTTTTTTTTCCGAAGCACAATGATTAATAATAATATTTTAATTTGAATTATTTTTTATACAATTAATCACAAAACTATTACAAAATCTTAATTCATGAAAAAGGGGCAAAATTTTTCACCAATTTAAAATTTCATTAAATTTAAAACTTCATCAAATAAACTTAGTATTCCATCCATATAATAGCATAAATATAACCGTGAACAAGGTAAAGAACGAACCTGGCTAGGGTTTGCATTTCTAATTTCTGTGGTTGGTTAGATCATTGGCCAAAACAATAATTGCCAAGTTGGTAGAGATCAGATGGTACCACGGACAGTTGTTAGTTTCCTCACACATTTCTCATAAATAATTTTGGTGCTTTTATTGATTGGGAAAAGATAGGTTACCCACCTCTTCTTCTTCCTCCCTTCTCATCCTCTCACAGCTTATCCATTGACCCAATCTTTTTCCAAAGAAGACAAACCCATCAAGAATCCAAAATTAGAAAAGAAAAAATAAAGTGAGGAAAAAAAAAAAAAAAGGATCGAGATGTAAGTGAGGGATTGAAATTGATCTTCAAGTCACATGAATATACATTATTGTGCAGGAAATTTCAACTCTCGCTTTCTGTAGGCTCCCCCTCCCATTACTACTAGACCCTTTCGCTGTGCAGACCAACATGTAAAAAAATGATAAAATCAAACGGTAGGAGGTGGTCTTCAATCATATACTCTCCTACTCTTAAGTTATATAGTTGTAGACATAAATAATGATCTTACGTAAATATATACATATAAACTATTATTTTATATATGTTTCTACTATTTATAAATGTAAAATATCTGACTTGAATTAACCTGATTTGACTATCACGGTGATAAATAGTATTAAATATTAGTGAAGATATAAGTATTAAAGTTGATGAAATAGTGATCTTTTATATATATTATACAGGTCTTCTACCTTTGATATAGTTGACTGCACTGAATCAAATAATTATATAATATAAGTTTCAACTATTTAATTCCAATTTACCTAGAATATGGCACTTGATCGGGTGTAATTTATGATCGAAAAAATACAAGGTAGGATATTTTTTGGCTACACAATTATATATTTATACACCCAAGATCACAAAGAATTAGATATTTAAAACAAAGAGAAGATAAATAGAACCAAATGAAAATACATAACAGAGATGAAGAATTGGCTGTTTGGCAGAACTCTAACATTTTTTTTTTGGGGGGGGGGGGATGCTTTCTGTTTTAGGTTATTTTTGCAAATTTGAAGATCATTATATATTTAATTATTAACTTGTATACAAAACTAGTCCTCCATCGTTGTTGGCACAGACAGACTATTGTTGGGCTTGGTTTGGGAAGAAAAATGTTAATTCCCTGAATCTAGTTCATTAAATATTTTTTTTGTTAATTTAATATAGTTATCTTTTATGATTTAAAAAAAAAACTTAAAAATAATTATAATTTTGATCATTTCAAAAAATTTTAAAAAGTTACAATTATCAAAAAATAATTTTTTTTAGTTTGCAAACACTATCTTAATTATTTTTTTTTCTTTTCTTTTCTTTTTGGTAATGACCCTACTGAAAATCTAGCCCCGTTTGGGAAGGAAAAAAGAAAAAAAAATAAAGTTAAAAAAGTTGGATGCATAGGTCATTTTTTAGCATTTAAAAGATACACTTAAACTTTTTAGTATAATCTATTCGAAAATAATTTCACTTACTTGATCGAACGGTTTTGCTTAAAAAAATTTGAAAAATTAAAAAAATTGATAAAGATTTGTAAGAATTAATAAAATTTAGAACTTCAAAAATAAACAAACAAATGAAAATGGCCAAAACTTTGTAAATTTGATAATATTTTATAACAGTTAATAAAATTTTGGAAAATTTGATCTTCCAAACCGGGCAAAATAAAAATAAAATAGATCAAAAACATTGGAGTAAGGAGGAGGAGGAGGAGGAGGAAGAAGAATAACACAATTATATGTATATCAATGCAAGACATTCATCAAATTTCTCATGGTGAATATTCAAATGGTCATCTGTACTGGTGGCTATTAATACTGTGCAGTAATTGGTAACCAATACAAGCAAAAGAGAAAATTAGAGATCATAACCTAAAATTATACCAATCTCTTACTCATCTCTCTCTCTCTCTCTCAGATCATACCAAACCCATTTCAAACCTCATTTCATCTCCAAGCTTCTGTATTCCCAAACCCCACTTTTCAACCCCAAGAAGTCATAACCAGTGCTGCTGCTGCTGCTACTTGTAACATTCTCAACACAATTGCACTCTTTGCTGTTTTGTATTCCCAAACTGCATGAAAAGCAGAGAGTGGTGGTACCACCACTAATACTACTCCTCCCTCCGGTTTTCAATGCCTCCGGTGGTTGTTGTTGTTGTTGTTGATAAGGAGGGCTAATTCTCAGCTCAAGGTTCAGATCCGGACATCTTTCTCGAACCGGGCTCTTTTCACCTTTGCTACTGAGCCCAGAAGTGGATTTCTCTTCTTCTTTATTGCCGGCCGAAGTTCCAAAGGATATGGTTGTAACTTCCGCCGCCGCCGGTTCATTGACCGGCCGGTGAGTCGCTGGGTCGATGCCCCGGTTCAGAAGCTTTCTTCTTATGTGGGTATTCCAATAGTTCTTTATCTCATTGTCTGTTCTTCCCGGTAATCTTCCAGCTATAAGTGACCATCTGTGAAACAACCACCACCATCACCATTAACGTTCAGAAGCTTAGGTTACGTTTGGATAAGCATTTATCAAAAGAAAATATATATATATATATATATATATATGTAAATTCAAAATTTCTTCTTACATTATATATATATACGTAACAAAATTTAATTTAAAAAATTTTTAATTTTTAAAATTTTTTTAAAATCTTTTAAAAAATTTAAGGATCCAAACACCAAATGTTTGAAGTTCTGAAAAAATTTTAAAAAAATAAAAATTAGTTAAAAAAATTGAAACTTTTGAAATTATGTTAAAGTTTTTTTTTTTTTTTTAATTTTAAACCTCCAAACGGAATAAACTATGATATAAAAGAATAAAAGATAAATATATGAAAATTAAAAATTAAAAATAATTAACTTAATATATTAATATATTAATGAATATTTTTATTTTATTACATTTTTTATCAATTCAAATGCCCTTTTTTATGTTTTTTTTTTTCTTTTTTTTTAATTTTGATTTTTTATCTTTTCCTTCACCAAGCCAAGCACCCCAAACACACCCTCAAATTATTGAAATTTGTGTGGTGGGACTTACTTGTTACCGAGAAGGCTATGGAGTTTGATGATGAGCTCATCTTCTTCTTCAGTGAAATTTCCTCTTTTGAGGTCAGGCCTCAGGTAATTGATCCACCGGAGGCGGCAGCTCTTGCCGCAGCGGAGGAGCCCGGCGGCCTTTGGAAGTGACCGCCAGCAGCCCTCGCCGTGAGCCCTGATGTAAGCGATGAGCCGATCAT
Organism: Vitellaria paradoxa; assembly: GCA_019916065.1. NCBI lineage: Eukaryota > Viridiplantae > Streptophyta > Magnoliopsida > Ericales > Sapotaceae > Vitellaria > Vitellaria paradoxa. The sequence goes on from CM034238.1 coordinate 47,338,242, forward strand.
CTTCTTCCTTCGTCCAAGCTCCTTTGTTTGTGTGAGCTTTTTCGCAGCAAGGAGACCTTCCCATTGAAGTAATATTAGATTATAACACAGGTGGAACTACTAGCTAGCAGTGGCTTTTATTTTCCCTATTTTTCCTTTTGGCCTTTTTTTCTTCTTTTTTTCTTTTGGTTGCAGTGATGGTGGGAGAGGAGGAGAAGAAGAAGAAGTTCTAACAAGGCCGGCCCTTTGAGAAATTGGGTTGGGTTTTATAGGCTTTTGACTATATATGTATATATGTATTTATAAAGAGAGAGAGAGACATGTATTTAGAGAGAGAGAGAGAGAGAGAGAGAGAGAGAGAGGCAGTGACCCTAATTGCTTCTAGATGTGAGTTGGTGAGACAGGTTTGAGGGGGAGTGGCTGGTGGCAGCTCTTTTGATGATATGAGCATTATATATATAAATATATATATACATATATATAATAAGGTAAAGGGATACTTAACTATGGGTAACCTTCGGGTAGGTGTAAAGTAAGGTATATTAAAGTATAGCTAGCTCGGTAGTAAGACAAGGTGTGATCTCTGCCTTTCTTTTGTCTAATAAAACTCAAAACCAACTTCAGATTAATTGATAATAATTAATTCAGTCAGTACCCTTCAAAATCCTCCCTCTATGAACGCATATACAAGTACCAGAATTCATTTCAGACAGACTTGTGTTATATATTAATTACCAAAAAGAAAACAGAGACTTGTATTATATTGCGTTGTTGGAACTAACCTCCATACTGTGCTTGCCTTAAGGCCATGACCCAAATAACTTTTTTTAGAACTTGTTCTAATTTGGCTTGGATTAGCTCACCTAGCCTTGCATATTTTTAATGGTTGGCATGTAATTAATTCAATCTTATTCAAAAATTAATAATTAAGATGTTACTAATTATGACATTTTCTACTGAAATAATACAATTAAGAAGCATAAAAATGAAGTAAATTCTCAGTTTGGACAATTAAATTGGGTTGGGTTGATGGTACTCTAAGAAATATAAAATTTTGTTTATTTTAGTAAGTTGGTTAAAGTGGGTTTTGTTTATTCTTCTGGGATCGGGGGAGAAGTCCGCCCCGAAAGGGGTAGCTAAGTTGGTTCGAATGGCGGGCTAAAGGGTCTGGGACCAATAGGTCCCAGATTCTACTTCTCTTGGAGGCAGTCATTTCTTTAATTGTGGAGGGCCATCTAATAGCCTTTTCGACTGAGCCGGTCAGCCATGACTTACTTAGACTGATTTACCTCCTCGTAATTTTTTGCCGATTAGAATCACGGGGTGAGTTTTATTCAGTGCACACCCATGAATAGGCCAGTGCGCACCCATGAGTAGGGTAAAAGAGATGGTAGTTGTGGCTCTTTATTCCATTGGTGCTTTATTATGATAAGCCTGTGAGAGAGAGAGAGAGAGAGGGCTTCTAGAAGACTTGGAAGGTTGGATTTTTAAAGGATGATGATGAAAGAAAAAGAGAATAGGAAGAAAGGAAATGAGTATGGTTGTGGTTGTATGTGGGCTTTGGTTCACCTTCCACTTTTCTTTTTTCCCCCAAACCTTGTGGTGTAAGTTCAGGCAACAACTAGGGTTAGGGATGGGAAGGTTGATTCACCTTTTTGTTGTTATATCCTCCCAATTCGTATATTATTTGTTACCCACCACCACACATCATCTCTCTGTCCCTCTCTCCCCCTCTCTGTGAAAGCAACTTCTGCCAATGAATCATAATTTGAGAGAGAGAGAGAGAGGGCAGGTATGGCTACTTGTGTAATTTCGTGTGTTCATTTTACCTACCTTCACACCTTTTCCCTACTGTCCTGGTCCAAAGCTGGCCCACCCCTGATATTGAACCCTGGCACGATTTTATTCCCAAATCTAAAATCCCTCACCTACATCACCCTACCTTCAGAAAAATTAAAATTAAAAGAAAAACTCACTAAAGCTTACCCAAATCCACCATTTGAAATTCCTTTTAAAAAAAAAACAAAACAAAACAAAATAACAAAACATTTAAATCTTGAAAAAATTAAACAAAACCCATGTTACAATTGGAAGATTAATTAGAAAATTTGGTTGAGAGCTCCTCATTTGGATCAAAAAAAGGCTATTAATTTGTTGCAACAAGTTATCTTGTTTGAAAGAGCACTATTGGTTGGTACTTTGTTCTCTTAATCCAATCCAACCCAACTCAACTTAACTCAACCCAACAAAAGCACTCAGAAACACGTGGGAAAACTATATTGTGGAAGAGAAGTATCACAGAAGAGCAAGTAATCTAACATTTATGTAGTTATTTTTCATGACTTCGCGAGAGAGAGAGAGAGATGAGAGAGAGAGAGAGAGAGACTGATGAGCAGCAAGGTGAGAGCCAACTCAGCAACTTGTGGATATCATGTGCTTAGGTATTTGAACAGGACTCACGGGGTTGTCCTAAAAACCCTACTACCTACCTCTTCGGCTGTCCTCCTCCCAACCCATGTGAAGCTCCTGAACCTTAGCTCTAAAAAAGGGTCTGTTTCAACTGACCCACATGCTTGGATAAAGATTCAAATTTGGCATCCCTTCAAAATAACTATTATTATTCTTTTGCCATTTTAAAAAAACATTTACAGGGACTCCCACTTCACATCTTACCCATCACTTACTAGTCTCTTTTCTCTATTTCCTTCTTTAATTTGGTCAATATTGACTAAAGAAAGTGTGGACTTTTTGCTCTGTAAGTCTACACCTATACTTACAGATTGCAAAAAACCTTACCACATAAAAAAAAAAAAATGTGGTCTCAAAAGGCATAATGAATTCAGCAGTTGGACCATATTTTTATCTAACTGTACAAACAAATACATCTTTCCGTCTATTAGGAACCTGCCCCAATTGTCCAACCATGCCACTGACAAGATTAGGTAAGATTTACATTGCAGCTCAATTATAAGCACATGGGACATAGAAAAAGTTACATTGCTTTTAAATATAGACAGAGACTAATAAGAATGCAACTTTTGCACAAACCCCCGCATCCAAAAATCTGAATTATACAAGACAACCATAGCTAATTCTAAAACCACCTTTAGGAATGGCCTAAATTATTTCATCATATCTGCAATAGATAACGATAACAAGTAGTTTTCTTGACGAAAGGAATGGATAGGAGGTGACCGTGACAAAACCCGCAATCTAATGTTTAGGTGCCACAGCATGAGAGAAAAAGCAGGCTATTAACCTTCTAGCTAGGCCTCAGTACGTGTCTGTATTATTATAACCACTACCAAAGTGAAAATATCAATCATCCATCTCCATTGATGTTGGATGTTCGCTTATTGCTATAATTCATACAAGGTGATGTATATGATGGATTCAATAAAGCAATTTTCAAAGCCATCTTCACTTTACTTTTTTCTAACTTCATACAAATAAGTAAGAACCACCACAGCAGCAGCAACAACAATACCGACAGCACTCTGTGCCAATATGACACCGTCCTTCACAACTGCCTTGGAACCAGAGGAACTTGGAGTAAACCCTAATTCAGAGAGTTTCTTGTGAGATGCTGCATAGTCCTTAAAGAATGCATCCTCATCCTGCCATGAGAAAGAAATGAAAAAAAAAATAGTGTTCATTTAAATTAATAGAACAAATGGGAAAAGGTACGAGTAAAAAGATTAATACAGCATAGCAATTCAAAATTGATGGCTAGCTCCAAATCGGGCTGCAAACAAGCCAACTAGTAGGTCATTCAAACTTCATTTGGAAACCTTACTGAGCTTGAAAATTTGTTTATGCTTGGGTTGTTAAACTCTCGAGTCTCGGCTTGAGTAGCTTGATTATTTTAGCCAGATTTAAACTTATCAAGCACTAGCTACAGATTGTGTTCAAGCTTGGGTTAATTTCATAACAAGCCGATCTCGAACAAGGTTTTAGCAAGCCAAACATGAACTAAACTCGAGTTGTTTAATTCATTTAACAGCCCTAGCTCAAAGGCACATGCTAACCATTTTTTTTTTTTTTTTTTTTTTTTTTTTGAATTAGGTAGATGTATAACTTCTGAATGGCTCAGCCAAGTCTAACAGTTTTCAGCAGTACCTTCACTACCAACAACCACAATTCAGATTTAAAATTACAAGGAGGGAACCGTCAAATATACTGATGGCCAAAACCATAACAGAATAGTACCTAAAAATAAAGATGCTACCTATATGTGAATTGTCTCTCAGCCAAAATAAGTACCCATATTAAATTTAAAATGACTAAGATGCCAGAATCAGCACTGGAAGGCCATTCGGTCACTGGTCAGGTTTAGGTAAGATTGAATCATATTAGACTAAATTCAGGTTACCCGCTCCTAAAAGGAAAAAAAGGATGGAAAGTCCAGATGCAACAGTCCCAACAATAGTTAACATCAACACAAGACTAATCTGCAATTACAGTTACTTTTCTTTTCACATGTCCACACAAAGTTTTAAAGTTCAATTAATTATAAAATTCACTGCTTTAGCTGGGTTTCCAATTCATCAATAGTCAAATCAAGGATCTGAACCTGCCCGACCAAAGTCGCATTAAATTTGGTAGCCAAAGCTAGTACAATTCATAAAAGGAAGTGCTCATTACAAATCAGCACATTGCAGGAAAGTTGGTGGGTCTATGTTAGATTTTTGTCATCTTCAATAATAGATGAACCACATTCAGATTCCACTGACCTATATGCAGACACAACTTTCACAAAGCTACTTACCACAGGAAATTTCTGACCTAAAACCCGACACAGAGCATTCAGGCAATTTCACTCACTTGTATACTTTTGTTGCTGAAACCATCATGACAAACCTTACCATCTATAAGTTGGTGGATCATTGAATTGAGTCACGAAGGAAAAGAAAAGGTGGCAATGTTAGACAGGTAATTTAGTTGAATTGAACCCAAAATTACCTTCGCATACAGCTCAACAAAACGACGGAACTCAGGATCCTCCAATAAAGCAGTGTCTGTTGGAAGTTTCAATAGCCCCTCTGATTCTCCTTTCAGTAGCTCCCTGTTTTTAAGCACCAATCATAAAATGTACAACAGAAACTCAAAGGCTCTTCTTTACCAAATTAAGACAAAAGAAGCATCAAGACATGGGTGAGTTCATCCGTAAGTCTTACACAAAATATGAATTATCAAATTTTAGAGGCTCCTTGGTCCAGGGGCCATCAAAACCAGATCTCTCTGGATGCGCCCTTCCCTAACACAAAAATCCAACAGGATGTGAAACCGTCAATTAGAATCTTTTAGCTGAGAGAAGAAATTGCATTGAGTTTGCTAACATAAGTAAAAAAAATGTACTTCAAGAATACTAACAAACTATACCATGCATTTTTGATGTAAAAAGATTTATTTTTATAACTTTTCCATAAGTAAAAAAACAGAAGATTACCAAAGTGTGCCCCCCTGACAATGCCACAATATCCTTGTCAGACAAACCCATTCGATAGAATATGTCCCTCAGATGCGAAACCCCTGCATCAGTATTCATGAATGAATATGCAATATTAACTTCATGTACCTGCAAGATCACTAAATTCTACAAGCACACATGTAATGCGAGTGCCTTTTTTTTTTTTTTTTGGGTGGGGGGGTGTGGTTTCGTTCCCAAAGCTGTCTGCTCGGTCAGTGACTTTGTGAAGGAACAGTTCTCCTAGAAATAATCCTTACAAATTCTTGTAAATAGAAAGCCTCCCAGGCAGCTATGGTAGGATGATGATAAAAAGAAAACAATGAGATCTTTCTATAACAAAAACAATGACAATCTTCATAAGAATCATGTTTAAATAATAGAAATAATGTCAATCTAATTCATGGAAACCCCCCCCCTTTTTTTTTAGGCTTTTCATGGCCCTCATAACTATTAGTTATCGAAGGGAAACAAAGAAAAGAAAAGGCAGATAAATAGTTCTTCAAATTAACCATGTGTTCATTTATCTCATGACTCAAAAACAAAACACCATATTGGCACAACTTGCTTCTATCAAAGTTTCAACCAAACCTTGTAGATATATTCCACTTTCACCAATGCTAGACTGACACCAATGCATTAGTTCCCTGACAGTTGAATCCTTTCATTGCACAAGTCCATGAAAGTTCAACTTCCTAGTTGCTACCGATTCACCGTAGCTCACTGAAAATAACTAAAAACATCTGAATAATGTATCAGAAAACTTTGTGAGCGCTACATAAACAAAACTCCAGGTTTCCAATCTGGATAGTTCAGTGTTCCTGAAAAATACTACTGAACAGACAGAGACTCATGCTCTAATAGCGAGTAGCCTTTGACCTTTATTAGCATTTGGAAGTCGCCCTTCCTTGGGAGAAATATTTGAATCCTGGCAACAAGAAAAGGGAAAAAAAAAAAAAACTTACAAAAATGCAATTATCGCACACCAAGCTAGTTTTCTCATAACAGAATACTTGACATACCTTTCTACCAGGAACAAATTCATGGTTGGGACCCCCAGTGACCTCAACGCAACAACGCCAGCAAGCTAAAGGCAAAATTAGTGTGTTATGAGTCAGTCACTCTGAACGACACAAACTCAGAACTGGTGCAACAAAGGGTCCATTATGGTAAAATTGCTGTTAATATTAATCAAAATTTGACAGCTTCAATTATATTAAACATGAGTAACGCTATATAACCAGAAATCCTACACAAGAAAACACCAGAATGACACGGCAGATTTTTGGACGATGATTCTGAAAATAATAACCCAATAAAAAGATACCTCTATTACAAAATTCCATGCCACATTATTCTTGCTCGTTTTCTTGTAAACTCTAACAATGTCCCTAAGACAATGTCGGCTTTTTCATGCAATAAAGGTGCCAGAGAATTTTTTGAGCCACGACCTGTTATGGTGGAGGACAAGCTTTTCCGAGTACAGGTACATTTTGGTAATGCCTAGTTAGGTAGGTTCAATCTATCAAAATGTCAATTACATTATTGAAATAAACCAACTAACAGAAGGATAAGTCTTGAGTAATGACATTCTTTCCCTGTCTTTGGTAAAATGGAAAAGGTAAAAAACTGAATTAGGCAAGTTTCTATCCCTATCTCATAGGTCATTGACTTATTGAAACTAATACAGGTCTTTCCCATTCATATCTAATACAATTCTTTCCGTATGATTGTGGACTGTATTGTTTATAAATAGAATCTAGCTTCCAGCATAGTTAGCTCTAAACCTATGCATGCTGAATTGATCTTGTTTAAGCCATTTAACTGTTATAACACAACATCTGAATGATGATGTGTTTAACACCCTTGCACTTTGGCTCTCAGGCACACCTCTTGTTTTGCCATTTGGTGTTAAACTGTTTGAATTCTATATGCATCCAAACCTTTTATTACAGCATCTGTGACTAGAATACTACAGTACAAATTTTAGAATTTAAAGAAGGTAAGAGAAACAAATAAAGCTTTTGGGACATAACCTCATAAAGAATATTTGAGGATCTTTATCATGCATTATATCAACAACTAAACTGATAGTCCACTGACAATTGTTTGTTTGGAGATAGAAGTTATTTAGAGCTTTACATAACAATATGACCGATTGACCATCAACATATTATAAATAGTCAAGATGCCCTAGTTTAAAACCCTGCAACAAATTTAGCACCCACATTCATATCACACACTTCAAAAACCATTTTGTAAATAGATCTTGGTTCCAACCATGCAATTCACTCATGCTGCTATTGTGCTACAATTTAGGATCAATTTGGCACTTATACCCAATAAATATTCACATTGTTCTCATCTTTGCCTCCTGATAAGGGCTTAAATATGCACGATATGAGATTCTTAGCCGTATATAACCAAGTCACTGGGAAACTAAACGGACACCATAAAGACTTAACGCGCCCCCGTTTGCCAAAGCTTTTAGTTTTCAGTTTTCGTTTCATTTTTTGAAAATTGGAAGATGAAAACTTGTTTGACAAATTTTTTTTTAGTTTTTAATTTAAAAAAAATGAAAACTATTTCAAAATTTTTAAAATTATGAAAACATGAAAGGTGTTTATTAAGTTTTAATTTTCCTCCGCAACCATCACCCACCACTGATCACTGCCGCTTCGACCACCTCCAGCTGCCGCTAGCCGCCACCCAACTTTGACCACACCTTGCTGCCGGTCACCCTCCCAACACTATAAATACCAACCAATAACTAATTTATCAAATGCGCTTTTTTCAGTTCTTTTTTTTTCCCCCCTATGAAATTGAAAATTGAAAATTAAAAAACTAAACAAAAAAAAAAATTTGGAGAACTTGTGTAAGTTTTAAGGGGCAACATTTTAAGTTCCAAGAAGGAAAAAACTATGCTCTCGGTGCGATGTAAGGGGCCTCTCCGCTAAAATGCACCATTATGGAAACTCTTGGAATTTCAAATCATTCAATCAAACTGGATCAATCAGGAAAACCTTTCAAGTTCAAGATGTCACTATTGAGATTGAAGAAGATTGCAAGATCAAAGGGGGCTACAGAATTATTGAACGTGGAAGAGGTTACGTTCGTCTTCTAGTCATCTACGAGGAAGAACTTAGATGGTTGTATCTAATATGTTTGAAACAACTCTGGAACACCAAAGGTCATCATCAATTAGGCTGTCTTAGAGGGGGAGCTAGAACACTTGTTTGTTCAATCATCAGAGATGGTTTTAGCAGAAAACTGGAGCTGCATTTATTTGCTCCTTATGGTAGAAGACAGGTCAGTTTTCCTGAACTGTCTTTTGGTTCAGGTTGGAGTTTTTTAATTGAGATCATTAGAGTCTTTTTGCCTGGTGATAGAGCCCCAACAATCAACAAACATAAGCTGCATGTCAGGCAGAATGTCTATTCTCGTGAAGAAGCATTCGATGCTCCAAAAGTACCCAAGTCATACATTCAAGCAGCTGCTCTCCCAAAATGGCAGCCCTCAAATATCCGCAACACATATAATGACTAGCATGTCATTGTAAACTATGAGGACACTGTTGAGAACAACATGCTTCTGAAAAGATGTCTTGTTGGAAGATTAGGAAGCCCAGGAGTAGCCAAGCTGGATGCTACCAGAATTTCAGCTTGGGTCAACAAAAAGTGGAGAATTCCTGGAGGTGTAGGAGCTAAGAATTTAGATGGTGAAAGGTTTCTGTTTACGTTTCCTTCCAAGTTGTTAGCTGATAAGATAAAGCAGAAGCATACTATCATCAATGGGGATCTTCTTTGGTTAGACTCTTGGCATAACTGGTGTCGCTGCTCTAGAAGAGGTTGGAATGAAAAATCTGTCTGGGTCAAAGTGGTTGGTCTGCTTGTATTCTTATGGAGTGCAAAATTCATTCCGAGAATTGGTAATTTTTGTGGTGGTTTCATGGAATCTAAGCCTGATCCTGCAGCACTGATTATTTTAGATGGGTTAGAATCAGAATTAGCGGAGACGGAAGAAATATCCCTGCTTCAATCAAGATTTTAGTGGGACAAGTTGTGTATAACTGTCCTATTTGGGTGGAACGTAGACCTTGGGTTGAATGGGCAGAAGATTCTTTGAATTCTGGAGTTTTCCGACCACCGGAGGCAAAGAGGAAGGCGGCGCGTGGTCAAGAAGTTACCTCATTGAATGTTCTTGCTCTCGGAATTCGAAAAGGTAAGGAGTTATTAAACCTTAGGGCTGGGAAACCTGGGAGAAACCCAAAGGCTACTGGGAAGGTACGATGGATTCGAGTAGGTGAACAATCCAAGTCATTAATAAGGAACAAAATCCCAAATGGCTCTTCAATGGGCCAGCGAACAGCAAACAGGCTTGAAATTCTGTGCGACAATTATGATGAGGATCCATTAACTGCTGATTCTAGAATTGTATCTCAGTCAATCAACACCCCTAAAGAAGTTGCGAAAGCTGAATTTGGATGTTCTGCTAGTTCTACTAATAGCTGGAAGTTATGAAGCACGGATACTTCAAATTAGGCGCCGCACTCATATCGGATACTTCGGGGATACGAATACGGCTAGAATAGCGCAGATACGTATCGGATACGCCACGTGGCGTATCCTATTTTTTTATTTTAAATTTTGCATAGGATACGGCTAGGATACGGTTAGGATACGGAAAGGATACTTCCAGGATACGGCAGGGGTCCAAATGTAATATTTTATACCTTTTTGGGGGTACAATTGATATGATAAAATTTTAGTAGGAGCCAAACTATAATTAACTAAAATAGATTGATATGATTGAAGTTTGATCAAACTAAAATTTAGGAAATGAAAAAACATTTTTTATTTTGGGATGTATGAAATTGTATTTAATACTTTTTGTTATATTTGTGTTTTGTGTATGAATGATGTTGGTAGTTTTGAGTATGAATGATGTTAATTTATGAATTGAATAGTATTTTTCAAGGTATATAATTGTTATTTATAAAATGTTTAGTAGTATATACATGCTATCTTCAAAATTATTTTAAATAAAATATTTTTATTTTATTTTTTTGCTGTATATTTGCCATACCCGTATCCTCATTTTTTAAAAATTACCGTATCCCGTATCCGTACCCGTACCCGTACCTGCTCCCGTATCCGTATCCGTATCCGTGCTTCATAGGCTGGAAGTTTTATGGGTTAAAGTACAATTCTAGGAAAATTCCTAGATCTCAGATATCCTCTGGTCAGATGAACATTTCACCATGGGTTAGTCCTCCACCCGAGAAGATCAATGCAGTCAATTCTTTTTTGGAAGATCATTCAGCTGAAGATAATGTCTCATCTCATGGAAATTTGCTGGTTCCCTTTGGATTACAAGAAGCTGCTAATGAGGAAGCTCTAGAATGCCAACCTTTGGCTACAGTTGGACTAGAGGATGAGCTACAGTTCTCTAATCAACTACTGTTAGAGAATTGTGGGCATGATCAAAAATTGATTTCTGCCTGGGTGATTAATTGAATGAAGTCTTTTAAGAAGATTTTGGGCATCTCAAGTGAAGGCTTCGAAGAACAGATTATGGATTTATTAAAATCCATTGAAGAAAAAAGGAGGAATTTAATAGTGGCCAGAAGAAGCTTCAAAAGAGCCGTACTAAAGGAGGAGTAAGGGAACTGAAGAATTTACAATGCTCAATAAGTTATGATAAAAAAGATGGGGATCTTGTCAAAGAAAAGAGAAGAGAGGGGGGCTTTGTCTCTATTTTTAGAATGAAACCAAAAATAATAAGTTGGAATGTTAGGGGTTGTTGTGGAAAGGAGAAGAGAACGCTAATCAAGTCTTTAATCTTCAAACAGCATCCTGATGTAGTATGTTTGCAGGAAACTAAACTCAACAGGATTAACGACTTCATTGTTAAGTGTCTTTGGTGGAGTGGTGGCTGGTGTAAGTGGGTAGCTTTGGAGTTTGTTGGGACCTCGGGAGGCATCCTAATCATGTGGGATTGCAGGAAATTGCAAGTTGTGGAATATGAGATTGGCTCTTTCTCAATTTCCTGTATGTTTCAACATCTTGATGAGGACATTTCCTAATCCTTTACAGGAGTTTATGGACCAGTTGACAATCACTGGAAACCAGATTTTCTAGAAGAAGTGGAAGTAGCAGTTTTCAAGTGGAACTTACCATGGTGTTTGGGGGGTGATTTTAACATGATTAGAAGTATTGAGAATAAATGGGGGTGCAAAAAAGAACAAGGCAGATGGAAATTTTTTCAGACTTCATTGAAGGATTACAAGGCATTGATCTGCCTTTAAATGGAAGTAGATACACCTAGAGCAACAGCACCAGTAAATCCAGGATTGACAGATTCTTGGTTTCTTCTAAATGGGAGGATCTATTTCCTGCAATCCTCCAAAAATCTTTCCTAGGATTGTTTCAGATCACTTTCCTCTAATGTTGGATGGGGGAGGAATTAAAAAAGGCCCAAAGCCCTTTAGATTTGAAAACATGTGGCTGCAGGTAGAAGGTTTTAAAGACATGATTGAACTATGGTGGAATAAATATAACTGCGATAGGTCAGCAAGTTACAGATTAACTCAGAAGTTGAAGAATTTAAAAGCAGATCTGAAACATTGGAATTTTGAGGTTTTTGGGAGGCTCGATCAGCAGAAAGCTCATTTAGAGAAAGATATTCAAGGTTTAGATCTGTTGGACGAAAGGTTCTCTTTCTGATCAAGGGAGAACTTTGAGGAAAGACAAGATTCTGAGCTTAACCAATTTAATCAAAATGGAGGAAATAAGCTAGAGACAAAAATCCAGAATTCAATGGCTCAAAGAAGGAGATTGAAATACTAAATACTTCCATAAAATAGCATCCGTAAACAAAAGGAAAAATTGGATAGATAAATTGAAAGTCAATGGAGAGTTAATCGAAGACCAAGGGGTGATCAAACAGAGTATTGTGGATTTTTACAAGAAGTTGTTTGAGGAGGAAGAAAACTGGAGGCCTCTAGTGAACGAAATGGCTTTTTCTCAACTTAGTTCCCCTGCTGCAGCAAGTCTTGAGCTCCTTTTCTCAAAAACTGAGATTCATTAGGCTCTTATGGAACTAAATGGTGATAAGGCCCCTAGTCCCGATGGCTAGACTATTGCTTTCTTTCAAAACTATTGGAGCACTCTCAAGAAGGATTTACTGTCAGTGTTTGCTGAATTTCACAACAGCTGCAGATTTGTCCGAAGCTTGAACACAACTTTCATCGCTTTAATTCCTAAGAAGAATGGTGCAACAGAGCTAAAAGATTTCAGGCCCATTAGTTCGGTGGGAGCTGTTTATAAACTCCTTTCAAAGGTCCTAGCTAATAGGCTAAAGCAGGTTATGGAAAGTCTTATCTCTGATTCTCAGCATGCATTTGTTAGGGGGATACAGATTTTGGATGCCATCCTCATTGCTAATGAGGTTATGAACTCCAAAATTAAGAGCAAAAGTTCTGGAGTAATTTGTAAATTGGATATTGAAAAGGCATTTGATCATGTTAACTGGAATTTTCTGCTCCACCTGCTGAGAAGAATGGGCTTTGGAGAAAAATGGTGTCATTGGATAAACTGGTGCATTTCATCTACTAGTTTTTCTGTTTTGATTAATGGTACCCCTGAAGGTTTTTTTGCCTCCTCTCGGGGTTTGAGACAAGGTGATCCTTTATCACCTTTTCTCTTTATTTTGGTTATGGAAGTCTTAGCAGAATGATGTTACAGGCAGAATAGGCAGGTTTTTTAAAGGTTTCTCTGTTTTAACCAGCAATCGGAGTATTAGCGTATCTCATCTTTTGTTTGCAGATGATTCCATAGTTTTTTGTGGTGCAGATTTGTTACAGTTAGGCCATCTTCATTGTATTCTACTAAGTTTCGAGGCTGTCTCAGGTCTGAAGATTAATCTAAGCAAATCAGAGGTCCTGCCAGTTGGTTTAAGTTCAGATTTGGAGGATCTTGCTGTAGTTCTTGGCTGCAAAACAGGTTCCCTTCCTATTGTTTATTTGGGCATGACTCTAGGCTCTAATTTCACGTCAAAACAAATTTGGGATCCTGTTTTAGAAAGGTGCAGATCTAGACTGGCTGAGTGGAAAGTTAACTACCTATCAACAGGGGCGATGATCACTTTGATTAAGAGTGTCCTCTCTAGCCTCCCCACCTATTTCTTCTCTCTTTTCCCAGCCCCTATATCAATTTTAAAGGAATTGGAGAGACTACAAAGAAATTTTCTTTGGGTAGGAGTGTGGGAGTCTTCAAGCACAACTTAGTGGATTGGAAAGTTGTTTGCAAGCCTATTCAGTCGGGTGGAGCTGGAATTAGACAGTTGAAGCTGCATAATGAAGCACTCTTGGGGAAGTGGCTGTGGAGATTTGCTCATGAAGATTCCAGTCTTTGGAAAAAACTGATTGTGACCAAATATGGTGAGGAAAAAGGTGACTGAATTTCTACTAAAGGCACTTCCTATTATGGTGTCAGTTTATGGAAAAGTATAAGAAGGAAATGGTCCAGATTTGTTAGCTGTCTATCTTGGAAGGTGGGAAGGGGGGATAGGATTCTGTTTTGGAAACATAATTGGTTGGCTGGTGGATGTCTTTCTTAAGTTTTTCTTGAAATCTATGTAATTGCAATGGACAAGAATGCTTTAGTCTCAAATTATTGCATAGGTTCTGGTTCAAATAGAGTTTGGAATGTTCAGCTGCGAAGGAGATTAAATGATTGGGAATTGGATAGCTTCTGGACATTAATGGATCTACTCTATTCTCTACCAAGGGACGACTTCCCTTGGATAAATTTATGGAAGGCTCCTGTTCCTACAAGGGTCATTTTTTTCTCTTGGTGTGCCGCAAGGGTAAGGATTTTGACTTTGGACAATCTAAAGCGAAAGGACTGCTCTTTAGCTAATAGATGCTCATTATGTCTCAGACACAAAGAATCAATTGAGCATCTGTTCATCCATTATTGCTGGTCCACTAAAATTTAGAGCTTAATTCTCTCTTGCTTCGGTATTCAAATGTGCTTCCCCGCTAACTTAAAATGCTTTCTCTTAGCCTGGTGGGGACAACCAATGGGAAGGAGGAAAAAGAAGATTTGGAACATGATCCCTTATTATCGCTTTTGGTTGATTTGGAAGGAACGTAATAGGAGGATTTTTGAAAACGTAGAAAGGACTGTTTTGCATTTCAAAAGTTTATTCCTAGTTGGGTTGAAGAAGGAAAAGAGATAGATCTTAGATCCTTTCTACTTTTTAAAGCTAGCATGCAGTAAGTAGGGGATTTTGTAATTTGATTCTCTTATTTTGGCATCCCTTCGATACTTTTTAATAATACTTACTTATCTTTTCAAAAAAAAAAATTGAACAAAAAAAAAAACTGAAAATTGACAGTTTTGTCAAACAAACCCTAATATTTTCCCTCGTATCAGACAGTTAAAATTGCTAAGCCAAGCAGCACTAATCTGGTCCAAACATTACTGAGAGAATTTTAAACCATTTTTTGACTCTACTGCTCTTTGGGTTTGTCCCAACGAATTTACTTATACACTCATTTAATGAAATGTGACTTCTGTTCCTCATTATTTTAAGTTAGGATTCCAAGTACCCGATGGTGATTTTATTTTTTCAAATATTAACAACATAGTTTCATGAGGTGCAGAATCATACTCTAGATTAAACAAGTTAACAACCAAAATCGAGGAGAAAAGCCAAAAAATGAAAATCTGACAGGTAGACCAAAACAGATGATTTTATGTATAACCATGTTTTCATGCATCAAAAGCTATATCAAACAAGTGCAGAAAGAAGGATATCCTCGAGCTTTTATCAAGGCTCTTGATTCCACATGGAAACAATTAAGTCTATAACACAAGCAAGTGAATTCTTTGATCCTCTAAAATCACCTGATAAAGGTCCGCATATGTAATCTTTGGGTGTTTAGACTTTATTTCCTCTGTCATCAGAATAAAAACTTACATTAGAAAATGAAATCAAAAGTTCCAACCCAATTCCTTAAAAAGGGGAAACACCAAAAAAAAAAAAAAAAAAAACCACTAAGATGTACAATCATATTAAATTATTCATAGTTTCACAATTAAATAAACACGAAGCAAAACAACCATTTCAAACTCCTAAATTCCACACGCACAGTACTCTAATCAGTCTATAGGATCAGCTCATGATAAAATTGCACGAAAAAGCTCAAAATCAACAAAAACAAAGGTCCCATTAAGAGCATACCTCTACATTAACGTAACATTCAAGATATTCCAATTATAAATGAACCTTATTAGATCTTTATTTGCAATCGGCAAATTAGTAAACAAAACAATGATTTCAAACTTTTACTTTTAGATATTTGGCTAAGGTGTCAAAGGTATAGGTTCGAAATTTTTTGAGTACCAACATACATGGATCAAGTAGCCAGGTTGCAGAGATACTATTCAAAAAATTTCAAGCAAAACGAAGTTCCCCTAGGACCTCAATGGGAAGCTTGCTCAAAATCTTACCCCAAGAGCTATCCAACAAGTAGGGGGCAAGAATGATTTTTAGTCCCTTTAGTCCAGTTTTCTCCAGTTTCAATACACAGGTAATTTCATACGTTGCTGGCTACCTCGCTGGAAAAAATAGAGAGCAAATTATCTTACAGGAAAAAACATGTTTGATGTATGGAATGCAAAAACTCACTAGGAAGCTCGTTGGCTACCTCATCTCAACGAGCGACGCGATTTTCAAATATTTAAGGCAAGTTTGTGTTCTATTTCGAGCATGATTCAATTTGGAACTTGCCTATATGTACTAGACAACTAGTGGGATCATCTTAGAAGGTTTCCTAAGCTTTAAGGAAGTTAAAATAACTTATAAAAGGGTTTAATAAAAGAATTTGAAAATAAGAAACACTACAATCCTATGAAGATTGGTGTGGGGGATCAAAGTGATGTGGAATGCTCTAATAATTTGAGAATAATGCTTGTCGTCATTGATGGCAGGACCTCACCGGATGTGGTCAAGACAAGAGTTAAGGCAACCTGATGCAAGATAGAGAAAAAGAGAGTCCTAGTAGTTGGTAGGTGAACATATTCAATGTAACCCATAAATGTGGAGTGGACAAGTATATATAGTGGTGAAGGATAGCCAACGATTACAAGTTTTTAGAAGGAGCTGAAAAAGGGTTGAGTGTCATAGGGTTAACTGTCAATAGTGGTTGTTATTTTACCTTGATGTTCAATCTGAGGTATGGGCAATTGGGATGCAAGTGATAGATCCTCAGATGTTAGTCCGAGGTATTGGAAGGTCAACAATGCTAAGACTTATGGCTGAATAGGAGAAAGGCACATGATTGCGGTGGTTGAGTTATTAAATGTCAGTACGTGTATATTGAATAAGGGTTTCTCTTTCTCAGAGCTAGTCGAGGTAGTGCCTCAACAAATCCACCAACTCTAACCTCCAATCCACTTGTCTCTGGTGATTCCACATGAAGGTCAAGTAAAGCCACTCAGGTCTTGCTCCTCCCTCGAGGGGTGAGAGTCTTGATAGCTAGAAATACGCCCTGTTGCGGGCTGATTGCCGCCCTAGGAGGGAAGGTGATCTATTGCGGAGACCATGACCATAGTCCACGTGGCACTAAGTCCCTACAATTAGATTGCTTGAGTGCTTTATATATAGAGACCTCCTAGGATCTTTTAGTATTTCTAGAGAGAGAAGAAAATATTATTTGTGAGCTTATGATATATATCTCTCAACTTAACCACAATAGTTTTAACTATAAAATATCTAGTGCATGGGTTCTTCGAAGAAGTTTGAAAGCGTGAGCGTATTTTTCATCAAGTGCAGGTAAAGATTCTCCTTCATATGTTGGAGAACAGGTCCATTGTGATCAACACAGCAAAGGTTATGCTACCACGGTCCCATTTGTACTGTACATAGTAAAATTTTGATAATCCAAACAATTTTACCATCAATGCTTAATTCAATAAAATAAAAACTACAAATGAGGCATCGTGAAAATTGAGGATCAAGAAGTGCTAAATAATAGTCATTTTATATTTTGGATCAATTATTAAAATCTTACCATTTGATTTGATACATCATGTAGTTGATGTGAATCTTACGTCCAAATCGAGAAAGTAAGGCTTATAGCTGTTAATGGACGGATCTACAGGGAGTGAAGCCCCTCAAACTTTTATATTTTATTTTAATGTAACTTAAGTTTGTCTACACAATTTCATATTATTAAGAGTTTGGCTTATTATAGACAAAAAATTGAAGGAAGAAGAAGAGACGGAAATTAAGAGGAAATTCAACAATTCATTGATGCAATTCCAACATAATTTCCAAAGAGGGATAGAATTCTTTTTATAGCTAGCTAAACCATCTAGTTAGCCTAACTAATCCCTAACTAATTTTCCCATCAATTGTAACAAACTAACTACTCCATCATTAGTTTGTATCATGGTTCCCCTAAATTTTTATGCTTTTCGTTAAAGTCCTTAAATAAATATTGTCTTCAAGGGTGACAGAAGCAATAATATTCGACCAAAAAGGTAACAAGTTGGTCTGATTATGTCTTCAAACAAATGGGGGTTTCAAGCATCATTCCATTTCAAAGCCACAAGTTAACAACTCTTGCACTAAGCCACAAAATCCTCAACACAAAGATGCTAAGACCCGTAAGTCTTGAAGCAAAGGAATATGTGACTATTGTAGGAAGCAACGGCAAGCGGTGGCAGCAGTGTTTGGAAGATCTCAACCAACAGTGAACACGGAGTTGTTGGGGTGAGGACCATGGATCAATAGTCCTTGAGTTCAATCTGGTAGCTATTGAGAGAGGGAGAGAGGGAAAGGTCTCTAAGAAAGAGAGGCTAAAGGGGTTCATTACCCTTGATGAATGCAGCGAAGCTATCTCTATCATTAGCGATAGCGAAAATCTCTTCATCAATCAATCCTCGATTAGACCCAAGAGCATTGCGGGCGTGATTGAATCCAATGGTGATGGCATTGGCAGAGGAAGAGTCGGTGGTGGCGATGGTTGCAACTTTAATGATAGAGGAATGGACAGTAGTCACAATGGTGGAGGAATAAGCAACAGCCACAATGATCTATTGGCTGTTGACGATGGCACAAGATCGTGATCGACGTGGTGGCTTTGCAAGAACAGGGCCTCATCTATGACAAATATAAGTCTACCTTGTACATAATTTCTTTTTCTACCATTATAGAAATAAGGGCTTCATCTATGGACAAATATAAGTCTACATAATTTCTTTCTCCACCATTGTAGAAATATGTTCTTCATTTGTAGAACCGAACGCCTCCATTCAATGATCTATTCATCAATTGTGAACTCAATCCTATAATCATGGCCTTCAACTCATTCAACCTAGCAAGGACTCACTCTGGCTGCTGCTTATTTCCTCTAAGACTACGTGTGAACAAATTCCAAAAAAAAAAAAAAAGAGACTGCGTTTCAATAGTCTTTCACTCCTTTGTCCTAATTCTCGAATTAGAGGCTCCAATTTCTTTAATTCTTCTGTTGTTATTCCTTCCGCCATGGCTACAAAAGATAGCTCCAGTACCATTGCTATGGACCAAAAATTGGAGGCAGAGGAAGAAGAAGAAGAAGAAGAAGATAGGGAAACTGAGAGGAAATTCAACAATTCATTGGTTGTTTTCTAGAATAATTTCCAAATAGGAATGATACAATTCTTTTTATAGCTAGCTAAACTAACTGGCCTAACTAATTTTCCCACAATTGTAACTAAAGCTCCATCAATTAGTCTATATAATGGCTCCCCTAAATTTTTATGCTTTTCATTAAAGTCCTTAAAAAATATTGTCTTTGTCATTACTAAACATGATTTTTGCATTTGGCATTGTAGCCATACGGCTAGCCTCTTTCCATCTAGACATCATGGTCATATAAAATTATTAGATTTTAAGTACAATAATGTTCATTATTCAATATTTTAATATTTTTAATATATAGATATTTTTTCTCTCATTTTTCTAATTTTATACCGAATCTTATTGTTCATGATTCTCAAATATAAGATTCTAATCCACGGTATGAATCTTAATTTGACAACTATGATTTAGTCCAAAATTTAAATGGCCAAAAAATTTAACCGTAAAAAAATATTAGTAGCCCAAATATTTTAAAATTTTAAGCCCAATATGAAAGTTTATCATCAAATAATAAAAAAGAAGATGGGAAAAACATAAATAACTAAAAAAAAGAAGAAGAAGGATAATGAAAATCAACATATGCAAGGTGTCCCGCAAAACCAAACCAAGCCTTTTCCCACTAGGTGGGGTCGGCTATATGGATTTGTCGACGCCAATTAGATCTATTTAGGGCCATGTCCTCCGATAGATCTACGTAGGCCAGGTCATGTTTAATAGTTTCTTTCCAATTTCTCTTGGGTCTTCCTCTACCTCTCCTATTCCTGGTAATCTCCATACTTTCACACCTTCTAACAGGTGCCTCCGCTGGACGCCTTCTAACATGGCCAAACCATCTTAATCGGTTTTCTCTCATTTTATCTTCAATCGGTGCTATTCCTACTTTGCCCCTAATCTACTTGTTCCTAATCCTACCTTTCCTTGTAATCCGCACATCCACCTTAACATCATCTCCGCAACTGTCATCTTCTGAGCATGATTATACTTTACTGCCCAATACTTTGATCCATATAGTATCGTTGGTCTAATTGCCACCTTATAATACTTTCCTTTCACCTTGAGGGGGACTTTTCGGTCGCACAAGACCTCCTGAATCACTCCTCCATTTGTCCACCCGGCTTGAATCTTGTGACTTACATCAATATTAATCCCTCCATCTTGTTGCACTATAGATCCAAGGTACCCAAATTTAACTTTCTCTACAATCTTTTGTATGCTTAAACTTACTTCTATACTACCCGTTATCCTACTTTGACTAAACTTACATTCCATATATTCCGTCTTGCATCGGCTTAGTCTAAACCCTTTTGTCTCTAACGTTTCCCGTCACAATTCTAGCTTGGCATTCACTCCTTCTCTCGTCTCATCTGCTAAAACAATATCATCTGCAAATGGCATACACCACGGCACCTCATCCTAAATATGTTTGTAATTTCATCCATAACTAAAGCAAACAAGTACAGACTTAACTCTAAGCCTTGATGTAAACAAATCGTGATAGGGAACTCGTTAGTCTTTCCACCAGTTGTTCGTATAGATGTCGTGACTCTATCATACATGTCCTTTATCGCCTCAATATATGCGACACACACTCCTTTCTTTTCCAATACTCTCCATAGAATCTCCCTAGAAACCCGGTCATATGCCTTCTCTAAATCGATGAACAATCCATAAAAAAAAAAAAAAAACTAAATTAATTGCACGTTTCACATTTCTTAGTAGTAAAGAGGACTTAAAAGGAGGAATCAAAAAAGAAAGGTGATGAAATTGTGTAAACGACTATTAGGAGAAATCACACGAATCACACATTTCGCCTTTTGCATTTTTTTATTTATTTGAACATTTTTTTTTTTACTTTTTTTTGTATTTTTGTAAGTTTTATGTAAATATGTACATGATGCTTTTAATTATGAACATTATAAAATATAAGCGAAATGTTTGTTGCTTCTTTTGTTGTATCTTTTTAAACCTATATTTGCCCTCCTCTATATGATAATATCCTAGCTTCGTCCGTGACCATAAGTGGATACAAACAAGCTAGGCATTGTGACATAGAGCTGCCATCACACACATTTTGTATAAACAAATACCCTGAAATACCAATCTTTATGTTGTGTAACGCTGTATGACCTACATGCTCAACATTTTGGAATGCAAATAGAACAAAGGTCAAACCTCAAAACTCAAAGCTTATGAACATTGACTTGCATAAAAAGAGATTTAACACTAGCATTCACTTTATGAACTATTAGACATAAACATCTCAATCCAGGTCTCCTAATGTCTGCAATTTGTTTGCTTTTCATCATTTGAATACTTTGTAATAGTGGCACTTTAACACTTGAGAAGGTTATCCAAAATTTTTTTTGGGGTAAAAAAGACCTTTTCAATGTGTAAGAATCATTCTAGCTATGTAAAAAACAAAGTTGTCTTTCCTATTTACTAGTGAGAACAAAAGCAGTCCTGAACACATATGGAAAATTAGAAATCAAATCAAAAAATAGAATTCAACTACGAATTTGTAAAGGTACAATTATATTATTTCCAAGTAGGATTTTCTCTATAACAAAATGAACTCAAAGAATCTAATCTATCTATATATACAGATATATATATATATATATATCGTTGAGAAGGAAAGGAAAAGAAATACCGCAAAAGTCAATTGCAATCTTCAATCCATTGTTTGAGCCATGACTGAACTCTTCCTCGTTCCTGATCGAGCCATTAGGACCACCCGTCTTCGTGTTAACATCATACGTTCCAGCATCATGCCAGCTGCATCACAATCACAAGTAGTTCTAACTTTCTGAAATAAGCTAAAACCAAAACGAGTTATATGTGTATGGAAATATATATATATATATATACACACACACACATAGAGAGAGAGA
The DNA here is from genome assembly GCA_019916065.1 of Vitellaria paradoxa. Taxonomy (NCBI): domain Eukaryota; kingdom Viridiplantae; phylum Streptophyta; class Magnoliopsida; order Ericales; family Sapotaceae; genus Vitellaria; species Vitellaria paradoxa. The sequence goes on from CM034238.1 coordinate 47,360,274, forward strand.
GAGAGAGTACGCCAATCGAAGCATGATGGGGGCGCAGTTCTTGCTGGAGATGAGAGCGCGAAGATCGCGACGAGCTTTGTCGATTTGCTTCAGGTACTCTGTGTCAACTACAGGCATCGCCATTGAGATGAAACTATGAAGCTCTCTCTGAATCACTCGAAAACTGTGGTTTGAAAGAAAATGGATTCGATTGGTTCCAGGAAATATAAGGCAACCACAGTTACGAAAGAAAAGCCCGGACCACTGCTAACGGATAGACCGATCGGGTGAGTGGCGCTTGCATGCCCTCGTGTTCATCGACCGCTCCGTAGAGATCCTACGTGTCCACAAATCAGCAACAGTAAAAAGGCAAGACCACCCAAAGTCAACCGAAATTTTGGTTTGACCACTCCTCTTCCCTTATCTTTATTTTTTCCATTCTTTTTTTTTTTAGTAAGTAAGCTCAGGCCCAATGCTGGTACTCTTAATTTTTTAAAATCTATATTAGTAGCATGGTATATTTAAAATTTTTATGTACTTTCAGTTTTTTAAATATTTATATTAATAAATAATATGTTGATCTTTTAAATTATGAAAAAAAATTTTACCCCTTTAAAATATTAAAAATTTTACCTTAATCCCCTTTTTTTTTTACCCCTTTAAAATATTAAAAATTTTACCTTAATCCCCTTTCTTACTTAAATTTTACCTTGGTCTAATAATGAACTTTCTCTTGCCCATTATTAGATTAGCCCATTATTAGATTAGTTGCGAAACTTAACCTGAGTTTTTTTTCCATGGGGGGAGCTAACTTTTTTGCATTTAGAAAGGAAAAAAGGTTAGATTTTCAGTAGATAATTTTTTAACACTTTGCTAATTTGCATTTTCCCTGTAAAGTTTAAAAGAAGTTTAAAATATAAAAGAAAAAATTTAATCATTATAAAAAAAATCAAAAATCTCGTAACTGATAACTAAACTAATCAGCTTTTTGTTCCCAAATGCAAATCTAACAAGTGTTTAAAGTGTCAAATTTTTTCAAAAATCTCTAATTTTTTCTAATTTTTTTCAATTTCTTTAACACCGAAAATCTCTAGCTTCCTTCAACTTTTACCAATTTTCTCTCATTTTCTTCAACTTTCTCACACTTTTTCACAAACACACCAAGCAACTTAACAATCTAAAATTTAACAACTTTTAAATATTTTGGGCAAAATTAGAACTCCAAACAGCGCCCTAGTCTTGTCCAGATGTCCTGAATAGTCCAAAAAAACCTTGTCAAAACGAATGCTCGATTCCCAGAAAAATGATTCATTCTGGTAGCCTGAGATAATAATGCAGGGCTTTTTTGTTGAGAAAAAATGGAAATGCAACGAAACCCTTGCAAGCATTATCAACCATTATAATACAACTTCACATTGATGGCCCTTCAACAATTACAGCCTTTGGGATCCTAACAATTGATTGTACATGAATGTACATATGTGTGTGTGTGTGCGTGTATAATATATAGACACAAGAAGCCTTCCAAGAATGAAAATAAAATCGAAGGAATTACAATAATGCACGCAAACAACAAAAGTTACTAAAGTTACTAATGTATATTCACATTGTTGTTTTATGTACGCAAACAACAAGCCTCTCCGTACTCAGAAGTTACTAATGTACGCAAACAAACGAACAACGAAGATGAATCGATATCAACAACAACAAAAGCTTTCTTTTCACATTACCCTAAAAGCACTTGTTAACAGGTATCAGGGACACTATTAAGGACCAATGAGAATATGCCATTCAACAATGTTTCGCAATTTTCTCATATATAACTCTATCAAAGTGCAATATAATTATATGACATATATTGATTGGATCTTAATGCGTTCCCTTGGAGCACCCGTTAACAAGATCCTATCCTAGAAAGGGGAAGCAACTGTCAAGCAAGAAAAAGATTACAAAGCAGCCTAAGAAGCAGGCCTCCACTGCAGCTCAATTTGAATCCGTCCATTCTTTGAGTCTATGAGATGGTACTTCTCGTTGATCCTTTTGTTGTTTACAACATCTGCAAGGTTGATATCAACATACCCCAAACATTCCTGATTCCAGAGAGACAACACGCTTAACATTAATAATTCAAACCTAGGCCGAAAAAATATGGCAAAATTCAACAGGACACAATACTAAAATTTGACACAGATGATAGTGCCGAAGATTTCTAATGAGTAGTCTGCAACTGCATCGGTATTTGAAAACAATCATGATAAGAGATTTCCCAATAATCTATAAATCATTGGGAAACCTGATCAGATCATCTTTTTCTACACTACATGAAATACTCTAAGAAACTAGTACTTTGTTCAGTACATATAGGTAATTCAGAAAAAGTCCCAAATTTCAGTGATGTGCATAAGTCATTCACCCTCGTCATTGCACAACAGTGCCAAGCATGCAATTTGTATTGCTACATAAATTTATCACCACCACAGAAATTTGTACCCACTTCTATGCATTCCCTGAATCAAATGCTAGGTTCCAGCAATGATGTGTGATGAAAAGTCCAAGAGTGCACCACGAAACTATTCTATAAGAGCCAAATTTCTCTTCCAAAAACAGGGATATACTCTCTTGGGGTAATGCTCTACATTCTACAACCAGAATTTTTAGCAAGAATTTTTCACAAGAATAATGTAGCTGTAATATGGGCTAATCACTTTCAAGGAAGTGAACTTCTATTAAAAAAAACATAATCACCTCATCATTCTGGTAAAATATGCTAGTTAAAAGTCAGGTGAGTAGAAATGTTCACTCTCTTTACAAATACCAACCATAGATCTGTTCCTTTCTCAAGTGTCCCCTAAATGGAGATAAAAGTGCACAATCCATACCTTGGGATGCAGGATACCAATCCTTGACGAGGTGCTCAAAACTTCCACATGAATTTTGTCATTAACAGGAGGCTCATCCAGCGTGAAGTGAAATTCGTCTTCCCATCTAGGATCTCTATTTTTCTTTACATACTGTATACATGCAAGCTAAGAACATTAGCCTGGACCCAGGAAAAAATTTAACATTACTCAATCCCTAGTCAACATAACTAGCCTGGAGATTTTGGAGGA